>OX421313.1:20764248-21364248 GCA_949125395.1 Diaphora mendica
CGGTCATAAGGAATCAAAACATAGCAGTTAATGCTTTGCGAATACAGTTGAGTACTATGACATCTGTAAATATAATATTTCATATCAAATACATTAGTTGTTTGTAGTTAGGACCTGATGTTTGGCAGGAAAGCACATTATAGAAAAGAACGTGAGTGACTAATCCTACGAAGTGTCAGAATAGATTTCATGACCGAGGAGGAAGTAATAAATAAATAAAATAAATAAATATTTCAGACATCAAACACACAACGCCATCTAGTCTCAAGCTAAGCAGAGCTTGTTTTATGGTTACTAGACAACTGATACAAATACATATATACTTTTTTTTGTAAATACATAATATTATACATAGAAAAGTAAGTGGAATGAGAGTTATATAAGTTACATAAGTTAAATTAGTCTACTATAACTGGTGTAGTCTAATCAGTAAATGTCATAGATTAGTATGACTGGCTTTTATTAGTAGTTGGCTATGTAGTACAGATGTAAAAATATGGTATGTTAGACGAATCAGGTGAATTAGACGTCGACGGGGATTGATATCGTCAATGTCTCGTCAAATTTATTACAAGTCTCAATAAAAGCGGAGGCTTTTTCATAAATGACTCTGAATGTTAGGTTTTTCCTAAAAAAATGTAACATAAAAGAGCAATACAATTATTAACCGACTTCAAAAAAGGAGGTAGTTATCAATTCGACTGTATTTTTTGATGTTTGTCACCTCATAACTTTCGACTGGGTGAACCGATTATAATTATTCTTTTTTTATTTGAAAGCTGGTGCTTCAAGTGTGGTCCTATTTTCATTTGGTCCTGTTCTAGAAGTCGGTTTTTTTTATTCAAATTTGTGATTATTTTATATTTTAGTAGCTTTTACCCAGTCCTGCAGACATATGCAGTTATCATAACAAATAATAATAATATTTTGTATGCAATAAGTGAAAGTACTTATTTTTTCAAACTTTTTTATTTCTGTTATTCGAAGTAATCACCCATAAAGTAATAGTCGGTAGGTGCAAGGTCTGGTGAGTATGGCGGATGAGGGAGAGCTTCCAACTTCATCTCTTGCAGCTGCTTCACGACAACGCGCGACTCCATACTGCGCAACAGACAGTCTCCAAGCTGCAAGAGTTGGGGTTGGAAGCTCTCCCTCATCCGCCATACTCACCAGACCTTGCACTAACCGACTATTACTTTTTCCAAAATTTAGACAACTTTTTAGTGGGTAAAAATTTCAATTCCCGAGAGGCAGTACAAAATGCCTTTGAAGAGTTTGTTGCCTCCCGTCCAGCTGATTTTTACAAGAAGGGCATCAATAAACTGCCAATGCGTTGGCAAAGATGCGTCGATTGCATGGGTGATTATTTCGAATAACAGAAATAAAAAAGTTTGAAAAAATAAGTACTTTCACTTATTGCATACAAAACGGCAATTTCATAGGTAAAGACCTAATAATAGATATATTGTATTTAATTAATAACACGTTGACTTGTTAATATCTTCACATGTAATCACTTTCCTGAAATACTTTGACATTATTTACATTTAACACCCATAGTTTTGTTAAATATCTTCCCAATTCAATCTCAATCTTTTTTTAAATTGAAATAATTAAACTATTTTCATACTGTAAACAAATTGCTCACTCATTAGCCTGTCTGTTGCAGTAAAGCAACTAATAAGTAGATGCGCTACGAAGGAGTAATAAGGCGGTAGTCTTGTTATTTTAATTAAAAAATACAGGTTTATATTAAAAGCTGTGTTGCTTCATTTACAAGTATCTTGTTACCCACAAGATACTTGAAGATACCCCAACTGCGTCAATATCTGCCATCTTTATATATTTTTTTTAAATGCAACATATAAGTTATGTAAATATATATATATTCGTAATCACGGTTAATTTTTTTTATTTTGATACCACACTCGATGTATTTTGAAAACTTTTTTTTTTGAGATTACTTTTTAGCGCCAAAAATACTTAATTTTGTTTTTTTTATATTTTGGTGCACCCAGTGTTACTCTCACAACTAAGACGAATGTATTGACACCACTCACATAAAAATATGACAAGCCGTTTAGGCTCTAGGGCGTGCCAAAGTAGTATACATACCTACGTACACTCGAAAAACATAAGCCTTCTTCTTTCGCAGTCGGGTAATTAATATACAAATTAAGAAACAAACTTAAAAAATTTGAGTCTCCAAAATAGACCTTACTCTAGCTGATGGAAAACATGAGCAGAATCCAAATGTAGTGTTCACCATACTCATTGCGAATGCTGACAATCAAACAATGGCGACCCACACTACGGCGGTCTATTGTGATGCTTAGGATTTAAAACATTAAGTATGTTTATATTCAAAAATATATGTAGGTACTCGATAGATGATAATAGGCTTGCTCCTATTATGTTAGTTGGACCAAAACTTTAGTTTTCAAAATGTAGCCTTTAATACATCTCTTGTTATCCCTTATAAGCCGTTGTTGTTGAATTGTGTTTGTAATAATAATGTTTTATTTCTATAATAAAACTAGCTGACCCAGCGAACTTCGTACTTCCATATCTGTCTCAGCTTCCCGTCGCGGACGAAAAAAAAATTCCCGTTATCTTTTTATTTTTCTTGTACACAAACCGTGTCCTAACAATAACGAACACATAAAAAAAGGAATTCTTTAATTTGGTGCAGCCGATCGGAAGTTATGCGCGTATATACATTTCGGCGATTCATTTTTATATTTAAACTAGCTGGTGCCCGCGGCTCCGCCCGTGTGTATGTCGGTTATCGCGGCAAATAGTAGCCTATGTGTTATTCTGATGTATAAGGTATATTATTATAACGTTTCATTCAAATCCGTTCAGTAATTTTCGTGTGAAGAAGTAACAAACATACACACAATACAACTTTCGCCTTTATATATTAGTGTGATGATATAGATACGTCCTTGAACGATACCACGAAAAACCTAATCATGTGGATTATACGTTTTTTCCCCACTTAACAGTGTAGGATCCAATGTCTTGATTTATTATATGTGTTCGAATTTTGAAACTGAAATACGAGAACCGTATTTACAGCCAGCTTCAAGTTAATTTATAGATTCGACACAAAGTTTTAAGTAAACCAAGGCAAAGTGTTATACAACCAAATGATCTATATGTTTACGGAATATTCCAGTGAGCTGAATTGATAGTATTCTATATTCCGATATCAAAACTATATGTACTGTAAAATAATTATCTTATTAAAATAAGTTGGTGAAGACCATTATAATGCTAAAAATGATTTTTTTAGGCAGTGAGTTATTGTTAAAATTTATTAACAGATTGAAAGAGAAAGAAAATAATTGATGTTTTAACTATGTTTTCATGTACTATCAGATTGGGTTCAATTAAGAAAAACTCAAGGTAGATTCGACCGAGACGGTACTAACTTCTCACTGAAGAGCAACCTAAATGACAACATTCATGCTGTCGTGTTTCGTTGGTGAGGGAGAGAGGCCCAATGATGCAGAAGCAGCTCAATAGGACGCCAAAGTGTGGGTCACCATGCTGCATTGTTGCATTGTCTGCATTCACGATGAGTAATGTGAGCACTACTTTTGGATTCTGTTCATACTTTTCATCAGGCAGAGGCAGGCCCAGATATAAAAAAACTCATTATTAAGTTTTATTTTTTCAATACTGTCAAACCTCAATCATTAGAACTTATTTAAAAACCAATATACTATTATAATGATATAGAATATGGTAGAAAAATGTATGTGTCGTGTCCGGTGTAAATGTGTGTTGGTATTGTAAATCTGTACTAGAATAAAATTTATTTAAACCTTTTTTAAGTACTGTGTGTATTTTTTAGCTTTATTGTTTCAATATTTTAACCTTTTTTAAGTAGGTTAATCCCATTCACTTATGAAATTTATTCGTTACTTTAAATAAAGACAGTTAAATTCATAAAACCTATTACGTAACTAAAATAGATTTTGAATGTAATTCTTCTTTGACATATATATATATATATTTCAGTATGGTTACTCGAACGCAATTATTAGTGATTTTGTAATTTTAGCGTAATGTTGACAAAATGTTGATTTTTTTCAAAACGTTAAAGTCAAAGTATTAACTTTAGACATACATGACTGCACAAGAATAGTCTCTATGTATGAAAACTCTTGAGTTTGAAAATTTATCTTTAGTAAATAAAATGTAACATTCCACTCAAGCACCTTACGACACACGCGTTGATCTTACACGCGCTTTATGAGTAAAAACAATTAATATGTTTTTATCAAAAGTTGAACAAATCGTTTAGAATTTGCGTCAAGATGAACGACATAGTATTCCTTGGCTGTTTTTTTTACAAACAACTAATGAGATAAGTTCTGGAGGGTGGATACGGTTTATAACTATGAAATAACATTGACCTTTTGCATTATGCTTTATGATATTTGTAGAAATTTAATTTCTGACTCACAGATATAAATTGATCACTGAGTTTAACTACAATGAAAATTTTCGTAGTTTATTATTGAATTTACCTCTATTTACATAGGAAAGTTGGAAATTTATATAATAACATATCAATTCACAGTTCAAGTTCACAAAGATTTAGATATTTTTTCGTGTCAATTGAGTGTACCTACTCGCAAAATGTCTTGTAAATTTAATTTGTTACAATACATAAAAGTTGCAATATTTATAACCGACTTCCAAAAGGAGGAGGTTCTCAATTTCATCGGTTTTTATTTTATTTATTTTTATGTATGTACATCGATTACTCCGTCAATTGTGGACCGATTTTGAAAATTATTTTTGTATTCGAAAGGGTATGCTCCCCATGTGGTCCCATGGCCACCATATCAGGATGTGATGATGGGATCCTAAGGAAATCGAAGGAAACCCTCAAATTTACGTGAGCGCCGTCAATGAAGTTACGAGCAATTGTCTGCATGCCTTCATATTCTGTAGACATCACTAAATTTTAAATGAAATGATGATGAGAGACTTAGAAAGACTAAAAAGCGAAAAAAAAAAACTTCGTTTAAAAAAACCGACTTCAAAAACTAAAAAGTATAAAATAACTTAATTTGTATATGCTACCTATTCATGGGTTTGAAGTCGGTGCCAAGCCAAAATGTTATAGTAGGTACCGCAATCGCCTGTGGAACGTGGGATACGACTGGGTCCTACGAGGTCGTCTCCCCCCCGGGCTGGGCATAATTTGTTACGCCGATGACACATTGGTCACAGCCCGGGGGGTGAACTTCCAAGAGGCGGCGCGCCTGGCCACCACGGGTGTTTCTCTGGTGGTCGGGCGCATCGAGGCGCTGGGCCTACGGGTGGCCCTGGACAAGACGGAGGCCCTGTTATTTCATGGGCCCCGTCGTGGTCCGCCCCCCGGCGCCTCCATAGAGGTCAACTCGGTCCTCGTACCGGTTCGGGCCCAGATGAAATATCTGGGTCTGATCCTCGACGGTAGGTGGCTCTTCGACGAGCACTTCCGACAGCTTGCTCCCAAGCTGGTCGACGCTGCCTCTGCCCTTGGGCGACTTTTGCCTAATTTGGGTGGAGCCAGCGTCGCAACGAGACAGCTGTACACGGGGGTTGTCCGGTCAATGGCGCTGTACGGCGCACCGGTGTGGGTCACGGCTCTGACCGCCCAGAACAAGGCGCGCCGCTGGCGGCCTCAGAGGGTACTGGCGGTCAGAGCGATACGTGGTTACCGCACGGTGTCGACCGAGGCAGCGTGCGCGTTGGCCGGGACGCCCCCGTGGGGTTTGGAGGCGGAAGTGCTCGCCGAAGTTTATCGACGGGTGGCTGAATACCGGGCGGAGAGAGGCATTCGCCCTCCGCCCGAAGAGGTACGCGAGTGGCGTGAAGCCGCCCGTCGAGCCACGATGGCTCGGTGGTCTTTCCGACTGGAGACTCCACGCGCTGGCTTTGCCGCCGTGGAGGCTCTCCAGCCGGTCATCCTCGAGTGGGCAGGGCGGCAGCACGGGACCCTTTCCTTCCGACTGACGCAGGTGCTTTCCGGGCACGGTTGCTTCGGGAAGTACCTGCACTCGGTCGCTAGGAGGGAACTGAGTCCCGCCTGCCACCACTGCGACTGCAGTGAAGACTCGGCCCAGCATACGCATGGGCGTCGCAGCGCCGGGCCCTCACTGTGGTCATCGGAGGAGATCTCTCGCTACCGGCCATCATACGCTCCATGGCCGGTAGCGACAGCAGTTTTACCGCGGTCGCAACCTTCTGCGAAGAAGTCATCTCGCAGAAGGAGGCGGCGGAGAAGGCCCGGGAGGACGACCTCCACTCGGACCCGATCCGCCGCCGGTGAACCGGGCAGCGGAGGCGCGCTCACCTGCGCCTCATGCCGCCCTGAGTGTGGCCGCGGATGGTCGGGACGGGCTTTCCCTTCCATCCGCTCTAGTGGCCGCCCGCGAGGAGGCGACGTTACGTGTGTGCCGTACGTCGCCTAAATGGAGAGGCTTTGGAGAGGGTGCCCGCTTCTGTGCGGGCAAGCGCTGGGAGGGGTCTGGACGGCATAATAACAGCAGTTCCCGGACTCCTCCCTCCTCAGGCGCAGAGTGGCACACCGTGTGGTTTTAGTCGGTTCGAGTCCGACACACCGCCCCGCCGCAAGCCCCGGCGCGGGTGACGGTCCGAGGGGATTTCCACACGTTAAAAAAAAAAAAAAAAGGTACCGCAATCGCCGCGCGTGACCTTGAGCGGGATAGCCTCTGCTGCGTTGAACAAAACAACCGAAGCGTCGTTGACGTTTGTCTCGAAATATAGCGAGTGTGGTACCTACTATTCCATTGGCTTCCACTGACTTCAAACCCATGAATAGGTAGCACATACAAATTAAGTTATTTTATACTTTTTAGTTTTTGAAGTCGGTTTTTTTAAACGAAGTTTTTTTTTGAGTTTATATTTCGTTACTGTATACGTTTCTTTGCTCACTTGTAAAGCAATAGACATAATATTAGAAATGTAAGTTAGCCTCTCTATCGCATTAGGGCAACTTGTAATGATAGTGAAGGTGATCTATATACTTATAATAAAAATGTAACGGGTCAAATTCTGTACATTAAAGATATTTTGAAAATTTTTTTTGGAGGGCTCACTATAATCGATACTGAAGCCAAAACTGTAATTTTTAAAAATTTTGTCTGTCTGTCTGTCCGTCTGTCTGTCTGTCTGTATCTTGGTCGCGCATCACGCCGAAACTACTGAACGGATTCAAATGAAACTTGGGATGATTTGAGTTCATACTACGAGGTAGGACATAGGATACTTTTTATCCCGAAATTCAGCACGGTTTCCTGGAGAGAGGGGATGAAAGTCAAAATATGTACTTAGTTGTAATTCAATAACACACAGCCCGATTTCATTAATTCTTTTTTTGCTAGAAAGAAAAAAATAAAAGATAGCAGGAAAAGTGTTTTTTTTTGCCCGCGACTGTACACTGCCAGTGGGAAGCTGAGACAGATATGTAAATACGGCGGTACGAAGTTCACCGGGTCAGCTAGTGTTGTAATAAATAAATAAAAATAAATAAATAAATACATTTTCAAGAGGAGTAACTTAGTGTATTGCAAAGAAGTATTGTTTTGGGATTTATTGCATGACATCTGTACCGCAACTACAATCTCGTGAGTGCAGAAAACAAATAACGCTCATAAATAGTGCACTATCTCTTCCTGGGACGTTGTGTAATCGAGTGGAGTAAAATTTAATGCAAAAACATTTCATTACATATTCGTAGTAAAACGTGAGAGTTTAATGAATCATTTTTTTATGGAATAGCGGGCAAACGAGCAGACATGTTGCCTGATGGTAAGCGATTACCGCCGCCCATGGACACCAGAGGCGTTACAAGTGCGTTGCCGGCCCTTGGGGGATGAGGAGGGGGATGGTGGGAAGGGTTGTTGTATGGATCTCCGGTATCCTCACTCAATCGGTTAATCACAGGGCAGGCGGTGTTTCACACCGGTTTTCTATGAGGCCGTGGTATCACTCCGGTCGAGCCGGCCCATTCATGCCGAAACGTGGGTCTCCCACGGTGAGCATTGTGTAGCAAAAAAATACTTACTTCAAACCTACCCCTTTAAAAAGCCACCAAAGCTGCAAATAATAATATGTATACGAGTATATATGCAAATAAATGAATAAATGCTCAAGTTTATATTCATAACAAATAATGATATTTTATGAACCTCTTTCCTAGATATCATATAATATGTTGACAGAGAACTATACATGGTCTAAGAAAACTAGGTCTCACATTCCGAGAGCGACACGGTGTGACGTCACTATCCAGTTACCACTTTATAGCAACATGACACGAAATGAACCAGCGATAGTGATTATGACGTCATGTCAGTTTCTCTGTCTCGTCACTGTCTCGGAATGCCATACCTGGCGAAGTATATTGTTATACCATGCTATATACTTTTTTTTAAATTCAACCTTATAGAAGAACAAAATATTCTAGTCACTTTTCATCAGGTGATCGGTCTGCTCGTTGGCTACGTATATCAGAAATAAAACTCCTTAAGCATATCTGCAATTCTTTGGATATTCTAGATAAGATCATATTTAGGGAAAAACAAAAAATAAATTTGGTATAAAAATAAATTCTAGTAATCAACAAAAATAACTAACATTTAATACCTGCAATGGCTAAAATATTAAAAGTCTCTAATTTCTTTACAGATTGTGTGTTCTTTTTAATGTCTCTTCTTGTACTATAATTCTAAGTCAACAATTATATCCGTCAATAAGTTAGCACACCTTGAATCCTCTACGATTGTAAAATAACTGAAAACGATTGTGTCGGTCCTCTTTCCGACTCTGAAATTCGTCTTTTAAGTTGAACGATTTACAATAGCTTTTAATCAAACGATCGAGCAATAGGAGCAAAGGGACAGATCTGACTATAAATCACTCTATAATCGTAAATAAAAATATAAATTGATGAATTACGTTTTAATTTAAAAATTTAGCCGAAAAAGGTCAACGATCAGAGGAACTTGTAAATTTCAAAAACTGGCAAATCTCTTAGGATCTTCGGCTCCCGTGAAGTCAAAAGCACGCAGAAGCCAGAACTCACTATACTCTATCACTACTATCAACTAGTTTATTGAAATTTCGAATTAATTACTAATTTATTTTTCAGCGTAACAACGTAATATAGTCAATTATCCTAGAACATCCTTTTATTATTTTTCACTAGTTGTTGAACGCGGCTCCGCCCGCGTGTATGTCGGTTATCGCGGCAAATAGTAGCCTATGTGTTATTCTGATGTACAAGCTATATTGCTGTAAAGTTTCATCCAAATCCGTTCAGTAGCTTTTGCGTGAAAGAGTAACAAACATCCATCCATACTTACAAGCTTTCGCGTTTATAATATTAGTAGTAGGATAATCCACCTGATTTCACGAATAAATTGTAAACATTTAAAAAATACTCATTGCTATTAAGTTAGTAGCAAAGTCTACAAAATAGGCTCTTAAAAGATGAAAATTGATAATCCGTTAATACTGTTTTTGATTTTTGTTAATTGAATTTACGAAATTTATTTTTGTTCTGACAACATAATAAAGTCACGTTTCATGTTGATAGTATAATTACGTTTATATTTTACTGTATCATAATATTTATAATCGATAGGACGATCAGGACGAAATAGTTTTATCAGTGAACTGACTACAAAATGACGACAATAATTCGAATTAAACAACACAACTAATAAAACATTTATTTAGTTATTTTAAAACTTCATGCACGAATGTACATCGGCTGGCTTAATGCCCAAGGCAATCTCTACCTGGCTGGCACTTTGGGTGACGTAGAATATATTATTTATTTTTTTCTTCACCCGACGCCATCTAGTCCCAAGCTAAGCAGAGCTTGTGTTATGAGTACCAGACAACTGATATAAATACATATATACGTTTTCTTTTTGTAAATACATACATATTTTATATAGAAAACACTCAAACTCGAATCAAATATTTGCAGATCATACAAACATTTGGTTCGACCCGGGAATCGAACCCGAGACCTCAAGCACAGCAGTCGCATATGTTACCACTGCGCCACAGATGCAGTCAAGGAGGCAAATTATGTAAGGTAGGTGCAATGTTAGACTGCACGTTTGGCCTAGTGGTTTAACGGTCACCACGCCGTTTCCTACTTCGCCAAGTGTCGTGGGTTCAAATCCCACGTAGGATAACACTTTGTGTGATCCACAAATAGTTGTTCTGAGTCTGGGTGTTCTTTGTGTCGTTTCATGTATGTTTGTTAAGTCCCCGCAACACAGGATTTATTCCTAGTGCGGGAGTTGTCTTTTAAAAAAAAAGAATGTGGTGGAAGCCAGAGGTTCTTTTAAATATTCAATGTTCTGACTGAACAGACATCGCAGTGGTTTAAGCTGTCACCTCACCGTTTGCTATTGCGCTGAATGTTGTGGATTCGGTCCCCACATGGAACAACACTTTGTGTGCTTAAATTGTTGTTCTGAGTCTGGGTTTTCTTTTTTCCTGTTTAATGTATGCCTGATAAGTCCCTCCCGACTCAGGATATATTCCTAGTACGAGAGCTTTGATAAAAAAATATAACATGGTTTAAATTTAATTTTTATTATGGTCATTTATTCAAAATCGCTTTACTGTAACTGAACTTACACAATTGGAAAATAAACCATCCATCTAAACTTTTATTACAAATAAAAAAATGACTTTTTTTATTATAAGCACTATTTTTTTTTAATCTATACTTTGAACCTTTAAGCAAAGCATCAGCGTTTTAAAACAATATATGAAAGACAAGATGACCCAAGTTACGACATTCACTAAAAGCTTCCCTATCAATCAGACCAAACCAGTCCTCTAATAATTACTCAGAGCAAATATTTTCAAAATAAATTTACCTACAATCAAAACATAAATGGGTGTAATTTCAATACACAAGAGAAATTATTTTTCTAAACTATTTTTTTTATTTTTTGCTGGTGCAAAAAATTAACAGGGATACATAGAGGGTAAGATTACGTTATCAAAGTACATTTATGTCAAAAGAGTATTATAAACAGGTGCATTGTATAATAACTGCATTAAAATACATCATTTCATTTAATTTCATCATTTCATTTCATTTCATTTCATCATTTCATTTCATTTTAAAAAGTTTCAAGTATATATTTTCACCTTTAATGTAACGGCTGTTACTGCAATGCTATTAAACTTTAATGATTAAAAAATTACGTTAGAAAGTTTTATGACATCAAGTTGATAATATCTACTAAGCCGCAACGTCTGAACTGCTGTACCTAAAACTTTAATCTAACTAAACTTTAGTATTCCCGAAATGCCTAACACTAACATGCTTCTTATATAATAATGTGAGCCCTAATACGTTTAGTGTTGATTGCCTTGGAGTTTTGGGCAGTTGGTATGGTTGGCGAAGCGTATAAATTGGGTTACTAGCCGAATAACACACGACTACGTTACACTAAAATCATTTTAGTAGTTTTGCTTAATGTAATACTACTACATTTGGTTTTCTAACACAAGTTTTATCATATCAATATTATTATTTTTGACTCAAAAAAATCGAAAAATCCTACTAATATTATAAACGCGAAAGTTTGTGAGTATGGATGGATGGATGTTTGTTACTCTTTCACGCAAATACTATTGAAAGGATTTGGATAAAACTTGACAGTAATATAGCTTATACATCAGAATAACACATAGGCTACTATTTACCGCGATAACCGACATACTGGGCGGAGCTGCTAGCAAAAACTAGTATTGCTATAAAGATAAAAATGTCGTGTGCCGTACAAACAAGTGCAAGTGTAAATAAAAAAAAGTTTAAAAATTTACTCTAGTTACCCGACTAACAAAACTTTTATATTTATACAGCCCATGTCAGCCAGACCATTATTACGAATCTATTAACACCTCATTTATGAAAATCGGTCGAAACATAAAAATATACATAGATTGCCATTATTGCCAAGAATATTACCCTTCCATTTGGCTTCACTGTAGTTGGGTTAAAAACAGCGGGATGAGTTGTAGCCGATAACATTACCTTACTGAAAACCAATAAATAGAAATGATTTGGTTGTTTTGTTACTAAGTGAGTAATTTAAGTAGTTTAACTCAAAGAGCAACAACCCAATGGTAAATTCTGAGTTGCAGTTTTTTATGGGATAGGAGGCAAATGAGCAGACACAGGCGGATCGTCTGATGGTAAGCGATTACCGCCTTCCATGAACACACGCAACACCAGAGGCGTCACAAGTGTGTTGTAGGCCTTTTAAAAAGAAAGCAAGAAGGAAGAAAGTTGACAGTTATTACCAACCAGCGAGTGACCCATTTGCTTGTTTGCCCTCTTATACCATAAAAATCTCAAAAACTTTGGCTTCAAATATTTTTCGAACCAATAAATTAAACCAAAAATGACATTATAACTTCTTTATAGACTCTATTCATTGCTGGATAGGTATCAAATTTAAATTCTATTCTATATTCTCTTATTGCTGACCCGAATAATGTAGTTATAATCAGAATTGTTTGCAAACATTTATTACAGGTGGGACAGCATGATAACATAAATTAAGTCAAGTTGTTTTCTCAAGCGTTAGTGCTATAAACTTTATAGCAAGGAGGGAACTTTATTATTTGGGGACTATTCGATAGTGTAGCTTTGAACATTATTTATAAACTGTTGCGTTTAACTGTATGCTTTTTTCAAGACAACTCCCCCGTTACGATATATCTTATGTCACGAGGGACGTTACAAACGACTGAACAAACAAAAATGTACACAAAGAACTCCCAAACTTAAAGAGCAATTTGTCAATCACTCAAAATGGACAACACTTTTTGTGAATCACAAAATTTTCTTTGTTGCGCATATGGAATGTGTGTATCAAAATGCTCCTCGAAGCTCCAGCGATTGTCCAAAGTTAGACCAAAGTATTTAAGTGTTGACCAATTATGACCTCCTTTATGCCCTCACATTTCACTCTAATACATGTATGGTAACGACACCTTCGTATTTCCTGTGGAGCAACAGGGCTTCCATCTTATGTAGCGCAACCTGTAGACCAAGTCGCTGATCTTTTGGACTACACAGGCCACCCCAAGCTCAATGAACTCCAAAACTTCCTAGAAGCCACGCTCCCTAGCCTCGCCTACTGGTAGCAAAAATACAAAATAATTTTACTCTTTAATTTTTTTAAACTTTAAATGCAAATTCTGTCCGTCAAATTCTGCTTCAAGCTGGAGCTGGGTTGTTGGAATGAAAATAGGTAATGTAACTGTTTTCTAATGCGCTGAGTACTGTCGGTTCAAACCCAACATGTTGTAAAGTCCCCCGCGACTCAGGAATAATTCCTAATACGAGAGTTGATTTAAAAATAAATATAAATAGTAACTATCTTCTAAGTACCAGCCTATTTTTCCATTTTTTTTTCAACATTGACCGTCCTTAAAATATCTATATTCAGTAATGGAAAATATATATAGATATAGAGTATATCATAGAGGCTAGATAATTTACTTTCCTGATCAACGGGCGCGAAATTAATGAGTGCCTTTGGGACCCTATCTACGCTTCCACGGAACTGAACATTTGCAGCACCATAATGTTCATGTTACTTCTCATTTTCGTTATGAAGAAAAATGAAAGGTAATTATAAATTCAGTAAAATTTTGTAGATGTGGAGAAGAAACACTTTTTTTGGAAATTACATGATCTACAATTTTAATCTGCCATAGAGAAAGAAACACCTAAAAAAATGAATAGGTATAAATTTTATAACTAAGTACTCACAAGTATGAATCTGTATCGATAGCGATTTTTCCCGTAAAATTTACAAGATGTAGCCAACATTTGTATCCATATTCTTCTCTTTGAAATAGACTATGACAAAGCCAAATTTTAACAAAAGTTTTTACGTAGTCGGGTTACAGTTTTTTTTTTAACTTTTTCTTGTTCAACTAAGTAAAAATATGCCTGTAGTGTAGTATACTGCTATCTACATGATGGCAACCCCCGTTCCTATGATTAGTTTTATTTTTATTATTAAGTATATGAGTACTTATAACATGAAGTATAATGTCACGACCTTTCGCAAACTGGATTGGATGGAGACAAATATCCCTATTTTTCTTGACCTGTTTTTCCACTTTCATCATTGTGATTGATTGATACTTTCATAGATAGTCAGATTAAGTGTGTGTCATAAAAAGTGTTATTGTATTTTATACAATACTAGCTTTTACACGCGCCTCCGCCGGCATGTGTATCGGTTATTGCGACAAAAAGTAGCCTATGTTTTTCTCCAAGATCCAATTTATTCTTATGCTGAAATTCATCCAAATTGGTTCAGCGGTTTAGCCGTGAAAGCGTAACAGATATACTGACTATGTTATTACTATACTATACATATATATACACATATATACTATACTATGATATTAGTATGAATTTCTTATATATAAGTTAAAACTATTACTTTAATTGCCCACTACGTACTTCTTACTTAAGTAATTACGAACAAATTGTAAATGCATTAAGGCCAAATTTAGTATCTCTATGCAATAATTTACACAATGAGCAAACATTTTTGCTAATGCATTTTTGAGCAAACCCTCCTAAAAAGACTCATTTAAATTAGATACGTGTAATGTACTGATGTTTGGGTTATATTGTCGTAAATATTGCCTAATTTTAGAAAAATCAATATATGTTTATAATAGTAAATTCTTTGCCAGATTAGCAAATATTATTATACTTGTTTTGTATTCGCCTCATTAACTAACATTCAACATATGATCTTTAATACTGGCCGGTGTCAGTTCGTTCCGTGGAAAAAACTCTCCGCAACCCTGAGGGTGAATCGAATTCGAAGGTTAAATTAAATAATTATCAATATATTTGATGACACTTACCGCCCAAAAACGATTGCCTTAGATGTTCATGACAATTTGCAAAATAGAATACACAATTAAATAAAATAAAATAAAAAGTATTTACATTAATTTTCCAACAAAACTAAATGATAAGATAGAAATATAAACTTTATTTTAACTTCATACATACATGCTATATTGGTCGTAGTGCTTGCTTGAGTAATTCCCTTCCCTTTTCACCTGGCGCACTTGTTCTAAAGTGCTGCTTTATTACCCTTTCGTTTGAATGACTTTCAAATAGATATTTCCAATAATTGAAAGATATTACTAATAAAATATGGGCTAGTTTCAAAGGATCATATTTTATTTAAAACACAACACCGAAGAAAACGTTAAAATGAACTTTAAATTTGGAAAAACTTATGTATAATGGAACAACATTATTTAGAATTATTTGTTAGCTTGTTTCTTATTTTTTTTTTGTCATGGCCAAAATAAAAGTCTAGAAATACTTTACTCATTCATGTATAAGGATTAGTTTTCCATGAAACACGATAAATTATGTAAAAAAAAACTGAGAGTCTCGATTAGACTAATTTACTCGTTAAATATACATATTTAGGGATAAAAAAATTGCACAACAAAAAGTCATAAAAAACTTTCCCTTTACGACTTTTTTATACGAGTAGCTAGTATACATAAATCGTGACTATTATATCTAATAACATAATAAATATGTTAAGTAATATTATATGTCGAATCTAACGATCCATGAATGTTCAAATAATAGGTCTTTACCTATGAAATTGCCGTTTTGTATGCAATAAGTGAAAGTACTTATTTTTTCAAACTTTTTTATTTCTGTTATTCGAAGTAATCACCCATGCAATCTCGAGTTGGAAGTTGGAGCTCTCTCTCATCCGCCATACTCACCAGACCTTGCACATACCGACTATTACTTTTTCCAAAACTTAGACAACTTTTTAGTGGGTAAAAAATTCAATTCCCGAGAGGCAGTACAAAATGCCTTTGAAGAGTTTGTTGCCTCCCGTCCAGCTGATTTTTACAAGAAGGGCATTTTGAGAAAATAAGCACTTTCACTTCTTGCATACAAAACGGCAATTTCATAGGTAAAGACCTAATATTATTTCAACGTTACAGGAATGGGCTACTTGCCAGTATATTTTTCTTAAAGTGTCATATGATGTCATATTGAAAGTAATAACTATTTTTTGAGATAGCTAGTAAGAACATAACATCAAACAACTGTGAAACAACTATAAGCTAAGTACTAACTAATGTGCCACTGTAACAGGGTAGCCGTCCTCAGCGAATAAGAAAAAATACTGATCAACATAAAAATATACTTTATTGATTAGTCTAACTTTCGCTTACAACAGATGACCGAAGAAGAGTTAGCAGTCGCCTAAATGCACTCAATGGTTCTAGAGGTATTTCCAGGTAGCACACAGGTGTCACGCAAGGTAGATTATCCTGGACTGCAAAGCTTAATTGAAGTGGGTTGGGTACCGTGTTAAATAAAATAATATTTTGGACATCTAACACACATCGCCATCTAGTCCCAAGTTAAGCAGAGCTTGTGTCATGGGTACTAGACAACTAATATAAACCCACCAAAAACATAAATGTAAAAAAGGAGAGCCAAGTTCAATACAAAAATTATGCTTGGCTATGGGCTTCGTCGCAAAAAGAATGGAGATTTAATGAGTGCCAAGTTCTATGCACAATATGAGATTAGGAGATAAAAATGTGAGATCTTAAAGTAGGTTAGATTTGACTTTGTAAAGAAAACTAGGCAGGTATTGAGATTTAATAATACATATATTGGGATAGTTTCAAATATATGATTGTCACGACGGTTCCAACGCTACAATAAAAAAAAAACTATATGGGAACCCCCCCTATTTTTTTACTTTTTTTATTTTTAGATTTTTTCCTACGTTTACACACAATTACCGAGCTGGATTCCAAATTTAATCCTTCTAGGTCATCTGGAAGAAGGTTAGGTTTAGGTACTATATATATGTCAGTCAGTGCTAAAATTTACGTCTTTTTGACCTTCATATCTTTATAACCGTTTGAGATAGCTTCATGAAATTTGGGCTTCTAGATGTCTTTATGGATATAATTAAACACACGTAGTTTTATGTGTTTACGTTAAAGAGGTTTTGAATTATAGAAGGGTCAAAAGTGGCACCAAGTGGTTCGTGTAATATTACACTCGGCGCTGGCTAGCCAGTTCCTTTGCTTGAACATGGCTTGACACGCTGCCGCGTGTCTAGATACATATATACATTTTTTTGTTAATACACATATTATATACATGTTATACATAAAAAACATCCAAACTCCGAAACCAATATTTGCAGATCATACAAACATTTGGTCCGACCAGAGAATCAAACCCGAGAACTTCAAGCACAGCAGTGGCATACACTACCACTGCGCCACAGATTCAGTCAAAATTTAGTTAATATTTAATAAACCGTATTAATTAATGTCAAATATTAGAGAACCGTACATTTAGTGTATGAAGAGATTGATTACCACTGATATTGGTATCGGAGGTGAATAATCTTGACTTTTTACATCAAACATTCTATATATTTTTTTTGGGAAGTTTGCAATCACGCGAACTGCTCGTCAGATAGGTGTTATTTGGGGTATAAATAATTGATGCTCACTTTTAGTGATTGACAAAATGGAACTCTATTTATTATTAAATGAAGACACTAGTCAGTCGAAGGGTAATAAATTTATTAATTACTCTTCGACTTTATTAATTTTTCAAGTAGTACGAACTCAATAGTTAAAACAAAATCCTTATGGAATCACTTACTCACCCGTCCGTCTGTCTATCTATAAACACCTTTTTTATCAATACAAATTAATAAAATTGGAGTGTCTTAGTTAAATGCATAATTATATATGTATAAACGGTACATATTATTGTGCCAAAATATTGTTTTTCAATTTTTGCCTGTCTGTTCGTTTGTTCTGGCTAATCTCTGGAACTGCTGGAACGATTTTGACGGGACTTTCACTGATAGGTAGCTGATGATATAAGGAGTAACTTAAGCTAATTTTTTAGACCTTTTTGTACCGCGAGGCTCGGCTAGTGAGGAATAAATGTAAATCTAAATTTGTTATAAGTATATAATTGTGGTACGATGTACCATCGAATTAAAAAAAGTTGCCCATAACGGATGGATGTGATCTGCCCAAGACTAGAATGGTTAGTGCTTGTAGGGTCACGCTGATGCAATACGGTGAAATAGTAAATACATGGTCAGCTAATGTAACACGTCGCGACTCGGGCTCCGTAGTCAGTCCGCTCCACCGATACGCAATGTACCTACGTTAAATTTAAGAACACGCATAATATATCTGGAATACTTAAATTAAACTCTTATATTAATTAATTAATCCTTTAAAATCAACGTAAAATGACAGCGTTCGTGCTGTCGTGTTTCGTTGGTGAGTGCGAAACCGGAGGCCCAAATAGTCCAGTCAACAAGTCCCGTACTTGTTGACTGGACTAAAAGATACGGTAGCATCACTGGGCCGCCATGGTGTGGGTCGCCATGCTACATTGTCTGCATTCGCAGTGAGTATGGTGACCACCACTCTTGGATTTTGCTTATTCTTTCCATCAGGCAGAGTAGAGTCATTTTGGCGAGCCATACATAAAAAAAAGATTCCTTGAATAGACAAACTATAATAGTAACCACGTCGGGGTCACCACTGTTGTAATTTACTGTTGTAGTTACTCAAAGGATACTATTTAAGGATTCATATCGCCCGATTCGCGACGTATTACATTAGCAGACCATGCATTTACTATTTCATCGTATTACATAATCGCGACCCCACAGTGCTCCTTAGGGGAGACCTCCATTCCAAAGTAGACGGCAATGGGTTGATCACAAATAATTCTAAATTTGGATCTATATCCAAATTGAGAATTTTTTTTCCTATGAAAGCAACCATTGAAGTAAGTTTGTAAAACTTCGACTTAACTACATTGTTAATTAATTTTACACTAGTACAATCCATACTAGTATTATAAAATACGAAGAACCTCTGTCTGTTTATCTATTACACTTTCACGGCTACACCGCTGCACTGATTTAAATTGATTTCGGTACGGCGAGAGAGTGGACCTCGGAGAAGTACATAGACTACTGTTGGTCACGATAATCGAGATACACGCGAGCGAAACCGCAGGCAATAGCTAGTTTGCAATAAATTAAAATGTCCCTAAGGTGACGAAAATATAATTACGAAATTTCAACTCAATTGAATTATTTCTTCAAGAGTGAAAGTAGTTAAACATTTGTAATCTAAGTGAGTTCAAATATTTAATGCCAACTGAACCTTTTAGTTTTAATATAATTAGCTTAGATCGGAGCTTTGTGATCAAAAACTTGCGTTTAGAAACTCGTCTCAACATCGACAGGACGTAAATCTATGTCCATTACAAGGCTTAGGCTATTACTAGGATGATTGGTAGCTTTGACCATACACAAATAGTTATACTTTCCCTACTACATTTTCTCATACATCACCCTCGAATTGGTCTGATTAAATAACAATAATGAAGAATATTGCTACTTCTGAATATCTTGATGTCCTTACTTATGTGGTATTTAAATTAGTTTGTTATAAAACTAGATTTTGGTATCATTGATACTACCGATAGTCGGTACTTGGTAGAACTTGTTGAAATAAATTATGAAACGAGATTAACTTGTACTAAAATTTCACCATTTAATATCATTGCGGCTTATGTCATTGTGTTGCCATAACTGTATTTATAATTGCTGAGTCCCACGATATTACCTACAGTTGTTGCTGTTGCTTTACAACAACAACCGCGGTTAAGGCCGCGGGTCGAAGTTAGTCTAAAATAGTAGCATAAGTTACTCTTTACGTCATCAGGCATCCTGGAACTACGGCCCTAAATTAGTAACGGAAGGAATAGAAAAACATAAAGTGTAATTATATCTACTCTGTTTGCGCTGTATCATGGTGTGGGTGACAATTTCAGTAACATTTCGTTTCACTCTTGAAAGTTGCCGCGATTTACAAATTATGACTTAGTATTTCAGCTGTACCACATTCGCAATATGTTAAATCATCAAGGTTAAATTAATTATGTTTTCTATGTAATATTTATATCAGGCTTCTATTAGTACTCTACATGCATATATTTTACAATATATTGTTTTAAACTTTCATGGTCATTAACATTAAAATAGAAATCTACTCCGTGATCATGGCGCTTGCAACAGCGCCGAAATATCGGATACTCACAAACAAAAAGGTACATGGTAGCAATCCCGTAGATTTCTATTTTAATATATTTTACAAGCAAAAAAAGCAACCCATTGCTTTGAAACGTCTTTTTTGTCTTGACGTTTAACATTATATCTAATTTATTAAACAGTAGACTACTATCTTTATTCTGTGTCGCAAGGCCAAGGTTAAAAGCCCGCATTTCCCACTCCCAAAATTAATCTGGCTCAGAGTGGTGTTATTTTCCCTATTTCCAGTGTTTAAGTCACTATAATATATACCCACTATTATTTTAATACTCATTATTTATGTGCTTTCCTCATCCCATCAGATTTGTAAGACGAAAATTGCCCTTGAGGTTAATTGCTGAAATTATACTAGGTCTGATGTGTCAAAGGAAAATGACACGGTTGGTCTATTTGAGAGAAAACGCGATGAAAATGTACTGTGCTAGAGATCACGTGGTGGTTGAAATACGACTTAAACTCTGTTATTTCTATGTCTGGCTATTTGAAACAGGTTGGTTACAAATGGTTTGAAATACAACCTATTTAATTTCATAACAAGTTGGATTGTTATAATGTACATACTTTCTATACTATGTCACTCAGATATTTATATTGAACCTGAGTAGATTTTCGAATGCAGTTTCCTGATAAATACAATAGAAGTGATTGTTAGTAATTTTAAATTAAAAGCTTTTCACTAAATGCATATGGATTTATATACTGTACTTACTGTCTGTTTCTCGGTCTATGTATCCAGTCTGTTTTCTCCGGCTAATCTCTGAAACGGTTGTAAAGATACAACAACAGCCGCGGGGTGCAGTTAGTTTATTATATCCCAACACGTATATGAACAGTGGTAAAGCTGATGTGGTTTATGGATATTACATAGAGGGTAAACATTAATATAATCCATTACTGTGATATTATTGTATGGCGAGTCTCTTATAAGTAACTAATTCTACTGTCGCCTCTAAGTGACTTCCTTATCACTGTAGAGCTCGTAATGTAGATCACACGATATTGCATTACCTACTTCACCGAACTTCGTAAGTAATACCGCTTAGTTAGAACATATTATCTCGAAATTTATTCTATTTGTAAAAAAAACAACCTTAAAACACAATAGAAATGCGCATCGATATCCATTTGATACGATTTATATATTATATATATATACGATTATTACCTATTGTTGTATTTATTTGATACTAATTAGAATTTGACTAGAAGTACTTACTTTAGAAGTGGTACTTTGGCATAACCTAGAACCACTTTGTTTTATTCACAAAGGATTACATTTTGTGAACATATTCCTTTAAGGCCCAATGTTGTTTTTAATTATAGAAAAAAAAAAAAAAATTATGTCGTGTTTCTTTTTAGAAATGTTTCGTTGTACCCTAACACTTCTTTACTGAAAGTTTTAAAACGAAATTCCTTATCACGCGTTGCGAAAGGGGGCTAGACGGAAAAAAATGTAACAACACTTTTCGCGATCAAAGTTGTAACGACACTTTTAACATTGAGTTGACGTCATAGTGCTGGATACTGAACGTTAAATATAACAAACTGATTGCCAACGTCCATACCATGTTGAATACATCGGTTCTCATCCGATCACCGAAGTTAAGCAACATCGGGCGTGGTTAGTACACGTGGGAATACCACGTGATGTTGGTTTTTTGCATTTATTTACAGAAAATATATTGTTTTATAGTATATTTTGTAAAGTTTGATTATTTCTAAAATAATTTGAGTATTTTATGCGCATTTTAATTAGTAGTGGCATATAAAAAAAAATACAAACTTCGTTCCATCCGGGTGTCCCTTGACACCTCTCAAGTTTTTTTTAAATATTTTTATTTAGAATCGTAAATTTTAATAAGTAGACAGAATTTTCGAATATTTAGTAAGGTGATAAGTACAATGGGCGGTCTTCCTATTTGCACAATTTACTTGAAAATCATTGAACCAAACAAACGATAAGATTAAGCTTTAGCTGATTGACTTATTGCAAATATCAGAGTTTGTTGAATATCCTTATTCTAAATGATATTATGTAAGAGGATATAAGCCCTCTACCCTGAATAAAACCGATCACCTTATGTCTATGATCATAAATGTAGTTTAAAAAAAAACATGCGATTAATCTTTAATAAAATATAATTTAAAATATTACACATAGCATAGAAGAGCTAATATGCTATACGCAAGATATTTATGGAGTTTTATTTTTCAATATCATCAATCTATTGCCAAATAGCTTTATTTTTCAAGTGCTTTCAATGCATTTAAATAAATAAATAAATATTTCGGACATCTAACACACAACGCCATCTAGTCCCAAAGTAAGCAGAGCTTGTGATATGGGTACTAGAAAACTGATATAAATACATAATATATATACTTTTTTTTGTAAATACATACATATTTTACATAGTAAACACCCAAACTCCGAAACAAATATTTGCAGGTCATACAAATATTTGGTCTGACCCGGAAATCGAACCCGAGACCTCAAGCACAACAGTCACACAAGCTACCACTTGTGCCAACGAGGCAGTCAGATTTTTTTTGCGCAGGTTGCGCTAAACTGTGAACTGATTACAACAGCTGAAAATATCCATCATAAAATTTAAAGACTACAACTAAATAAGAAGTATCTTTCAGGCTCCAAGTGATAAGAGTATATAGCTGAAAGGTATTGTAAAATTACAGAAAGAATCGGAAGAAGTAGAAAAAATACAATTTGCGTATTTTAATAAGTTGCCCATCCATACCAATTGTCGTAGTTTTCTAATCCAAGCAAAGTTTTTTTTGACATACGAGAAATACTTTATATGCACCTGAATAATAACTTAGATATTTTTATTAGTCATTTTGTGATGTGATTTAATTTATATACTTTATGTATAAAAGTCTTAGATAAACAGCCGTATTTTCGAGTTAAAGAATTCCGGTGGCATACCAATTGAGTTCTCTAACAATAGGTCCAAAAAGTTTATTATTTGATTTGAGGAACTCTCACAGAAAACTTCTTTTATTGCCATAAGTTTAAGTTAAAATAAGGAATTTATTCAATGTTTTTTCAATAATTAAACTATCTAAAATAAATCAATGTCTTATAGCTAGCGTAACGTTTGAATACATTAATAATATCCCTATCTTAACATAACAAAGCGTACTTTGGAGTTAGGAAGGATGAAAGATCATCTAAAGTATTTATACAAACCTTGGTAATCCTATTAAAATTGGGTCCTGAAGTGTTGATTAAGTAAATCAATATTTAAACCTTAGATCACGCTTCGATTAATTAACTCAAAGTCATTTAAGATAATATGTTTCCAGACTTGTTGGGTCACTGTTTGAAACTGATTTATTAATGTATTGTAGTTGAACTTTAATTAAATGTAATATTATTTAGAGTTTCAAGTTATCAATCTTCACTACTAGGATTTCTGTGGGATGAATAAGTACTTACTGTGCTTGAAATAGGAGCTCTTTCCTTTTTAGGCAGTATGTAAAAAGACTTATGGAGGTCACTACAGGTTACAATGCGGCCTCGGGTGGTCGGGACGGGTTTTCCCCTCCATCCGCTTTAGTGGCCAGCTACGAGGAGGGGACGTTTCGCGTGTGCCGTACGTCGCCTAAATAGAGAGTTTCCCAGCAGACGATGTAATTCCTACGCTGATATAATGTGCGTAGTCAGCCGATGTGAAGTGATTACCACTGTCCATGATAGTTGTAACTCAAAAGACTCAAGAGCGGTGTGGCTCGTTAAGTTTTCCTTCCGATAATTCCGAAATTATCCAGAACCGAAACGCCTCAACGAAAGCTACGAAAAACTGACTAATGGTCGGTGTTTTGCTAGGCCGTATTCTCCTATCAAGTCAACTCTATGTCCCGTGCATTACTAGCATTCACCCGCAGCTCTGCCAGCGTGTATGTCGGTCATTGCAGTAAATAGTAGCTTATGTGTTATTTTGATGTCCAACCTATATTACGCATTTGTAATCTTAGTAGGATATGATTAGTAGGTAGATAGAAGCGACCTTTGTAATAACTATCTAAATATTCTCATTTTTCTGTGTTTAATGAGTCGTGACATCTTTAAATACAACGTTTATTGTGAAGACAAATGTATTTAACATAGACAAAAAGGTTTTTTGTCGCAACGATTCGTGGCTCATTAGTGAAAATATGATATCATAATTTCCTTGTCGGAAGATTTAGTTACTAATAGTTTGTTTACATTCTCTGCGAAAAAAAATCTAACAAATTTTAAATAGGATAAAGATTTTGTATTTTAATAGCTTTGTAACGAGTTTATTGCGTGTTGAGAGAGAAAAAACTGACCAGCAATTTGCATCGTATTCTTTTCAATATCCATGATATGTTTGCTCTTGTTTTTAACCGACTTCCAAAAGGAGGAGGTTCTCAATTTCATCGGTATTTTTTTTTTTGTTTTTTTTTCCCCGTTATGAATTGTCTCGTAGTCTAGGACTTACATCTCATTATTAATATCAGGCAAGCGACTAGTCTTTTATTGTACATAGTGGCACTTTGAACTTAGTTACAAGACTACTAAAGTATACAATACCATATATTTTATTGGAATGAATATAGCACACGGTTTTATAGTAAAAGAGTCTTTTCATTTCTGTCACAAGAAGCGTTCAGATCATTAATTACGAAATGTAAATTCGAATAAATTATAGCGTCTGGCAACGTCGAGTGGAAACAAATGAACTCTCAAACAACTATCTCACCTTCTAGTAACTACCTATATACTCGTATATTTTACTTAATAAAATAAGTAGTACATTCATAAGTTTGATAAAAACCAATATGTTACAGCTCTTAGAAATAATGAGGTAATAATGCTAGATCTTTCCATCCAGATCTATTGTGATAACTACAGACGCAATCTCATCAAATATATGAGAAGAGTTCCTTCTTAAGAATAGATTGATTAATTTATATAAATTTTCGCAATACATTGGCAATAATAGATTCAGAAACTGTTTTCCGTTTTGTTTTAGTCGTTAAAAAAATACAGCTCATTAGAAATGCAAAATCTTACAAATTAATACTCTTTGAAAATAATTCAGAATTTGTTTTTTTTATTATTTAAAACACTTTTAGATTAGGTATCGAATAAATACTTAACGTTAAAGTTGTTTTATTTTTCACTTATTTAATGAACATAATTTCGTAACGTTTTATGATTTTACGGTTTTAATACCTAAGAAACTATGAAAATTTCAATCCCTGCTGTTAACGGCAGTCATCGACGGATCGACGCGACTTTCGCGACGTTTGCTGTCGAACGAAATTAACTGTTGCATTTTCATCCCGTATAAGATCAACTGTCAGCGACTACATTCGCCTCTAACATTCACAACTTTGTGTATAAAGCCTAATATAAAAGTTATACTAAATTTATACTTGACATTGTACCATACACACACCATATGTACAGTCGACCAAATTATTCCTTTGTAATCATAAATGTAGTTAGGTTTTCTTCGCTATTTGCACATAGTACGTTTTAGATATAAACAAATATATATATAATTTTTAAAATATAATGACATTATGTGTGAGATGTCAAGTAGTAGTCAATCTGAAAATATTAAAATAAAAATGTAAGAATATATTTATATCTATAAACGAATCGTATAATGGCCAATTTGGTAGAACAAAGAGCTCGGATTGTAGTGCTCAGAGAGCAATGTTGCGGCGTTAGAGAAATATCACGTGAGTTAAATATAAGTCGTAACACGGTCAGAACCTGAATTCGACGGCACGCTGAAGAGGGTATCCTTGAAGACCGACGACGACATAATCATGGGGTTCGCCGAATCACAAACCAATAGAGAACGGAAATGCAACACCAATACGAAAAACATCATTTTACTCGTACCCGCTATTTTTCAACACATTACGACGTTTGTCTAGAAACAATTAGAAATAATTTGCACCGCACTGGGCTGCATTACAGACATCATGCTAAGAAAGTTCATTTAACGGATGCACACAAAACTGCGAGATTCAATTTTTCACGTAATTATTTAGATTTCGACTAGATAAACGCCATCTTTACAGACGAAAAATCATTTCATTTTTCTCAAGATGGTCGCTTAACTTTGTGGCGTTACGATAACACGCGATACACAGAGGACCACGTAGTGCCCAACCAATCATCCGGTCGTATTTCAGCTAACATGTGGGCATGGATGGATGCTGGAAACATAGGCGAACTTGTTCCTATTTCTCCTCGTCATAACGCTATCAACTATGTCGATTTATTGGAAGAATCAATGTTATCGACTTTGCGAACAGTTTACCCCCGTGAAGATGTGCCAGTATTCTCCTATGTTCATGATAACTGTCGAGTGCATACTGCCAGAATTGTCACAAATTGGTTTACGGAGCATGATGATGAATTTACTCTCATTCCATGGCCGTCTAGGTCACCAGATCTTAACCCTATAGAAAATTTATGGGGTTGATGGTTCAAATGTGGGATAACAGGAACGAGAGGACTAAAGAAGCAATCGAGCTGCATTGTAACGAAATCTGGGATTTCATGAGGGGAAGTGACATTTGCAGTCGTCTAATCGGGTCTATGCGTAATCGATTATTAGACGTTATTGAAAACCATGGCGCTTACACTCGGTTTTAGGTTTAACCAGTAATCCTACAGACCCAAACCATTGGAACCATTACAACCCACAAGTTCACTATTGAGAAGTTTTCTTTTTTATTCGCTTTACGAAGTGAATGCCTTTTTTAAAATTTAATAGTATGAAATAAACAAAATAAAGTTTATATGTAAGTCTCTAATTTTACTGTTTTATTTTATTAATATGTATGACTAGCTGTCTCGACAGACTTCGTTCTGTCAAATAAATGCTTTTCTATTTTTGTTCTACACCTACCCTACGCTACCTTTACGGTACCTCTACCCTCCTACCTCAAGTCTACCCATTATTCGAAATAAAGTCAATCCTATGTCTCAAACAAACAGACAATCAAATCTTTCCTAATATACCTATAGATAAGGACGTTCACTGGCTAACAAACTTTTTCGTGCAATACTTATCATAGTCCATAGTATACGTCCATGTGTATGTCATGGCTTTGTCAGTGTCTAGTAGAATGATAACGGTTCGATACTTATGAAATGTATGTTCAAGCTAATTTCAACCTAATAGTATAGAATAATTGTAGGAAAATGACTTTAAGGGGGGTCATGATTCAATTTGGTCGACTGTATAATGAAGAACTGCGGACTATAAGTCTAATGACTTATGGCAGTCCTTCTGACTTCATGTGCCCTCCGTTGTGTGGATGGCAAAATTGTATGTTATAATATTGGCAAATGATGCACAGAATTTTTAGAAAACTCTATAGGCCAATAGGCATATAAAGTTTTCTTAAAAAGATATTGTATATATTACTTTTTGCAACCAAAACGAATATTTTTTTTCTCTTTATTTTTCTTTATGCACCTACAATGGCTTACTACACTCTCGACCTTCAGTGCTGGGAACGATTGCTTGGAATATTTATTACAGTTTGCCTTAATCTTAGTTCCCTAACTCTGAATAATGTTACATCTGTACACATTTGTATTTAGACTTGACAAATACTGGTCCTAAATTTATAAACCGTTCACTAGTGTATTCTATGTATTAGCACATAAAGATGTGGGCATACCGCAAGCATGGCTGAACGCTCATCAACAGTTGCGGTGGGAACTTACCACAGCTAATTTTGTTGTTAACGATATTTAAACAGGATTCAGTACTCTATCAGGTTAAAGAGTTGCGATTAATTAACTTACCATTTACTTCCTTTCCGATGTTCTTATTTTATAAGTTTTGAGATTCCCACTCCAACATTTTTGAAAAGCATCATATAATCTATACCTCTATACTAATATTATAATCTATACTTACTTACTAATATCATAAACACGAAAGTTTGTAAGTATGGATGGATTGATGTTTGTTACTCTTTCACGCAAAAACTACTGAACGGATTTGGATGAAACTTTACAGTAATATAGCTTATGCATCAGAATAACACAACGGCTACTATTTGCCACGATAACCGACAAACACGCGGGCGAAGCCGCGAGCAAAAACTAGTAATACATAAATAAATAAAATTGAAGTGTCTGTTTGTAATTTAGATCGACAGATTTTCACACAACTCATATGAAAGTATGTACACAATATTTACACCAAAAAAAGTCTTTTAAACATTTTTGTCTGTCTGCCCGTCTGAAACAACTTACTGACAGGAGCTGATGCCATAAGGATAACTGAGGCTATTTTTAACCGACTTCAAAAAAAGGAGGAGGTTCTCAATTAGACTGTTTTTTTTTTATGTTTGTTACCTCATAACTTTCGACTGGGTTAACCGATTTTGATGATTCTTTATTTATTTGAAAGCTGGTGCTTCCCATGTGGTCCCATTTTAATTTGGTCCAGTTCTGACATGTCATCCATGACAAATTCATATAAATCTTCAATTTGCATTATGTATGTGCGCGACAAATTGACGAATAACTCAATTCAATTTGGTCGTTCTTGAAGTCGGTTTTTTTTTTGTTAAAATTTTGTATTATTTAGACTATTTTTGCCCCGCGGCGTTATTTGCGGTTGTTGTTTTAAAGGTGCAACGACAAACGCGGGTAACACCGCAGGACCCAACTACTTAAATAATATAGCAAAAAAATATATTATGCTTACACACTTTCTAATATTTTTCGAGGACTTCCTACTAAGAGCACACCCAAGTCCTTTGACTTACATGTTCGATTTCCTTATCATGTTGACATTACTGATATGTCATTTGAAAACTAAAGAAATTGGCTATAGCTAGTTATAACGCCTTCTTGTTGCTCAACAACTCAATTTGGGACTTCGAACAATTCTGTAACAATGAAATGTCTTTCTTTTGTATTCGCAAAAACCTTTTACTAAAAATTCGACTTTCATTCGCATTTGGGGAAACAAGGAAATAAACAATGAAATGTTAATCCGAATACAATTCTCTTTGATTTGTCAACATGATAATAAAAGTTCATTATCCTTTACGCTTTTAATACGATTAACGTGTGATGTGTAATAAGAACAAAATAATCCTTATATACGATTTCAAAGTCTGATGTTTTTTTTTTGGTTCAGCTTCAAATGTCTCAAAGAAAACCGGTGTTATGAAAACTGATGCTAATTAAGACATATATAAAATATTAAAGTAATTCAACTTTGAAAGGTTTTTGTAAAATCTTAGTCTCATTACATGCATATATTATTATGAACATCACTTCTTTGATTCATTTATCGTATTTGCGATATTTATATCATACTAAAGGCGTGCCTCCTGCTCCTAAAAATAACAAAGCAAACTAACGAAATGTGTTAGCAAACCATTGCCGTCTCCTGCGACTTTAAACGAACGTCACACACGAACTTCAAACATAGGGATACGGTGTCGATTAGAAAGTATCGATACTGTACTCATGAGTAACATCGAATAAAATGTATCGTTTTCATAAAAGTGTCGAAACGGAAGTATCGATACTTCAAAGTATTGAGTACTTTTCTTATCTAGAAAATTCCATAATTGATTTTTTATTCCTTACCAAAATTAAATGATTCATAATGCTGATGTTAGGTAACCTTTTAATATTATTGAAATTGTTCTTTATAGTATAAATATGAATAATATAAGTATTATTGTAAGTTCAGTTCAGTTTCATTATATGAGGAGCATAAAATTAAACTAAAAAATGTATGAATAAGTATCAGCTACTTAATTATAACGAAAATGATCACTGGTTAGCAAGTCGATAACATTCGATTTGTAAGTCAAAACGATTAATCTTTACCTCCGCAACGACTAAAATGAAGAATGTTGTGTGGTAAATGCACAACCCTATGTTAGCAAATGAAATCGTCCTCCCCCCTCCCCCTGCAAGCGAACACGGGGATGTTTTCCGTCCGCTTCGGATAACGTGTTTGCTTGTTAGAACTAACAAAACAGTTAGGCCACGCCCATATTTTGTTAGATACACTATTTCAATACATAGAAACAAAGTAAAAGGCGGTCAATTCTGTGTACACAATGCACATCTAACTTTCATCTACAACTAGAATAATTGCTAAACACTACTCTACACTACTATATTATATAATATAGCAGTAGAAAGATCGATACACTGACAAACCATTGCTTAAAAAAACATCTTATGTTTTTGATTATAATTCTCATTGCTCAGCTTATGACACTTAATCGAAAAAAAAATTGTTCAAAACGGCTTTTGTGGTAGATTAAAGCATTAACACTAAACATTTTTTTAAATATTTGGCTTTATTACATGAGTGGACCTAAATCAAAGCTAGTATAGTATGGGTTTCAAATATTTCTTATCGCTTTAAGATCATAGCCGATTCAATATAAATGCATATTACCTCAACCATGCCCCTATATTCTACTTATGACATTGCTGGTTAGGTCCTAAACAACATATTTCTATTAGTTCTATTCAACAAGTATGTTAGTTCTTATAAAAAAAAACAATACTACGTTATTTGCCAAGTTATTTTATAAAAGTATCTTTACTTTAAATTTTTTTTTGGAACTAAATTATACATCAACGGCAATTTTTCAACACGGATATAATTTGATAAAACTGAAAAGTAACTAACGAAACTAAACCATCACATACGCCGTTGACGGCTACACGTCAAAATTTGTTATGTCACACATTACGGAAAATTATGACAAGTATGTATAAAAACATAGTGACAAGTGATTAATGAGTACTTTTCCCGTAGAGTGACTTTCAGTAGAAAAATAATTGATGAGTTGCTTGAATGTAATGAGAAAACAAAAAACCTTGCATAAAAACCCAAATTAATGATGGACATTTCCAACATTACGTAAAGAACCGCATGCTCATATTTTATTATTACGTTAATATTCTCCTAAAATATGAATGGAAAATGCTTTCGATAACATGTTTTCCTTTACGTAGTCAGCAAAGGGTTTATTTAGTAGAAAAGAGGAAATATTTATATTATTTATTTTGGGAAATCTAGGTACGTCACAATGTTACGACAACAGTATAAATACTCAAAGTACAGTAATTAAATATCTAATCGCCAGAGATAGGTATCTCAAATCTGTCATTACAATTACTGCTAATAGTAATAATCTATTATTGGCAAAATGAGAACCAGTGAATACAATTCAATTTTGAAATTGTTTCGTTCATGAATGTCAATAAAAGTTACAATTTCAGATCGAATGTAATGAATATTTCCATCCAGTCATCCATTCACGCTCTAGTATGAATCACCTCAAATATCTCTTGAGTTATACTGTAACAAAGCGTGTCGAACTGATCAAAGGAGGTCTTTTAGAAGTTTTGACAATCATATTTTAGTCATAAGTCAAGGTACACGCTTTCAATATGACTATTTAATAAAATACTTTAAGTATTGTGGTAGTTTTCTGCTTTGTTCGCGAACTCGTATTGTTATGAATCGTAAAGGAATGTATTTTTGGAATGATTCAAAATATTATTATCATAAAATGTTTGCATCAAATCTAATCTATCTATTATATAAATAAAAGAGTAATGTGACTGACTGACTGACATAACCAGAGATCAACGCACAGTCCAAACCGCTGAAGCTAGAATCCTGAAATTTTGCATGTAGGTTCTTTATATAACGTAACTGAGCACTAAGAAAGAATTTTTTGAAATTTCATCCCTAAGGGGGTAAATCAGGGGATGAAAGTCTGCGTGAGCTAAGCCGCGTGCAAAAGCTAGTAATTTATATACAGGGTTACAGGTTAAGTCGACCTATTCCCGTTAAAGGCGTGTAGTTGACATCGTTTCTGACTGATTTCATTCATTTGTGAGATATTTGAATTTAATTGTTTTTTTTTTAAAAATGCCTGATTTTCGGCAGTCAGCTTAGATATTTTGAAATGTGTAGGTGTTTTTATAACTATTATTTAATGCTTACATGTAAAATAAGATGCTTTATTACGTTAATAACCAATATTAAACGTAATGTGAATAAATAAGTTGTTGTGGACGATTTAAACTAAAAATAGTAAAAGTTTAGAAAGTTTATTTTTCTTCAAATTATATCTAAAAAACCCCTGTTTTGCTGATATGCTTAACAATATCTGTTTCATCAGCTACCTAACGAGATATAACAATCTAGGGTTCATAAAAAAAAAATAAAAAAAACTTAGTTGCGAGCCGCCAGGTCGCAATTCTAAAGTCCCAGCCTTATTGTTCTTTAAGGTTAATGCGGTGCGTGTGATCGAGACATCTTACGATTTATGCAGGTGTGAGTGAGAAAAGTTATGTGCAAATGTGTTTTTTGTACGTTTTGTATTAACTTGTTATTGTTAGTCTACTTATGTGATTCGTCCGTGGTAGATGTGATATTATTTTATTATCTGTTTCCTACTTGACTTGGCTGTGTTATTGGTCTGTTTCTTCTGATTTTGATTGCTGTGCATATAAACTGGAGTCTGATTTGTGCTTGTGTTAGGGATCTATCAGAATTGTTGGTGGCCGCTGTCAGAATTCAATTTACCATTACATAAATGTATAAATATGGTGTAATTAATTTTAGGCCTACACAAATTTCATTTTGAAAATGAACTTCAAAAGTGACGAAAAAAGTTTTTTCTAAACATAATTTTTTAAGTCATTACCTAACATGTTAATGACTTTTTCTGATAAGGTTTACATAAAAAATAAAAAAAAAACAGAATCGTTTCAAATTTGTATAAAATATCATTAAAATGTTGCTCAGAAGGTTAAGAAATGCTCAGAATAATGTAAATAGATAATAAAAAGCAATTTTCAAGACAACCCAAAATATTTTATCAGGTTTACTTTTTATCTTGTAACGGCATCAATATTTTATAGTTTCAAATAACATATTCTTCCATAAATTTTAACAAAAAAAGCGACTTCAAGGAGTGGACCAAATTAAAATGGCCCACACGAGAAGCACCAGCTTTTAAATAAAAAAATAATCATCGAAATCGGTTTACGTAATATTGAGTTATTCGCCAATTTGCCGCGCACATACTTAATGCAAATTGGAGACATATCGTTTTCTCATAGACGACATTGTCAGAACTAGACTTAATTGAAATGGGACCATACGGAAAGCACCAGCTTTCAAAAAATATCATCAAAATCGGTTCACCCAGTCAAAAGTTATCAGGAAACAAACATAAAAAAAAACAGTTGGATTGATAACCTCCTCCTTTTTTGAAGTCGATTAAAAATTAGATCGTACTCTAATGCAAAATTCAGTATTTTATTTTTCATTTTGTAGATGTTGAATGTGACTTCTGAAATTTATTTTACGTTTAATTTATTACCCTTCATGTTTTGTCATGGTCCAGCTTAAGGGATGATAAACGAAGTAAAATTTTTCGTCTTTGTAAATTTTATTACGTTTTTTCGGCTAGATACTTTTACTAAATGCCAGTTTTAAATTGACAAACAGAAGGTGATTTTGCAAAATTTTTTTTTTTTAACTTACTTGGTTGTTAACGTTTCCTTGTATTCGTTTAAGCCTTGCACTATTCATGTCTAAAACTATCAGCTGAGAATCGTATAAAAATGTTAGCATCTCACGTAATTTTACCGACAGCTATTTTTGGTAGCATTACATATTATAAAACAAACTACTTCGCCAAGTGCTCCGCCACGTCTGTCTGTTCACGATAAAGTCGAAAGCTACTGCACGGATTTTGATGCAGTTTTTACTTATAGAAAGAGTGATTCTTAAGTAAGGTTTTTGATTATCTTGGCTAAAATATAACGATATTTGTCGAAGACGTCGGAAAAAATTAAGTCGCACTTCTTCTCGGGGTAACATGGGCTGTATTATTCTTTTATATGCAGAAATTTGTAATTAGCAATAGGATGATTTAACTGTAATTATATATCATCGTTATATGTATATAAGTCTTTCCAAGAATAAATACTTTATTTTCCGAAAAGAGCCCTTGTGAAGCCCAAGCCGGGTGCTAGTTTCAATATAAAAGTAAGTATAATTACAAGTAATAATACTAAGACGATGAAAATTATGTGTTATTTTCTTACTTCCATCTTCATTAGGGTCGTGGTAAGACGTTATCTCGGCTTTGAAGCGACTAAAACCACACAATGTGCTATACTACGCCTAAAATAGATGAGACCCGGAGACTGCTTTTATTAACATAATTATTATATACTAGCTGTTGCCCGCGGCTCCACCCGCGTGAATGTCGATTATCGCAGCAAATAGTAACCTGTATAAGCTATATTACTGTAAAGTTTCATCCAAATCCGTTCAGCAGTTCTTGCGTGTAAGAGTAACAAACACAAACACTCACACACTTTTTGTTTTGTTTCTGGTAAATTATCATAACTAATATGTTACATGTTTCTTTATATTAAAAATTATAACTCCTAATTCAAATATTATAAACTTAAAATTGATCTTTTACATTTTTATTATACGACTAGCTGTTGCCCGCGGCTCCGCCCGCGTGAATGTCGATTTTCGCGGCCAATCCTGTATCCTGTATAAGATATATTACTGTAAAGTTTCATCCAAATCCGTTCAGTAGTTTTAGCGTGAAAGAGTAACAAACACACACACTCACACACATTTTGTGTTTTGTTTCTGGTAAATTATCATAACTATTAAGTTATATGTTTGTTTATATTAAAAATTATAACTCCTAATTCAAGTATTTCAAACTTAAAATTGATATTTTACATTTTTATTATACGATAAAAAAGTAATCATATAACGTACCTATTGTAAAGTATCTTTTAGAAACTGTTTAAGAACTACCAGATGTGGATGTTGTGTTAGTTACATTGAGATGATAATTTTAGGAACTGGTCACACACACTTTTTTGGAAATATAAATACAATGTAGATTATTTATATATTATTTATTAACTTTATGCACTAAGAATGTACATCGGCGGACTTAATGCCCAGAGCATTCTCTTCCAGTCGACCTTCGGGTGGTGGAGAAATCTTATAAGGCAGGTGTGTGAAATCTCATATACATAAGAAGTCCGTTAAAATTTACAATAATCACATCATATTCAACGTTATACATACAAACATACATATATAAGTAGATATACATATACAGATTACGTATACATAAATACAACATTTATACACTAAATAATGGAAAAAAAAACTCGTTTAAAAAACCGACTTAAAAACTAAAAAGTATCAAATAACTTGTATATGCTACCTATTCATATGTTTGAAGTCGGTGCCAAGCCAAATGTAATAGTAGGTACCACACTCGCTATATTTCGAGACGAACGTCAACGACGTCACCGACGCTTCGGTTGTTTTGTTCTACGCGAAGAGCAGCTATCCCGCTCAAGGTCACGCCATATCAGGAGATATGGTGGCCATGGGACCACATGAGGAGCATACCCTTTCGAATACAAAAATAATTTTCAAAATCGGTCCACAAATTGACGGAGGAGTAATCCGTGTACGTACATACATTGTGACGATGAACGATGAAATTGAGAACCTCCTCCTTTTGAAAGTCGTTTAAAAAGGACGGTAAGCTATAGATTACATAATTCTGCCAGTTCATTGAGAAAGAGCTCATGTACTTTATTTTTGAATGTATATCGGTTAGTGGACATCCTGATTTCGAGCGGGAGCGCATTCCAGAGTAGTACTGCTTGAACAAAGAAGGAACAGTTCACGAAGTCGGAGTAATGAGACGGACATGAGAGAAGCAGAGACCGTGGGAGAGCCACGCTTCGGCATGAATGGGCCGGCTCGACCGGAGTGATACCACGGCCTCACAGAAAACCGGTGTGAAATAGTGCTTGCGCTGTGTTTCACCTAGTGAGTGAGGATACCGGAGGCCCATACCCCAACCCCTCCCCCTATCTCCCCCCCCCCATCCCCCAAAGGCCGGTAACGCACTTGTGACGCCTCTGGTGTTGCAGATTATTAACTGAGCGAAGATTTCTATCGTGATTAGAGCACAGGTATCGGAAATACGGAGCAAGGTAGGTAGGTAAGGATGGCGAGTTGAGAAATGAAAATAGGAAGGTAAGAGCTCGCTAATTGCACTGTAGGCGAATAGGATTGCATTTTATCTGGGAACGCTAAGCAGACACATGGTCATACTTTCGAATAATGAAAATAAATCGAATGCAGTTATTAAGAAGACGGTCAAGCTTGTTAAGGAGGTCTGCATTCAGGTCGAAGTAACACACATCACCATAGTACATTCAGTGTTCCGCAAACTTTTTGGGTTCAAGGTACATCTAGGAAGATTAAAAATTTTGGAGGTACACCATAATTTAAAAATATTTTTAAGTAATAAAAAACAATGTTTCTTATTAGTCACAAAACTATATTTTTATTTTACACTTTAATTGAGCATAGGCGGTCTCATCTCTCGTCGATCGTCTTGAGGCGTTCCCTTTTTTGTTTTTTACTGTGGTAAGAGTTAAAAATCCTAATCCACATAACTTTAAATTTTTCTTATCTAGTTTTATGGTTAGGCAGATTTAGACAAAATAAAAAGATCTCAGAAATTACAGAATAAAAAATAAAAAGTCCTCAGAAATCAGAACGGACTTGTCTGTAAGTAAATTCTGAAAGCTGCAGCACTTTGAATAGGAAGGGAAGAATAGAAATAGGGCGAAAATTTTCAGGAAAGGAAGAATAAGAATAGGGCGAAAATATTCAGGAAGGGTAGAATAAAAATAAACTTCGTACCGCCATATTTACATATCTGTCTCAGCTTCCTACAGGCAGTGTACAGTCGCGGACAAAGAAAAATACTTTTCCCGTTATTAAAAAAAAATAAAATTAAAAAAAATTAAAAAAAAACTATGTCCTACCTCGTAGTATGAACTCAAATCATGCCAAGTTTCATTTGAATCCATTCAGTAGTTTCAGCGTGATGCGCGGCCAAGATACAGACAGACGTCGCGGACAAAAAAAAAGACTTTGCCCGCTATCTTTTAATTTTTCTTATACACAACCCTTAATTTCATTCGTGTAATAATATATGATGCCTATTTAAAACCCTTAATTTAATAAGTGCTTCAATTTGACAGTCAAAAGTTTGACAGGAAAGTTGGTAGAACAGTTTATATGGGCAAAAGGAAATTGTTGTTTTTATTATCTTCCCCGCAATTTTTCCATATTTTATCACCGTTTAAACCTTCCCTGAACCACGGCAAACACTTCAAAACCTAAATCAGCTAAATCGGCCCGGCGGTTCTCGAGTTTTAGCGAAACAAACGAACAGCAATTCATTTTTAGGGTTCCGTGCGAAAGGCAAAAAACGGAACCCTTATAGATTGGTCATGTCTGTCTGTCTGTCTGTCTGTCCGTCTGTCTGTCCGTCTGTCTGTCCGTCCGTATGTCACAGCCACTTTTTTCCGAAACTATAAAACCTATAATGTTGAAACTTGGTAAGTAGATGTATTCTGTGAACCGCATTAAGACTTTCACACAAAAATAGAAAAAAAAACAATAAATTATGGGGGTCCCCATACTTAGAACTGAAACTCAAAAAAAATTTTTTCAATAAGCCCATACGTGTGGGGTATCTATGGATAGTTCTTCGAAAAAAGATATTGAGGTTTCTAATATCATACTTTTCTAAACTGATTAGTTTGCGCGAGAGACACTTCCAAAGTGGTAAAATGTGTGAAGTGACAGGGGGGGCGGGGAGCCGGCCTGTAATTTCTAAAATAAGAGAATGATAAATCTAAAAAAAAAATATGATGTACATTACCATGCAAACTTCCAACGAAAATTGGTTTGAACGAAATCTAGTAAGTATTTTTTTTTAATACGTCATAAATCGTAAACTGCAATTTACCTTTTATTCAATCAACACAAATATAAAAATAAAATAAAAATTGTATTATGCCACTTGCTGCTGCGGAACCCTTCATGGGCGAGTCCGACTCGCACTTGGCCGCTTTTTATGGGATATAAAAGAAGAAGAAGATATACAAATTGTTTTGTCAACTTTGCAAGTTTTTTCTAGTAGTCTATTACTGTAAAACCAGCAAATTAAATACAGTCTACTGAAAAGTCGTCTTCCTTTATACATTTGGACCTTGCTCCTTTACAATGACCATTTAACGTTATTATGGTATTTTAGTTTTTGGTTCAGAATCGATTAGAGCGTCCTCCCAAAAAAAATCTCTAATGTACAGAATTATTATAATTATAATATAATTATATTAATCTGTTTTTTTTTATTATACCTACTTTAAAAATTAATCATATATAGATTATTCGTATATAGGATAGGTATATCCTACTGTGAAGTTAGTGTTACTTAATTCCAATAGATTTCGCTGTTAAGTTCAGAAACAATTTTCAAGAAAATTTCATTGCTTCAGTAACGATTAGAGAGCCCTCCCGATAAAACATCTAAATTTCTTTAATGTACAGAATTGATCTGTTACATCACATTTTTATTATACGTTCAAAAGAAAATCATATTACGTACCTATTGTAAAGTTAGTTACTTGATTCCAAGAGATGTCGCTGTTTTAAGCAAAGAAACTGACAAACTCAACGTCTACAGATTTATTATACGTGATATATTTATAAATAGATCACGGAACAATATTTAAAGTACTTGCTGTCTAGCAATAAAAGAATGAATGAAATCACGTGTTATTGAATTACAACCAAGTACATATTTTGACTTTCATCCCCCCTCTCCAAGAAACCGTGCTGAATTTATGGATAGAGAGGTTGCGATAAATCAAATACTTAATGCTACACCGAATTATACGTAGGTAATACGTTCTACGATTATTCCACGATATATTAATCAAAGTGTTATTAATTACGCATGGCTGGCAATAGGTGTCGCTACATGTTGTTTTACGTAATGATAAATTCTTTATAATTTTTTTTCCAATAGATAGAGAGATTGTGATAAATTAAATACTTTATGCTACAATCTTCAGAGTATCTCCTTTCTAAAAAAAAAAGAATTATTGCAATCGGACTACTCGTTAATGAATTACAATTAATTACACATTTTGACTTTCATCTCCCCTCCCAAGGAAACCGTCCGGAATTTCGGAATAAAAAGTATCCTATGTCCTACCTAGGAGTATGAACTCAAATCATGCCAAGTTTCATTTGAATCCATTCAGTAGTTTCGGCGTGATGCGCGGCCAAGATACAGACAGACAGACAGACAGACAGACAAAAATGAAAAAAAAAATAGTTTTCGTTTCAGTATCGATAACAGAGTGCCCTCCAAAAAAATTTTCAAAATATCTTCAATGTACAGAATTTGACCTGTTACATTTTTATTATAAGTATAGACTAGCTGACCCGGCGAACTTCGTACCGCCATATTTACAAATCTGTCTCAGCTTCCCACAGGCAGTGTACAGTCGCGGACAAAAAAAAACACTTTTCCCGTTATCTTTTATTTTTTTTCTTTCTAGCAAAAAAAGAATGAATGAAATCGGACTATGTGTTATTGAATTACAACCAAGTACATATTTTGACTTTCATCCCCTCTCTCCAGGATACCGTGCTGAATTTCGGGATAAAAAGTATCCTATGTCCTACCTCGTAGTATGAACTCAAATCATGCCAAGTTTCATTTCAATCCGTTCAGTAGTTTCAACGTGATGCGCGGCCAAGATACAGACAGACAGACAGACAAAAATGAAAAAAATTACAGTTTTGGCTTCAGTATCGATTATAGAGAGCCCTCCAAAAAGAATTTTCAAAATATCTTTAATGTACAGAATTGGACCTGTTACATTTTTATTATAAGTATATATAAGTATAGATGAGTACTTCCATACCTGTTAAAAGATAGTGATTAAAATCTGGTATGTTCACTAGGCTACGAATACAGCTAAATAAATCAAGGTTTATAGTTAGTTCTAATGTTGAACTCACAACTCTAATATTTATTGAAATTAGCCGTTAGGACATCACTGATGTGTAGACATAAAGTTATGAATACATTACTAATAAAACGCCTCATCATGCGTACGTTTTCCATGACAATATTTATTTTACTTTCAAAACAATTAGTATTTACTTCTCGCAAAGGTTTTTAAGTTCTTAGACATGTTCAGGTTTTCACTACCAGCTTGGCCTTTCCATACGAAATGAGAAAATAAAAAGATAAGAAGTATATTCCAGGGTTAGTTTATATTTAATTATTTTGACTGCACAGTTGGCCTAGTGGTTTAAGCGGTCGCCACGCCGCTTTCTACTGCGCTAAGTGTTGTGGGTTTAAATCCCACATGGGGCAACATTTTGTGTGCTCCACAAATTGTTGTTCCGAGTCTGGGTGTTGTTTTGTCCCTTTCATGTATGTTTGTAAAGTCCCCCGCGACACAAGATGTGGAATAAATATCCTGGGTTGCAGGGGATTCTAATGCGGCAGTTGTCTTTTATAAAAGAAAAGAAAAAAATATAAAAATATTAGACTGGATAAAAAATATATATTTCAAGTCGTTGTTGCAATTAGGAACTAAAATTCAAGCGGAACACAACCGTCCTTACTGATTTATTTTATTGCCTATACATTATATTTCATATTACGGAGACTAATTTCTCTAGAGAGCAACTTCGTTATTGGCGATGCTGTTATTTTGATATAATGATGTAGACATTACTGCTTTTTCTGTCATAAAATATATTAGGGAACCTGGAGAAAATATAGTTAACATACATTTTATGTGGGAGAGCCACGCTTCGGCATGAATGGGCCGGCTCGACCGGAGTGATACCACGGCCTCACAGAAAACCGGTGTGAAACAGTACTTGCGCTGTGTTTCACTGAGTGAGTGAGGATACCGGAGGCCCACACTCCAACCCCTTCCCCCAATCCCTCCCCCTTCCCCCAATCCCTCCCCCTTCCCCAAACCCCTCCTCCCTTCCCCCAACCCCTCCCCCCATCCCCCAATGGCCGGCAACGCACTTGTGACGCCTCTGGTGTCGCGGGTGTCTATGTCTATGTCTATGTCTATATTTCACTCTTTACAAATAATACTCAGACGCGATGACTTCATCTTAGTTTTCACACTTATCTTTATCTATTCCTTTGAAGCTAATTAAGTTTATCAGTTCGTGTCAAGCGATCGCTTGAATGAACTCTTTTATTTGAGTTTTAACCACCGAAATTTGTCGAGGGGTAGGTAAGAAAGTTACGGAATGAAACGGTAATTTTGATAGTACTGCTGCCGCATAGTGATTATTTTCGTAATTTATAAATCTGTAAATTTTCCTAAAATACTTTGATTTTTAACCCCCGACGCAAAAAGAGGGGTGTTATAAGTTTGACATGTCTGTCTGTCTGTCTGTGGCACCGTAGCTCGCGAACGGATGAAGCGATTTCAATTTAGTTTTTTTTTTGTATGAAAGGTGAGTTCTGTCCGAGTGTTCTTAGACATGTTTTATGAAAATCGGTTGAGTCGTTTAAAAGTTATGAGGGTGAAAGTGGGGAAGAATAACTGAATGTCTGTAAAAATATCATCGAGTGGGGTCTCAAATGAAAGCGCATAACGTGTTTTTTACTTTTTAAAGGGAACTGAGGTTATTATGTCATGGTTATTTTTAATTTTGAGAATTTATAGTTATAATTCTCAAAATAATTATATAATTTAATAAATAAATAATTCTTTAAAATCATGTTAAAGAAATTACGTATTCAGTAAAAATATCATTTTAATTTTTAATTTCATTAATTACAATTAGAATATAATTATAGTTTTACTAAATATGCATGATTTTTAGTAAGTAATTCAACATAGCTACAGTAGGAGCCGTCTTTATGGCATTTCATCCTATTCGTGCAGACTCCATTAGGTTTTATTTAGACTTTTAATCTGTCTGGCCATAAATTACTATCTCCATGGGGAATTCGGACACGCGATCGCACACGTTTCTTCCCGGCTCTAGTAATTAAGAATAAGACAGTATCGCAAGCAGACTAAATTAATAAAAATTGCTTTCTAGAAGATAAATCATTTACCATGATATTATGAGGTTGGCAATATTTTAATCAAGCCTGATTAAAATTCTTTTTTTTTTGTATGGGTCTGCCAAAGTGACTCTGCCCTGCCTGATGGAAAGCATAAGCAGCATCCGAGAGTGATGGTCACCATACCCATCGCGAATGCAGACAATGCAATAATGCAGCATGGTGATGCTTCTGCATCATTGGGCCTCGGTCTCGCACTCGCCAACGATACACGATAGCACGTATGCTGTCATCTTAGATTGATCTTCTTTGTGAAGGTAGTACCGCCCCGGTATGAAATGAAATCTTCGAAAACTGTCTTAACTTGTACTGAAGATTTTCTATAGACAAACGACTTCAAAAAAGGAGGAGGTTCTCAATTCGACCGTATATGTTTTTTTTTTATGTGTGCTAGCGGATAACTTCGTCGTTTATGAACTGATTTGGATGATTCTTGTTTTAATGGAAAGTAGATATCCCAACGGTGGTACCATGACAAGGACACAAAGACTAAGATCTGATGATGGCATTCAAGAGAAATCGAGTCAAACGTTGAAGTCGGATTATGTTGATTTTTTTATATTAACCTTTCAATCAGCACTGGCACTTCCGGTCTCTTCTAAACAAAAATTTAGATATCGGAATTGAGCAATCTTATTCATGAAACTGCTCTTCAAATCTGGTTTAACTGACAACTTTTATATTGAAAGTTTCAATACAAGTAACTACAAATTTTACAAATAATTAAAGTAATTAGTACACGAAAATAATCGTTAAACTCTCTCGAGTTTAGCGTTTATTGGAAGATTGTGGCTAAAATACAATTAGATCTAAATATCACAGATTTTATCTACATAAAAATTATATACAATCACGCCTTTAAATTCAAAGGCCAATCAGAGTCCCACTCTCTTAATATCTAGTAAAATATTTCCATCAACCAATCACTTAAGAAATGAGTTTTTTTTTGTAGTATTATTGAATTGAGAAAAATGCAAGAACGGAGAATATTTCAAGGGAATGGATATTACTTATACGAATAGATCGACTGTGTAGTGACGGTGATCGAGCATGTCCGGGTTTAATACCTGAAGCCCGAATCGCCTGTCGTCGGGAAATTCGAGCCTTCTTTAATATATATATTCAATAATAAGTTTATATAAGCATCTAAATATGCCGTTAGTAGACAAAAAATATAGTCGGCAATGGTTTTTACTCCTTGGGATATAAAGACATAAGTGTATTATTTGCATTATTCCCCACATAGAAACAAGATGCAACTTTTTTTACAGACATTTTAAACGAATGAAAAATTAATAGCTTGACAACAGTTAGAAGTTATGTAACACTTATCGTATCATTGCACCCACATACATAAGGCGTAATGTAATGAATTCTATGAACCCGCAGACCATTATTTTAAAATTATTATGTTACATTATAAGGAAAATTTTACTCGTTTATTTCAAACTAGCTGAGCCCGCGGTAACACCGCGGGCTCAGCTAGCGACAGAAAGATAAAAATTTAAAAAAAAATATTTTGATATATGTACGGTGTGTACATACATATGCATTTTAATTTAATATTACAAACAGACATTCCAATTTTATTTATTTGTATAGAATAGATAAAAGATAGCAACATACAAATTGTTCTTTTAATTAACATTTTATATTAAAACCTTGAAAGCTTTATAAAAATTGAAAATTTTGTACTGATATATATAGCATCTGTGATTTTTAATTAAACGTTAAAAGAATTATGACGAACCTTATATCATTTCGTACAATCATTAAGTACTTCGTTCAATATTGCTAAATTTACAAAAAAAAAAATATTACTAGATATTTGACAGCAATTAATTCAAGCCCGGTAGATCCAATTAGTTAAACGCTTCAAAGAAAGAATGAGTATTTTCTCTACAAATCTTTCAACTTATTTCCATGAAAGTATTTACCCCGGGGTTTGACTGACTAGCGACAAACAAAACCAATTAATTCGCTGTGGTTTTCCTTATTTGGGGTCAGCTCTCCTTACTCCTTTACGTCAATTTTGTTAGTTTTGTGTCGTTTCTGACATTAAGTCTGATGACAATATTAAACATACCTTTAGGCGTTGTTATCATCCAAGCAGTCTGTGGATATCCTCAGTATCCTTTACCTTACGTAATAGCGAATATCTGATTGACTTTGATCTTCGTTGTGGTTAATGCATCACGGACCAAGCATAAACAATCTATATTTTGTAGGTATGTCATGGCTGGATAGATATTCACAGACAAAACATGAAGTTATAGAAAATAGTTTAGCATGATGAGATATACATAGATTACATGACTCACGCAACCTCGTCTGCAGCTTATGTGCCCATACGTGAAGTTATAATAACGGGAATAAATTTGTTTACCATTAAAAATGTTATTGTAAGCCATACTTAAATGATAGGCATATACCTACATAGTTTTTGTGACGCACGCAATGGAAGGTATAAAAAGTAATAATTTTCTCCCGTTTTTGTAACACTTTCTGTTGATACTCCGCTCTTTTTAGTCGTAGTGCGATGATATTATATATATATATATATATATTTAACCATTTGCAATAACTGAGCTATCTTACAGTGAAAGATTAAAAAAAAAAATTGCTGTCGGGTATCAGTACTTAATGTATTTCTATATTCGATTACGGTTAATTAATGTTAGTGTCAGGGCCTATCGTTTTAAACTAGATTGGTTTCTATTGATTTCTAAGTTATCAACGATGCTGTTACTATCACTAATATCCTATCTATACAAAATATTATAAAAGCGAAAGTTTGTAAGTATGGATGGATGGGTGGATGTTTGTTACTCTTTCTCGCAAAAACTACTGAACGGATTTTGATGAAAGTTTACAGTAATATAGCTTATACATCAGAATAATGCATAGGCTACTATTTGCCGCGATAACCGACATATAAGCGGGCGGAGCCGCGGGCAACCACTAGTTCTACTATTCTACTATATTATAAAGGCGAAAGTTTGTGTGTATGTTTGTTACTTCTTCACGCGCAAACGGCTCGACCAATTTGGATGAAACTTTACAGTAATATAGCTTATACATCAGATTAACGCATAGGTTACTATTTGCAGCGATAACCGACATACACGTGGGCGGGCGGAGCCGCGGGCAACAGCTAGTCATCCATACAAACAAATAAAATTGATACGTCTGTTTGTAATTTTAAATTAACAGCAATTCACTAAATAAATATGGAAGTAAATACAGTAGCTAAATCAAGAAATCAATTTGATGTTTTTTTGACAGTTCATTTATTCCAGCTAATTTCTGGAACAGCTGAAATTTAAACGGAAATTTAGAAATATATTTTAGTAATAATAATGTCATAGTAAACATTATCCAATTCAAAAAGTAAGCTTAGTAAGTATATAATAAATCAATACGTTAGTATGTCTATAAATATACATATGTTGTAACTAATAATATCATCATTTTATCATTTCAATACGGATAGTAAGTGTAGGCTATCATCATCATCATCATCATATCAGCCGTAAGAAGTCCACTGCTGAACGTAGGCCTCCCCCATTGATTTCAACTTCGACTGGTCGGTAGCGGCCTGCATCCAACGAGTCCCCGCGATCTTAACTAGGTCGTCCGTCTACCTTTGACACACAGGGAGCTATGGAACGGGCTATGCTTGGGGTCTCTCTACGAGATCGAATCAGAAATGAGGAGATCCGTAGACGAACTAAAGTTACCGACATAGCAGAGCGAGTCAGCAAGCTGAAGTGGCAATGGGCAGGGCACATAGCTCGGAGAACCGATGGCCAATGGGGCAGAAAGGTTCTTGAGTGGAGACCACGTGACGGCAAGCGCAGCGTAGGAAGGCCTCCCGCAAGGGTAGGCTATGCCAAAAATTAATATTGAAGAATACTACTTAGATTCTCAAATGATATTTAAATCTCATTTTATCACTGTTTTACTTTTGTAATACCTTTATATTATTGCTGTATTCTTAAAAAAAAACCAGAAATAAACTTCACAATATTTTTTAACTTATAGGTTAAAAATATAAGCATCGGAACTATTATATTGGTCGGAATATTGGTCGATATTGTAACTGAGTTACATTGAACTTGAGTATTAAATCATCGCATACCATAGGTAACGTGTATATTTAAAATATTTGCTCTCTATTTGAACATTTAACGAATCCAGGTCATGATGACGTTGGCAGAGGAGTATTATGGAATGCCCTAAATTTGCTATCGATAACTATTGACTAAGTTCGCAGCTCAGGGAGTCGAAGCAATTTAGGTGGAAGAAGTGGTAGAAAGTATGTTAACAGAATAACATAACATAGAATGAAAATCAACTTAAAGTAATAGTGCAAATTATGATAGATTCGGGACAAGAATCATTATATGAAGTAGGTTAGAGGCGTCGGGAAATCTAAGCTCTGTAATAAATACATAATTAAATCTAAATTGAGAAGTAAATTGTCTAATGTGTTTAAAGTCACATAAATCTTAGCTTACGCGCTCTTACGTGCTTAATTTATGAGTATAAATATACACTTACTGTAAGAAACCGAATTGTTACGTCGTCCTTGGTAAATTGCGTTGAATTTAATTTGTTTCTAAATTTGTTATACCTGTAAATGTACACTTGTTCATCAAGTGTTATCTTCTATTGTATTAAGAACGCAATACATATGTTTAAAGATTGTTAACCCCCTTTGTAATTTAAAGCATTTAATTTTACTGTTTTTTTAATGTTTGTTAATTAGTTTAATGCAATGCTTATTTCAAGAGATACGTCCAAAGAATATTAAGTTGTATTCTTAAAATATGAATCAACCAATAATTTGTCAATGACATCTTCATTTTCAAGTCCTTTGTGGTGCGATTTATATCGCTCTCATGTTTTTGATCCCGATTATACTCTATATTTTGACCATATTCTACCTAAATCATGACCTGGCAGCGCTAAGATTTATTTTTGAATCGATCTCAATCATTCCAAGACCAGTAATGTAGGTAACAAATACATTTTTTTACTAACTAACTTAGTGGTGAGTGTAACATTAAGAATGCTAATCTCGTCATGTTCTTCTTCAGTCCATTGCCATCCGGTGTTGAATAAAGTATATCTTGGTATAAAAATGAATCGCCGAAATGTATGTAATACGCGCATAACTTCCGATCGGCTGCACCAAATTAAATAATTCTTTTTTTTTATGTGTTCGTTATTGTTAGGACAAGCTGAGACAGATATGTAAATATGGTGGTACGAAGTTCGCCAGGTTAGCTTGTATACCATAAAAATAATTATCTTGCCTGACCACAGGTCGATGAAGATGACAGTGACGCATGGCGGATGTGTCGTACGTTTCGGGAACTCGTGTGTCACGGGAACGATCTACTCGTATACGTCGTATATACTTTCATTTCCCGTAATCTTTTTATTGCGGTTTACGATTTTTAAGGCTACATTGTTCGACATCTTAGTCGTTGCCTTCGTGATAAAGAACACTTTACCAGTGTACCCCTTTTGACTGAAAACGACAGCCGATCTAATAGCCCATGACTTTACTCGTAATATTTTTCGCCTTTACATTTCTATGATGCAGGTCTCCTAGCCGATCAAAGGAGACCAGCCAACTACGCAGGGGATATTATAGTGCACAAGTGTGTGCGCATACACAGGTGAACTCTCTGTTCCCTCATAATCCGATGGAACGGTTATCCAAGGCACGGGGGCTGAAACCCGAACTTCTAAACTCCGAGCTGTTATTAGGCATTTCTATAAACAGAAAAACTCAATAACATTTTTTGGTTTGACCCGGGATTCGAAACCGGGACCTCATCATCAGCAGTTACATACGCCAACCGCCAGATCAACGAGGCAGTCAATCATAGATATTCAGACATAGTGACATAGACATTTCTAATATATATATAGTGTAGCCTCATTATTTTAATATCACATAATAATAGCATGTTTCTTTTTCCGCTCAGTCTAGGTTTTACACTATTTAAGTGTTCTATGAATGATAATGCTTCTGTTACAGCATTAATAATATCCATGTGCTTGGATTTCCATATTCCACTAAATGTTCATTTCCGCACTTTGATATCACATCTAATTCAAATAGACGATCAATCTAAGGTAATGGTTGGGAACAGTTAAACCGATTCTGTCTAACATGCGTGAGTTCCCTTAGGGCGCGTCTCCACCAAAATTGTTGGCAATTTCAGTGTTTCCAACTGTTTGCAACTCTTCAGAAAATCACCAACTTTTGTTTCCGTTGTATCAACACCGAGTCGCCAACAATTTGAAAAACATTCCAACTAAGCGTCTCCATAGTCAATAAATATTTGCAACAAGCGTATTCTTTTGATTTTAACCCCAAAAACAGAACACGGTTCCCAACATTTGTTGACAATTTTATTGCCAACACAAGGAAATTACAGAAACTTTTGTCACCAACACGTGTTGCCAACACGAAAGTTGTCAACTTTTCTTAGGTGGAGACTCGGCTTTACATAATTTATACACTGAACTTTACAGATCGAGCTTTTATTATCCTTGGGTTCAATATATATCAACTATATAATATATATAGTATGGCAGTCCAATTGATAGATGTTGGAAAGTGGTTTTCTAACTCGTACGTCTCTTCGTGAGATTACGTATTAAGGGCTTCCACATATAACTGCGATGCGATGCGATGCGGCGTCGCACGACGCGAATCAGATCGGAAGTTTTTACGGTGCATTGGTGCGAGCTCCCAGATATTTGCGATGCGTTGGGAATTCGCAGTTATGTGTGGGAGCCCTAAGAATATGGAGTGTTACCACCTCTATTCATCTCGTTAGTGTCGTAAAAAGCGACTAAGGGAGCAAACTACGCAGTACAACATCACTAAAGAGCAGGCAAATTTTGAATAAAATCTATACTAACTCGTCTGGCCAGCGTCGAATACTAGGCGAAAAACTACTTTCTAAGGAAAGGTTTATGTTCATCTGTTTTTTGTTTTTTTTTAAAGACAACTCGGCACTAGGAATAAATCCTGTGTCGCGGGGGACTTTACAAACATACATGAAACGGACACAAAGAACACCCAGACTCAGAACAACAATTTGTGGATCACAAGTGTTGTCCTACGTGGGATTTGAACCCACGACACTTGGCGAAGTAGGAAACGGCGTGGTGACCGTTAAACCACTAGGCCAAACATGCAGTCTGTGAACTGATAAAGGCTGTTGATGATGATGAAATGTTGAATTTTACTAAAAATTACCTTTTTAAATACGTTTCATCAGAAATTAACATTATTCTTAAAAGTCTTGAAGTCCCAGGACGTCGGGAATAGATTTGTAATAATGGCCCGGGTGGCATAGACTTTATAAATGTTATCAAAGGTTTTTACGTAGTAGGGTTTTATTTTGTAAACCTTTTACTTTTTAATTTAAGATTCATTCATCTACTACTGTTAACTATCATTTTACATACAATTTATTATATTAATACGCTAACAAGTAACTAACTTCACAATAAAATATTAAATACTAGCTGTTGCCAGCGGATCCGCCAGCGGTATGTCGGCCAATCAACTCAGAAACCTTTGTGGGCTCATGCACAAAACTTTTTCTGAAGATCATGACATGGTCAAATGCATAGTTTACGATTCTATAAAGGACATACAGATAAACATTCATTTATTTATTTCATCTATGTCCAGCAGTGGACTGCGATAGGCTGATTGATGATGATGATACAAATGTAACTTATAATGTAAATAAGTAGTTAGTTATATTAGTTATAGTAATAACGTTAGTTAAATATATAATTATGTAAATAAGTCTAAACACAACAAATGTTGAAAAGTCGTAAAGTGTTTAGGTATTTAAGTAGGTACCTTTAGTCCACGTGGACTTTCGGTAAAACAAAAGCTCAACGTTTTTCGTTAAATTGGGGTCACGAAGATTGCGTTCAATTTGATTTCCTGATTCATCTCGCATTATATCTCATTATTTTTTACATTTTGTGGGCTATGCTTGGAACTCGTGTAAGAAAAGAGGAAAAATATTTGAAACAGTTCTAATTAAATTTAAATACAAGATACATTATTGGAAGTTTCGAGTAACTACTTATATTAAGTACTTTTTTAAATTCATTTCTTGATAGTTCTCTTAATAATTATTTATCATAGTTTTTTTCAGTTTCCTAACCTTCCTATTCTTTTTCTGATACTTTTTTTTCTGATACTTCCATTAAGGACTATCAACGGGGTTGTTAAACTTAAGAACGAAAGTCTATCGCGTTAATAGCATACCATAAATTTATTATCATCTGGGCTTGCGTGTCCTGTAAAGGAATGATGTTAATTACTGTGTCAGCTATTAGTATTAAAGTTTAGCATTAGTAATTAGTTACTTAAACATAGAATATAGATAGATATTAAACTATTTGTTCAATGTGTTCCAGTTTTACAAGAAAGAACATACAGTGTCAGATGTATAAGGTACAATGGGTGGCCTTATTGCCAAAAGCAATCTTCTCCAGGCAATTTTAATAGATATGTTTATACATAAATACAGAATATACGACAGGATACTCCACAGTAAGCTTTTTAAACCAGTATGATTTCTTATTCAATCATATTTAGATATTAATATTTCATGTTAATAAAATTGTCCATTATAGTATGTCATTGAAATGAATATAATATTAGCTTACCGCTAGTAAGAAATCAATCAATGATTATTAAAATTATCACATTTGTGAAGAATTAATTTAAATTTTTCAGTCAGTTTGTAAATTATAGGTATAAATTAATTTAATGTTCACTAAGTGGTTGCACAGGTGCAGTAGTTAAATTGGAAATGTAATAAATTTGTACAAATGTTCAATGGAAATCTCGCCTAATTGTATGGTTCATATTTATTACGTACACTGAAACAAGTACAAGTATTAACTGAGGCTTTGTATGACTGGTGTTTACTTTAAATGATACTGTTAGTTTCAAGTATGCCTTTTTTTTTCTTTAATAAGACAGCTCCCGCACTAGGAATAAATCCTGTGTTGCGGGGGACTTTACAAACATACATGAAACGGACACAAATAACATCCAGACTCAGAACAACAATTTGCAGATCACACAAAGTGTTGACCTACGTGGGATTTAAACCCACGACACTTGGCGAAGCAGGAAACGGCGTGGTGACTGCCCTTTGTTTTATAATATTTAAGACTGCTCATATTTTGACTTGTATACTTCTATTATTTTCGTATATTATTGTTGTCAGTCTATGATGATTTAACGGAGTAGTGTCTAATTCTCAATTCATCAAAAATATTCCTCTTAGCCTTAATTATTCCCAACATTATTTGGAGTCAACTACTACTTCAACCGGCTATTAAGTATCAAATATAAAGTTAATATAAATATTCAGATTCAAATAAATTGTTTTTATATAACCGCCTGCATAAATGAGTCAACTCTGCTCGATAAAAAGTATTTGTAGAATTAAATGGTGGTCACCCACCAGCACAGTGACCCACACTATGGCAGCCTAGTGAGATACTTTTTCACGCCCCGCTTAAAGAACCCGGAATCATAGTTAAATGTTTACAAATATTATTAAACATTAATTTTATTTAATGACATATTTGTCGCCATATATTTATCAAAATAATAACCATTTTAAAATAAACTAGTATACTATTATAAAGCTACTGCCTAGTTGCCTGGTCTCAGCTAGGAGTACATCATGAAGCGAAATACCAATGATTTTGGAGTATACCCTCTAGGACTAATTTTATAATCAAGCGAGTTTTCTAAAAGTTGAAAGATGTATCAAATCAAATCAAAATAATTTATTCATCTAAGACACCAAGTGTCACTCATGATCGTCAAATTAAAGCTATAGTTAAAAATCATAGATCGACACAAACAGACGCCACAGCATGTGCTGTATTGTCGAGGTAAATTAGGCGAAAACACCAAAAATCTACTGCCTGCCTGTGTCGATCCATAACTTCCAGTTTCCAGAATGCGTAGAGCTCATGAGAAGAATACTGGCAAAAAAACTTATCACTCAAAAAAGTAGTAACGGCGTAACAGGGTACGTGATAATCACAAATTTTAACAAAAAAACCCGACTTCAAGATCTGGACCAAATTGAAATGGGACCACACGGAAAGCACCAGTTTTCAAATAAAAAAATAATCTTTAAAATCGGTTCACCCAGTCGAAAGTTATGAGGTAACAAACATAAAAAATACAGTTGAATTGATAACCTCCTGCTTTTTTGAAGTCGGTCAAAAAGATCCGTGAAAATGGTGGATACAATTTACAAATTCTTGTAGGGTGAAGCGCTTTCGTATCTGCCCTGATTTGATATGGAACGGTAATACTGATTTACATTTATCTTTGTTCATTCTTTTTTTATTTAACGTTTACTCTCTAATTTACTGCCTCACTTGTATAGTGGGATCGTATTTACTGAAAATAGTATGTCTAGTAGATAACAATATATTCAAAGCAACGTACATAAATTCCCAAAATAACATCACTTTATATTTCGACATAGTAATAGGTTTTAGATAACTCTGAAGTAGAGTATTCCCGAACTCGGTTCACTCTTTTAATTAAAAATTACAATGAAGGGATCGCAAAAGAAAACAACAATTACGAAACATGTTGTTTTCACTATTATATTAAAGTATTTTTAAATGAAATAAATGTAAAAAGGAATTTATTTTGTTACAGAATCCATATAAAACAATTGAGGTCGCATGACGAAACATGGGCAGCGGAGGCAACAATACCACATTATATGAAGACGTTGGGCTGTACCCAATAGAACATGCACTCCATAAACATAAATATCCAGGTGAAACTGTTCTGGAGTTTTTGGTTTGGCCAATTGAACAATGTATAGAAAATTTAATTCGTAATGGTACACAGCTAGAGAACATAACGGAAATTACATTAATTTATAATGGAACTAAAGTCACATGTCTACCACATGCCCCAGTTTTGACTAAAAGCACAATAATTAGAGCAAGTGTTTTATCAGCAATGGCAATTTTATCTTTCTTTGGCAATCTGGCTACAATTGTGAGTATCCAACGAGGTAAAAGAAGTCGCGGAAGAGCGAGACCTTCTTGGACAGCAATATACAGTTTGATATTTCAATTGAGTATTGCTGACTTATTAGTGACAGTGTTCTGTTTAGCTGGAGAAGCAGCGTGGTCACTAACAGTAGAGTGGTACGGTGGAAATATTGGTTGTAAATTATTCAAGTTTCTTCAAATGTTTGCTTTGTATTTGAGTACTTTTGTGTTGGTATTGATTGGAGTAGATAGATGGTTGGCCGTAAAGTATCCTATGCAAAGTATGGCTACAGCTACGAGAAGTAGAAGACTAGTTATTATAGCATGGGTTCTGAGCTTCGTGTTAAGCATACCACAGGTCAGTAAACTTTCATTACTTCTCAGAGAAGCATCTAAACTAGTACTCAGAAACTTAAAAAAAATTGTATGTAGAAGTTAAAACTTTCTTAGTTGTTAATGAGGAAGGTCACAATATTGAACCTTTAGGTACTTTGTGGTTACTAAATCATTAATTTGAGGGCACTGATTCCCAATATGTACGATTGCCACAGATGTTCATGATAACCGGGACCGACAGCTTAACGTGCTCTCTGGGGGACGGGTCTCTGGTTTGTCACGTATATATTTATATCCTATAAGGGCAGGAGTACCACAAGGATTTATACTGGGTCCTATTATATATTACCAATATTGTTAATAATTAATGATATATAACTTAGGTATAAAATTCTCGTGTCATAATGTTAGTTACTATACTCCTCTGAAACGGCTGGGCCGATTTTTATGAAATTTGGTGTGCATATCGGGTAGGTCTGAGAATTGACCAACATCTACTTTTTATACCCCATTTTTGTTTTATGGCAAAACAACGTTTGCCGGATCAGCTAGTATATAATAATTGTTAATTAAATCTAAAGCTTTGTTAATTAAAAGACAGTTACTTTAATTATTCAACGGCTGCGTCGTCGAGTCGTAGGTGCATTTGATACGCTTTAGAGTTTCGACAATAACTTACCTTGATAAAACATGAAATAATTATTCAGTATTGTAGAAATTAATTTATGAATAATTTATTGCTTTGTCAATAAATTTAGCACATGACATTATAATTACTAAATTTGTATATCACTACGACTTATATAAGTATTATATTGGGTTACAGTTACAAAGTTTTATACTGAACGAAACATAGAATACCATTTACAAGATTAGAATACTAATTTAAATAATTATTTACGCCTTTTAAGCATCATTGATGTTTTAAAACATCAATGACAAATTTAACACAGTTATTAAATGAATACATACGTTGACCTTGTTACAAAATTTGTGTTATGTAACAGATATGTAGATACAAATACCTTTTAAAAATTTTGTAACATCCTTTTTCACTTTTATATTATTGATTTTTAACCTTATCTTTATGATTATATGTTACATATTGATATAAACTTATTGGAAACCGCTCGAAGTAGCTGTTCCAAGTTTCATCATATGTGTATGTAATGGTATTGTTATAAACTAGGATTGAGAATTAAGTAAAAGAACAAATTGGAGGTAGCCTAACCTCCGTTCTCATTTTATAATTAAAACACTAAACAGTTCACAACAAACGAAATTTATAATTCATGATTACAAGCAATTCACGAAATACATAACAGATCGACATTAATTAAGATGATAAAGCAATAGGTTTGCAACGATATAAAATTAAGGGACAGGATATACGGTTGGCGTAGGCCTTAAGGCGTGTCTCCTGCTCCTAAAAATAACAAAACAAACTAACGAAATGTTTTTGCAAACCATGTTAGCACACCATTGCCGTCTCCTGCGATTTTAAGCGGACGTCACACACGAACATCAAACATAGGGATACAGTGACGATTAGTAAGTATCGATACTGTACTCGTGAGTAGCATCGAATAAAAAGGATCGTACTCATAAAAGTATCGAAACGGAAGTATCGATACTTCAAAGTATTAAGTACTTTTCTAAACTAGAAAATTCCATAATTTATTTTTATTTCTTACCATAATTGAATGGCTTATAACGCTGATGTTAGGTAACCTTTTAATATTATTTAAATTGTCCTTTATAGTATAAATATGAATAATATTAGTATTAATGTAAGTTCAGTTAAGTTTCATTATACGAGAAGCATAAAATGAAAAAAAAAAAAAAAAAGAATAAGTATCAGCTACTTAATTATAACGAAAATGATCACTGTTTAGCAAGTCGATAACATCCGATTTGTAAAACAAAACGATTAATCTTTACCTCCGCAACGACTAAAATGAATAATGTTATGTAACAAATGCACAACCCTATGTTAGCAAATGAAATCGCCCTCCCCCCCTTGCAGGCGAACACGGGGATATTTTCCGTCCGCTTCGGATAACGCGTTTGCTTGTTAAAAATAACAAAACAGTTAGGCCACGCCCATATTTTGATAAATATGTGATGTTTGGTGTTTAAAAACATTAAACAGTGTCGCAGGAGACCCGGCTTTACGATTCTATTAAAACACCTTACCGACCGCTTCTCAAACAGCAAGTGAGTATAGATAGCCAAGTACCGTATTTTTATAGGTTCGTACTGAATAATTTATCGCTAGAATTGGGATACACCTTAACAGTATTATATTATGAGGACAATTTATGAAAGGCTCATGATACCGATTTTGCTTGTTTACACGTACTTACTTCCGAATATGATCATCATATTCATATGAATTTTAAGAATTACATGTAAAAGCAGGATTATCTCAGTTGACATTAAAAGGAAAACGATAATGGTCCTTCAAAGTTGGATATTCGCGGTATGAGAGTTTAGAATAATAATTAAATAGCTGTCATTTTTAACGAACGATACAAAACCTACATATGTACCTAGCATCAAACAAAATGTGTCGACTTTTGGAACGAGTCACGAGAGTAATTGTAATAATAATAAGTTAGTTACGACGTATGTTGATTGATGTTATTCAGGAACTGATAAGAAAGCAACACGTTTAGTACTGTCATATTCAAATAAATAGCGAAGTATAAGGAGAAATTTAGAGCAGGCCATACTTAACCTATTACAGGCCTCATATACACAGACAGTACTATCGAAAAACGTGAATCATGACCCACTTTGCCGTCAAAGTCCCTTCTTTACAATTCATGCTGCACTTAAGCGTTTTAAATACTAAGCAAGCTAAAATACTGGTCGGAGATCTATGCAATTTTTACCTTTGCCATCACTGCAGTAGATAATATATTAGATAAAACAGTAATAATCATATTGTGAATCCATGCTCTTTGTAATTAACTCTAACTCAGAACAAATTACGAAAAATATCTCACATAACACTGCAGCAGATAATTATCTAATTAAATGACAGATAATAAGGTCAATACCATGGAAATGCATATTTATGTGAATGTTGACCTAATTGTATTTGAATGTCCGTAAGAATGTAAGCTTATGGTGGGTCATAATGCATTTTTGTCGATAATACACACATCTATGAAGATGATATTCAAGTAGTTGTTTATTAACCCCCAACCAAAAAGAGGGGTGTTATAAGTTTCACGTGTCTGTCTGTCTGTCTGTGGCACCGTAGCTCCCGAACGGATAAAGCGATTTCAATTTAGTTTTTTTTTGTATGAAAGGTGAGTTACGTGCGAGTGTTCTTAGACATGTTTCATGAAAATCGGTTGAGCCGTTTAAAAGTTATAGGGGTTAAAGTGGGGAAGAGTAACCGTCTGCAAAAATATCATCGAGTGGGGTCTCAAATGAATGCGCATAACGTGTTCTACTTTTTAAAGGGAACTCAGGTTATTATATCGGGTTTTTTTTTTTTTTTTTGAGAACTTATATTATAATATGTTTGTTTCAGATAATAATATTTAACGTAGTTAGAGGACCTTTTATTGAAGAATTCTCGCAGTGTGTTACTCATGGGTTCTACACAGAACCTTGGCAGGAACCAACTTATACCACCTTGACATTTCTTTTCATGTTTATTTTGCCCTTGGTGATTCTTGTATCAACATACGTGTCTACAGTCAGGACTATTGCTCGTAAGTATACAAAGTTTTGTTACTTTTAAAAATACTCACTCTTTGTGGATCGTTCCCTCTATGTTTTCTTAACATTTGATTTTTTAATAACTATATAAAAGTATGTTTTCTTGAAATAACTTTAAACTACAACAAGAAATTAAGTACAAGAAAAATTGACTTCTAAAAATAATAATAAAAGAAGTCTATTTTTACATTATTGTCATTAACATACTTGTTTTAGAATAAACGAAAACGTACTTGTGCTGCTTAGCGTTTAAACTTAATTGAAAAAACTAGAAATTATCTGCAAAAAATAAATTAGTGTTTTACGTCATTTGAAGAGACCACTTTAAATTTCAAAAAGTTTTCATACCTCGTATTATTACAGCTTAAATCATTATTTGTTGATGCAATTGAAGAAAAAAACTCATAGGAAAGACATTACAAATCGGCTTTGTTGACTTCATTCGATTAAAATCATACCATACTATAATAAAATACCCTCTTACATAAACCCTATTATTCTTAGTGACTAGGTGACGAATTGTTTTTCGCCGATACCACTAAGCTATCTGGGTAATATTTTATAGAGGTTTTCTTCCTAAGAGTAACAGCTTCTGTACCCGTATAGATTTACCCATGGAGATAAATATAACTAAGGTAGACAAAAGGACTATATCTGTAAATTAATGTATACTTAAGCTATAGCTTATGCACAAAATAAATAAGTTAAAAAACATAATATTAAATTAAATTAAGATAAGGATATTTTTAGAACAATTTAATAGGAAATTATTTAATCTTCTTCACGCAAAGCGATTTATAAGTATCTACTTAAAAATGACTTAGTGCTTGTTGAATTGGAAACTGACTGATTATTATTTTCTTCCCTAAAAGCCTCTTTTCCCTAGTTATGTATAAAGTAGTCAGTGTTTTATAATAGTTTCCTTATGTTTGTAACTAAAGTACACATTTTAACAATAAATCACATCAAAAAAATTATGAAACTTGAATTTTAATAAAAACTTAGCGAAAATTAAACTTTCAGATCATCGATTTGAAATTATTATAGTAATTGAGTTTAAATTTCAATCTGATAGACTATTTTTTTAGAAGTACATATAACTAGAAGGAAGCTTTAGTATTGAATTTTATAGTAAACTAGCTGAACCCCGCGGTGTTAGCCACGGTTATTGTCGTACCGCGGGTATCGCCGCGGGGTGAAGCTAGTCTAAAAAAAAGTAGCCTAAGTTACCCTTATATGATCAGCTACCTATCAGTGAAAGTCCAGCAGTACCAGAGATTAGCCGGAACAAATAGACTGACAGACAGACAAAAATTGTAAAAAATACAATGTAACTAAATGCATAAGTATGCATTTAGTAAAAATCGGCTATTTTATATTACAAACAGACACTCCAATTTTATTTATTTGTATAGATGTATAGGTATGTATAAATCAATCAACAGCTTTTAATAGTCCAGTGCTGGACACAAGCCTTTCCTGCGAAAGGAGGTTTTAGCTTACACGCTGGCCAGACGGGTTGTTATACGGTGTGTTTCAAGTATTCCTTCTTTTTTCAGTGATGTTGTTCTGCTTAGTTTGTTCCCTAAGTCGCCTCTTACGATACCCATGGGATGTATAGGGGTGATGACACTCCATGATCCTTCACCACACGGAAAGTACCTTTATTATTCTCTTTTGTCTTCAGACAGTGAAAAATTATTCCAGCCCGAAGTAGGAAGACCAGAGAAAAAACACTTCACTCCAGATATGAACCGGCGTCGATTAATAAACAGAGCCAAAATGAAGTCTTTACGAATGTCAGTTGTTATTGTAGCTGCCTTCCTCATTTGGTGGACTCCTTATTATGTAATGATGATGATTTTCATGTTTTGGAATCCGGACAATGAAGTGAGTAGATAACTTTCGAAGGGAATTTAACCGGACGGCCTCATTGGTCTCGCGGTTGGCGTGTGTGACTGCTGGTCATGAGGTCTAGGGTTGGATTCCTGGGTCGGACCAAATGTTTATATGATCTACAAATATTTGTTTCGGAGTTTGGGTGTTTTCTATGTATAATATGTATGTATTTACAAAAAAAATATGTATATATGTATTTATATCAGTTGTCTAGTATCCATAACACAAGCTCTGCTTAGCTTGGGACTAGAAGGCGTTGTGTATTAGATGACAGAAATATTTTAAAAAAAAACTTAGCCTGTTCGCCTATTAACACATTGGTCGCCGGATTGTAGGTAACCGTCTCCCATAGAGACCTGAATATAAATAACATCCTCTAAATCTCCCCACAACAGGGGAGGCAGGGGTTTTTGAAATCTCACTCATTCCTTAAAACGCCATGAAAAAAATCATTTTGCAATGGTTTTCTATACGCCCTGTGCCGGAACATTTCACAGCAAAACAGTTTTCATTGCTCTCAATAGTTCGAATCAAATATTACATTTAATGCAAATATGGGAGATTTTTTAGTACATAATCATAAATCAGAGACAGTAAATTGGTTGTCAAATTCAATGAGGATGTCTAAAGCCACTACAGAAATTAAGATTCATTACAACCAATGAAATCGTTAAAATTTAAATGGCGAAGTGTTTCCTATTTTCAAATAAATCAAATTAGCGCAAGTGTTCATAAGAAATATAGATAAAGAGAGAGAGATAAAGAAATATAAGAAACAGACCGTGGGAGAGCCACGCTTCGGCATGAATGGGCCGGCTCGACCGGAGTGATACCACGGCCTCACAGAAAACCGGTGTGAAATAGTGCTTGCGCTGTGTTTCACCGAGTGAGTGAGGATACCGGAGGCCCATACCCCAACCCCTACCCCTATCTCCCCCCCCATCCCCCAAAGACCGGTAACGCACTTGTGACGCCTGTGGTGTTGCGGGTGTCCATGGGCGGCGGTAATCGCTTACCATCAGGCGATACGTCTGCTCGTTTGCCGGTCTATTCCATAAAAAAAAAAGAAATTGAAAGTATTATGTAGAAATAAATTTTAGGTTCTCCTCTAATTGTTTGATATTGATTTAAATGGAAGTTATTACCGGTGTTATAGTGTATATAACTACCTAGTTTCTAAAGACTCATTTTTATTTAAACTAATATTAAAATCTTATGGAATTCTCAATATACTGGAGGCTAGAATACCATAACTATATACTAATAAGAATTACAAGTCAAAAATATGAAATATTATTGTATTAACAGTCCTTACAAAATATTTTTACAATTAATAAGAAATACAATTTTATTTTCTTTCACAGCTTAGCGAAGAACTTCAAAACGGGATATTCTTTTTCGGAATGTCGAACAGTCTAGTCAACCCCGTGATTTATGGCGCATTCCATTTATGGCCCAAAAAAAGGGCACACAGGCGTAGTGACAGGTATATATTAACAAATTTCGGGCAATTGGTAATCTGTGTTTACAATTTTCACGTAAATAGTAAAGACAGATTAAAAATTGCACGAAGTTTTTTGCTCAAACGTTTTTTTAAATAACTCTACTCTACCCGATGGACAGCATAAGCAGAATCCAAGAGTGGTGGTCACCATACTCACTGCGAATGCAGACAATGCAGCATGGTGACCCACACAATGGCGGCCTAGTGATGCTTCTGCTTCTCCTAAAGAACTTGATAATAATATTTAACCTGCTTGGGATAGTGGTTTTCATTAATCGTCCAATCGTTTTATTAATATAATGATACCTCAACAATCGATTTCTGTTAAAAATATATGTTCCATGATACTTACTGTTCATACGTACTGTTCAGTAAATTAACTGTCAAAATCACAAAACAATTAAGATGTCTCTTTATAACCTTTTATTAACACGTTGTTGAAAGAACTCAGAATAAAAGTTTATGGTCCTGTTTCACCAGCTACATATTAGTTTCGTATAGCTTATATGACAGACTAGCTGAGCTCCGCGGTGTTACCCGCGGGTATAACCGTACCTGTACAACTACAACCGTGACCCCCGCCGGGCAAGGCTAATAAAAGCCTAAGCCTAAGTTACTCCTTATATTCCTCCTCCGTCAAAATCGGTCCAGCGGTTACAGAGCCCAGCTGTTAATTTGAAATTACAAACAGACACTTCAATTTTATTTATTTGTATAGAGTACCTATAGATAATTTGACGTATCCTCGAAATAAGTTGTCTCTAGCCATCTGTCAGATAAGCTATCTAGAACTTATCTGTAACCAGTGAAACAGGGCCTATAGGATAGTTTCTTTTTTCGTTTATGGAATATTTGATCGTTAGTTCAAACTACAGAACTAACGATCAAATATTCCATAAAACAAAAAAAGAAACTATCGTGTTACGTTATTGTACTTGTGTTGTAATAGGTCTTTACCTACGAAATTGCCGTTTTGTATGCAATAAGTGAAAGTACTTATTTTTTCAAACTTTTTTATTTCTGTTATTCGAAGTAATCACCCATGCACTCGACGCATCTTTGCCAATGCATTGGCAGTTTATTGATGCCCTTCTTGTAAAAATCAGCTGGACGGGAGGCAACAAACTCTTCAAAGGCATTTGTACTGCCTCTCGGGAATTTAATTTTTTACCCACTAAAAAGTTGTCTAAATTTTGGAAAAAGTAATAGTCGGTAGGTGCAAGGTCTGGTGAGTATGGCGGATGAGGAAGAGCTTCCAACCCCAGCTCTTGCAGCTTGGAGACTGTCTGGACTGACAACATCATTTGGTACAGTTCGCAACAGACAGTCTCCAAGCTGCAAGAGCTGGGGTTGGAAGCTCTCCCTCATCCGCCATACTCACCAGACCTTGCACCTACCGACTATTACTTTTTCCAAAATTTAGACAACTTTTTAGTGGGTTAAAAATTCAATTCCCGAGAGGCAGTACAAAATGCCTTTAAAGAGTTTGTTGCCTCCCGTCCAGCTGATTTTTACAAGAAGGGCATCAATAAACTGCCAATGCGTTGGCAAAGATGCGTCGATTGCATGGGTGATTACTTCGAATAACAGAATTAAAAAAGTTTGAGAAAATAAGTACTTTCACTTATTGCATACAAAACGGCAATTTCATAGGTAAAGAACTATTATTTAGACGTAATTTGTTTTTTCTTTTATAGTTACTAGCGTTCCACAAAAAGTGACGTAAGAAATTCGATAAAAATACATAAATATTAAAATGAAGTCTATTTTACAGGGAATCCGGTGGTGTTCACGCATCACTTCTTCGTCGTGGCAACAATAACACATCTTCAATGCGTTTGACGACGCGATCGATGCGTTCTTCCTCAAAATATTCCAATGGAAATAATGTTAGTTTGTTATAACCAATGCGTACAGCTATGGCCAATCAAGCCATACTGGAAGAAACAATGCGATTCGGAAGTTACAGACAAGTTACATGCAGGGTATGCATCGAAAGGCAACATGTGAGAAACAGGCGTAACTATACAGACTTCTAAACTCAATGTGTAAATATGTGTGATTAGTGATAATTTATGTACATATTTGTACGTGTATATTGTTTCAAGAGATTAGTAGAAATTAAATTTAAGATGAAACTTTTTAGTGTTTTAATTATCAAGTCGAAATATTTTTCTTTGTTGCTCTTCTGAAAGAAGGAACTAAATTCTCCCTTTCAGTCGTTAAAATAGGCAGTGATTTATTTATGTCTCGCATATTTCACTGACAAATACACCCTTAATGAGAGGTACAAAACCGAAGTACCTGGGTCACTGGGTCAACGAGAATTTAAATGACAACCTAAACGTGGAGACGGAATGCGAGTCGTTGTGTCTGGTCCACAGGTGTTCATAACGGCAATTTTTTTTTTTTTTTTTTTTTTTTTTTTTTTTTTTTTTTTTTTTTTTTATGTATGGCCCGCCAAAATGACTCTACTCTGCCTGATGGAAAGCATAAGCAGAATCCAAGAGTATTGGTCGCCATACTCACTGCGAATGCAGACAATGCAGTATGGCGACCCACACCATGGCGGCCGCTGCTGCATCTTTTAGTCTAGTCAACAAGTATGGAACTTGTTGACTAGACTATTTAATCAGAATAGCCCTCTTTGAAATTTCTTGTAAACTTTCTATCATCGCTGTCAGACAGATCAAGCGCACGCAAAAAAGGCTTACAGTTTCCCGCATATGTGTGCTCGTTGAAACTGTTCTCTGTCTAAAGAGAGCAACGTTTTAAAATGATAAAAAAGGGTAGTAAGATATGAGAAAGAACCGATTCGATTCAACGAATTATTGTGTTTCTTGCATTCAATAGACAGAACCATTAATCGGATTAAGTATTTCAGAAATTTCAAGAGTAGAAGTCTGTCAGTACATATCAATCTTGATTCTGCAAAGCTCATTACCTCTTTAAAGTAGTAAGAATACAAGACAATAAAATTAATGCATGTTTTTTTCTATTTGAAAAATTTAAAAAATAAAATATGTCTTTATTTTATTACCAAAATGATATTTGTCTTTTTAAGTTCATCCGTAAACAACATTTTTTCTGTGACCTCCCTTTGCGTACCTTTTAAGTAATTGTTTTGATTTTATCACCCTATTCTTTTTAAATTATCAGTTAAGAAATGACCCGTGCGTCTCTTATATATAGGCTGTAAGACCTAAGTCATCCTTTAAAATACGCGACATGGTTCTAGGTGTTATCTTCATCTCCCGAGATAAAATCTTTTGTTTTCGGACAGGATTTCTTCGTATTCTTTACCTTACTGCTTTGATCGCCTTTTTCGTCCGAACACTACGTGGACGGCCAGATCTTTTTCTGTCACAAACAGAGGACCGGGCTATTGATAGGTACAATGAAACCTTTCATTGTACCTATTAATAGCCCGGTACACAAACATTTGACTAATACCAAGCGTATGGAAGATTTTAAAAAAAATATTTGGCTCCATACCTACTTATGTAATGCAATCACAGCGATTCGATTCTCTTTATCACCCCATTCCATTTTAATATCACAAAATATTTTACAATGTATTGGCGCGAAAATAAGAAAACACAATGAGCAATCGTATTTCAATGACAGATCTAAATTAAAAAGTAATATTGTGTTTATTTTGAATTGTAACAGTATTTATGGCCAGACTAAGTATACAATAATTGTTAATATTAGGGATTCTGTGCAAGCCGCCTGCATTAAAGATACTTAAAAAAACAGTCGAATTGAGAACCTCCTCCTTTTAAGTTCGTTGTAAGTCGGTTAAAAAACAAAACAATTAACATGAAAATTGATACTCTAATTTCAAAATATAATCGATATTCTAGGACACCTTAATTAATATCTTAATGAGATAATGTACGAGTATAATATAATATTTCTTAAGTTCTTAGAGTTGACGTAATATAACGAACATAATATGTAAACAAATTAAACCTAAGTAGTTATATACATTCATAACAGTAAAGTTATTGGTGTGAGTGGAATAATATTGGAAGTAAGTAAACTTTACTAACAACAACTTACTTTACTACAGGAAACACTCGAAATGGATGAACACATGAATAACAAAATAAACACTAAATATTGTATAACGTGTTTCAGATGTCTGAAAGCAAATGAATTCAGGCAGCGAAATCTAAGACATTCTGGTAACCAAACTGTTTCAGACTAAGGCAAATAAATATATATATACTAAGGCAGTTTTTCAAGTGCACTGTGAATAATTCAAATATTGAATTCTAATAACCTTTAAGTGGATATAACTAGAATTTTTAACTACTCATAATAACATATATGCTATTTAATTATCATTATATTTTTTAATTCGTGAAAAAGAGGAATTCGTAAATAATTTATTTCCAAATTTTACTACACCTAAAGAAATACATATATTTTACGAACCAGGTACAAGGTTGGATAGTCATTTCCTCCGGGGCGAAAGCTCGAAAAATACTTGAGTAAAATCGTGACCGTCAGCTGCGTTTCCGTTTGCTATGGAGTAGCATTAGGCACACGCATTGATGAAAATACTGTTTTCAATCATATTCTCCATTTTCATACATAATCCACCATTTTACAGATCAAAAAGCCTACTACTAAAACGAAGATTAAACTTAAGCTTGTAATTCTTCAATAAAATTAGTTGAAATTATTTGGTTAAAACCATTTTTTTTTAATTAAGGTATACGGTGGTTGCTAAAATAGATCCTGCATCCTATCTTTGTGTTATCATTTATATTACAGCCTAAAAGTCAGTAAGCATTTTCACTTATTCGCAGTACCATATAAACCATCACCCGATAAGTTTTTAATAAAAGAATAAGTTGAACGTACAAAATAAATTAATAAAAACAACTGTCTGTTAAATTGTTATAGCAGTTCTCAGATCAAATAAAAATAGGTAAATAACGCACCGCCTTGTTCTTGTTGAAGCAGAAAAAAGTAGCGTAGTTCCACATAAACACACGCGTTACGAAGTAACTATGCTATAAACTACGCTACTTTTCGTCAGTATCGTACAAATTGTCAGTTTTCTGTTTCAACAAGAACAAGGTGGTGCGTTATCTACCTTTTTTATTTGATCTGAGCAGCAGATAATAATTTAATGATTCATTTTGATGTTCTTAAGATAATGAATAATAATAATAAATTGCTTATTGATAATCCATCTTTGATACAATAAGAAAAACGTTAATGGCTGCAATAGTTAAAAATGTGACGCAGCCATTAGCGCTCACATCCGTGGTTATAAAGTAAGTAAGTAAGTAAGCTCTTTATTTCCCATAAAGGTTACATTATAGTTTCGGTCGTTAACAAATTAATTATTATAGATAAAAATTATATGTGTTGAAGTTAATTATATAAATGCAATTTAAAATGGTGAAGTCAAGAGCATGCAATCTTGTCTACCCAAAAAGAGTTAATGAATAATAATAAATTAAATGTATATACATTAAATTTTATGGGGTTGTCCATTTCTGGACAAAGGCCTCCTCCATCCTCTGCCATTACTCTCTATTAGCGGCTAGTCGTGTCCATGTGTTCCCGGCTATAGCAATAATGTCATCACACCATCTGCGACGTGGTCGTCCCCGTGCACGGTGTCCATCTCGCGGGTACCAGTGAAGGACCCTTTCACTCCATCTGTCATATGTGGTTCTTACTGTATGTCCTGCCCAGCGCCATTTTAGGCGGCAAGCCATTTTGGCGGCATCTTGTAACTTTGTTTTGTTTCTTATGTCCACATTTTTAACTCTGTTAGACAATCGCAATCCCAACATGCTTCTCTCTACGGCTCTTTGAAAAGTTTGTAATTTGTAGATTATTTGTCTTGTGATAGGCCAAGTTTGGCATCCATACAGCAAAGTGGGTAAAACCACAGAGACAAAAGCAATTTTTTAAAGTTTGACGTTTATTTGTGATTTGAAAATATGCTTGTGGGACCAGTAAGCATTCCAAGCCTTCTTTATTCTTCTTTCTACCTCATTTAGATATGGTATTTCGAAAGAGATGTTCTGGCCTAAGTATAAATACTCATTGACATATTTGATGTTGTTGTCTTGAACGAATACTACTAACTACTCCGTGGTTATAATCAATAGAAAATCAAGTAACTCAACTCTAAAAAATCATAAAACAAAGAAAACCAAGCATGCAGTGATTTCAGTGTCAAATAATAAGCGCACGTGTGTTTAAGAGAGTGAGTAAATTTAAGTTAGATTGAGTGTGTGTGTGTATGAGTGTGGGTGTGTGTTTGTGTGTGTGCAGTGGCGGATTTACATATTTGCCGCCAGTAGGCTATATAATTATTGCCGCCCCTTCTAACTCCTGCAATGCAATACCCATTTTTTACGTGTGGTAACTATTTCAAGTCCCTATACGGTGTTTGGGGGAGGGGGGAGAGAAGGATTGTGTCTCCGTTATCGCCCTATTCACATTCGCCCGTTTTAAAATAATCGGCATCTGCGTCATCAGGCCTGAAAAGTTCGCCTTCAACCACTTTCTGTAGGTGCAGATAGCGGTTAAAGGCGTTTCTATGCAACAAAGGTGGAACACACGGTTCAGTTTTTGGCTAGGCCGAAATCGATGAAAAGAACGTGGAAGATGTTCCACCCGTCACGAATGCGACGATAGGGGTTGGGGTTAAGACAAGACAAGACAAGACCACTGCCCCCAGAGCAAAAAACCAGTGTGTTGGTCTAAGGCTTCGACCAGGCCTGCCAATAGTCCCAGGAGTTGGCAAACCTCTGTGCGGCCTATACTCGTGCCCGGAGGTCTCTTACACCCGCAACTGGCGGCGTCACCGTGGAGACGGTGGGGAGGACAGCTTCATGAGGAGTACCGCGAAGCGCGGAGAACTCTGGAGCTGGCCATTAGCCGCGCCCAAGACGCAAATAGAAAGGAGATGCTGGAGAGTCTCGACCGTGACCCCTGTGGTCGCCCCCCCCCCCTTACAGAGACTCTCCAGCCCAGCTTACTGCAGGAAGTGGTCAAGGGCCTTTTCGCGCAGCAGGTGGAACACACACCCCCGTCGATGGCCTATTCGGTCAGAGACGACGTGGGCAGGGAGGACGATGTTCCGCCCGTCAGGGAATCGGAGGTAGGGGCGGCTGGGTGGAAATCCGTTCAAAGAACACTGCCCCCGGGCCGGATGGGATACCAGCCAGAGTGTTGGGCCAAGCCCTCGACCATATGTCGGACCACCTCAGGGAGGTGTTGGACGCTAGCCTGGCGCCCGGACGCTTCCCTGACTGTTGGTAGAGCGGGAAGCTGGTCCTATTGAGGAAGCTGGAACGGCCTGCCGATTCGGTCGCGGCCTATAGGCCCATCATGTTGCTGGACGAGGCGGGCAAATTGTTTGAGAGGGTACTCTCTGCCCGCATCGTCCAGCACCTCTGCTAGGTGGGCTCCGACCTGTCGGACGCCCAATTCGGGTTCCGAGAGGGGCGTTCGACGGTCGGTGACGTGATGCGCCTGGGGGCCATGACCACCACCGTACCACGGGATGCCAGATTACCTGAGGCGGCTAGTGGCAGACTATCTAGAGGATCGTATCGTCATGTACGAAGACCGAGAAGGCGTCTTGAGACGGCGATCCATGTCGTGCGGCGCTCCACAGGGGTCTGTCCTTGGACCACTCCTGTGGAACATAGGATACGACTCGGTCCTTCGAGGTCGTCTCCCCCCGTGTTGGGCGTAATTTGTTACACACACTGGTCACAGCCCGGGGGTTTAATTTCCGAGAGGCGGCGCGCCTGGCCACCAGGGGTCTCTCTCTGGTGGACGGACACATTGAGGCACTGGTCTTATGGGTGGCCCTGGATAAGACGGAGGCCCTATTGTTCCATGGGCCCCGTCGTGGTCCACCCGCCGGTGCCTCCATCGAGGTCAACTCGGTCCTCGTACCGGTTCAGGACCAGATGAAGTATCTGGGCCTGATCCTAGACGGTAGGTGTCCGTCGTGTCGACGGTTACCGCACGGTGTCGACCGAGGTGTCGTACGAATTGGCCGGACCACCCCCGTGGGATTTGGAGGCGGAAGTGCTCGCCAAAGTTTATCGACGGGTGGCTGAATACCAGGCGGAGAGTGGCTTTTGCCCTCCGCCCGAAGAGGTACGTGAAAGGCGTGAAGCCGCTCGTTGAGCCACGATGGCTCGCTGGTCGTTCCGGCTGGAGACTACACGCGCTGGCTTTGCCAATGTGGAGGCACTCCAACCGGTCATCCTCGAGTGGGTAGGGCAGCAGCGAGTCGGAAAGAAAGGGGGACCCTGCCACCACGGCGACTTCAGTGAGGACTCGGCCCAGCACACGCTGGCGGATTGCCCCGCTTGGGCCTCGCCACGCCGGGCCCTCGCTGCAGTCATCGGAGGAGATCTCTCGCTACCGGCCGTCATATGGCCGCCATGGCCCGGTAGCGACAGCAGTTTTACCGCGGTCACAACCTTCTGCGAAGATGTTATCTCGCAGAAGGAGGCGGTAGAGAAGGCCCGGGAGAACGACCTCCACTCGGACCCAATTCGCCGCTGGCGAACCGGGCGGCGGAGGTGCACCTATCAACGCCTCATGCCGCCCTGAGTGTGGCCGCGGATGGTTGGGACGGGTTTTCCCCTCTTGTTTTCAGAGGACAACCACGAGGAGGCGACGTACTCGTGTGCCGTACGTCTCGCCTAAATTGAGATTGCACCAGCTGACGGTGCCGCACAATGGTCGGTAGCGGTAGATGTTTTACCTCCTTCTGCGAAGATGACATCGTGCAGGAAAATGTATGAAAATTTCTACTCGAACCTAATTCGCCGCCACCTGGTGAAACGGGTGGCGCGGCGCATTCTATGACCTCATGCCGCCCTCAGTAGTGATTAAGAAAAATGTTGGTCAAAATTACTGATTTAAATTATAACTTAAACTGCTATTGAGATGTTTTAAAACCCATATTTACAAAGATATATAAGTATTCTACCGAGTGTTTCGTAATTTTTCAAATAGTATGAAAGTTGAGAGTATTTGGTACACTGCGTAATACATTTTCTTATTTTTTTTAAACTGTCAAGACTTCTTTTCTTCGTTTATATTTTTTTTCCATTTCTCTATAATAGAAAATTTCTCTAAATTTGGCGCCCCCTAAAATTCGCCGCCCTAGGCTCCAGCCTACTCAGCCTAGTGGTAAATCCACCACTGTGTGTGTGTGTGTGTGTGTGTGGTCAGTATTGTGTTAGTTGTAGATTGTAGATGGTATAGTGTGTAATAATAGATATATAGTAAAACAGGAGGTCTCACCAAACATTCTATACATTGAGTGTAGGACGGGGAGCTCAAGTGAAAGATGCTTAGTTGACTTTCCAGAAACTCAGATTTAGCATTGTGAATTGAACCTTTGACCTTATTTCGTTGGTGGTTTTTGAAATATATATTCAATAACTGACTGGGTCTATTCATGATTCACTGGTCCAATAAAAGCCATTGCCTTTTACCAAGGAGAGAAAGCTTAAAATTGTGGTTCATTTCAAAAATCTAAGTCATTTTCTTTTTGAAAATGTACAAATTTTAGCTTCTAGCTTACCGCAATACGATATTGCGGTATATTAAAATTAAATCGCATTTCAGAACTCTACCCGTCTTTTTATACATTTCCAACGTTGGCCGTTCCATTTTTAACCGACTTCAAAAAACGAGGAGGTTCTCAATTCGACCGTATATATTTTTTTTTAATGTCTGTTCGCGGATAACTTCGTCGTTTATGAACCGATTTTAATGATTCTTTTTTTAATGGAAAGGAAATATCCAAACGGTGGTACCACGGTACCACCATTTGGATATCTCCTTTCTGTGTCCTTATCCTTAGTGTCTTTATCATGATAAAGACACTAAGATCTGATGATGGCATCCAAGAGAAATCAAGTCAAACCTTGAAGTCAGTTTAATTTTGTTAAAATTTTACTTGTTTCTTTGAAATTTAACAGAACGAAAGAGGATGCATACCCTCTCATCTCATTTAAAAGTATGACCAGTTTCAACGTTTAAAACTTCGAAAAAAGTGATCTAATCCAGACATCTTCAAGTAGTCAAGTTCTCTATTTTTAGAAGTCCTATGAAACATGGATCACAAATATATCTAGTGTCCACCACCAATCTGGCATGTGTGATCTTAACTTAGACTTAACTTAGAATTCAAAGTTGAACTGAGAATTTCTAGAGATTAAAATAAAATAACCATAGTAAAATTTCTGCATAGTTTAAATTCAGTTAGCCTGCGTGTCAAGGTATCTCAAGTGAATGTATTTCATCATAACATGATTGTGCCAGTAGGTATATTAGAGACTAGCTGACCCACGCAACCTCGTTTACGTCTACTATTGCCGGTAGCGTAATAATTTCCCCCCGTTTTTGTGACATTCTTTATTGGTGCTCCGCTCCTATTGGTCTTAGCGTGATGATATATAACTTATAGGCTTCCTCGATAAATGGCCTATCTAACAATAAAATAATTTTTAAAATTGGGCCCGTAGTTCCTGAGATTAGCGTGTTCAAACAAACAAACAAACTCTTCAGCTTTAAATATTAGTATGTAGAAGTAAAGATATAGATTTGAGACCTTACAATGTTATGTTAAATAATTGTTAACTTTTACATTTCTATTAGAAATATGATCCTAAAACTGCTAATATACAAATTAATTTAGAGGTTTGTACATTTGGCCACCATAGTGAAGGTCACCATGCTGTGTCCACATTCGATATGAGAATGTTGATCAGCACTCTTGGATTCTACTCATGTTTTCCATCAGGAAGAGCACAGTCATTTTGGCAGATAGTTTACAATCAAAAGAAATTTTCGTTTACTTAAGTAAAGTACTCTAATGCTACAAAGTACTATTGATGCTTATTGTAATTACTTAGAATTAAGGACTGTAAAAAACATTTTAAATGCAAAGCCGTACAAATGATTGCGATTATTAGTGTGAAACGAATTGTCTACGAAAGACCAAATTTTGTTCGGTATAATCCCTGTCTACTTAATTTAATTATGCAACTGTAGAATAATATAATGTTTAAAGAATTTTACCTTAATGTAAACCCGAAAAGTGGTCAACTTTTTTAATATACTGTTGGGAAGAGAAATTAGATGTCAATGATCATTTTGCAAAACTTAAACTGAAATTACAATGACACAAACATACACATAGACACATACGCATGGATATACATTTAGACACAAGTACACATACATGTTTTCTATGAAAGGTCCCTAAATAGAAAAAAAAACGTATGACTTGTTTAATTTCCTCTCGAATCGACTAATTTTGTAAAAAAAATATTAAATTGGGCGTGGACGTATGTGATGATAATAAACATGAATCATTTTTAGGATTCCGTGCCCCGCAATACAAATTGAAACCTTATAGGATTACTTCGTTGTCAGCCTGTCTGTCCGTCTGTGAAGACCCTTTTTTAAATGATTTCAAAACACCGACTCAAAAATACAATAATTGTATACACAAGAATATGTATTTTAACATAACAAACATTAAAATGTTAATGTTTTCTCTAATCAACTATTCAGGTCTGTAATCCCTTGCAGCAGTAAAAAAATAAACTTTGACATTGACGCAATTAAAAGACATAGCATTTTATGATATACTTTTGACGCATATTTTGACTTTCCCAAGAAATCAAAGCCATAGGTACTTCATAGAGTACTTCCTGGTAACCTAGAATCGTGAAAATTGAGATGAAGCAATTCGTGTAGAACAAGTAAAAGAAAATTTTCAAAAATCGTAATTTTTAGTATTACCACAAAATAGCTTGCTTGCTAGCTTGCAAAAACAATACAATTTTGTATATGTATGTTTTGATTACTAATTTGTTGAGAAATTCTGCGAGACTTGGTTCGTAATATAGCAAACTTCTTAGAAGTAAAATTTTGTATGGAACACTCAATGCGCGAGTCCAATTCGCTCTTGGCAGGATTTTTATTCACATTAGCTCTCCAATATGTAACAAAAAACGTGTGATGGCTTTAACATGTATGAGAAAAATTACTTTATAATATACCTCATTTTTATACAAGTTAAATAAACGAAAAAATAATTGTTGATTGTCATGTCAAAAATGCAGAATCAATACCATAGAAAAGTAGCAGATCATACCAAATAATAATGTCATCTTAACCTTCCTAGCCTTTATTATTCCCAAAATTATTGAGGGGTTGGCTACTAATTCAATAGGTTTTACCAGAATATCGATAGTTGAACCAATTGTCAGTATATTTGAGGGTACTGACTTCCCAGCAACGATTGACAATGATATTCATGGCAACCGGGACGGACGTCTTAACGTCCTCTCCGAGGCACGAAGAAATAATAATAAGTAAAAATATTAAATTATGCCTACGTCGCATTAATAAAACGTTTCTAGTACATCAAAACTATGGCTTGGAATTTCATATTATCATAATATTGCTCTTATATGGAGTCATTAATTACATTTCGTCAGTAATATTATCCAATATTATTCATAATAGAAATAGTTCAAACACATATTACATTGCCGACGCGAAGTTATTTCAATTAATAAATTAAATATATGATTTTTTGATCATATGGCTTTTTGCCAAGCAGATTGCAAATTGATGTTATTATGATATTTTTACTATGGTCCTTTTATAAAAGCGTATAGCTATATTGTTAAATATGTTTTAGTGACAAATTTTACGCAGTAACTTACCTTTTAAAAAGGATTAATAAAGAAAGTGTTGCTACTTCATCACTTAATTAATTATTTCCTATGATTGCTTTGAAAGTAATATCTTCAACAAACAAAGATTGATTGTGTGTCAACTGACTTTTGAAATGTAATTTATTTTCAATCATTTATACGAATGTCAATTTGGTAAGTGTATGAAGGCGATATGAAATCGACAATGGAGTGAAAGTGCTTTTTTGTGGACGTTTCAGCATATGTCGAGTTTTTACAAAGCATTTTTATGAAATGGTTCTATAAAAAGTTCAGTTGAGAACAAATTTACTCTCTCTCTTTTTAAAATATTGGAGAACATCTTAAAGACTTCTGATTATTCTAAATATAGATATAGAATATTTACAGGAAAATATCTCGCTGATTAACGAGTTACCAATATTAAATTGTATCCTGTCGTGTTCAGACATTTGAGTACATGCAAACTGTGCTTCTATTTATTTAAAACTTCTTGCACATGACGCACAAAGGCGGACTTAATGCCATGAGGCATTATCTACCAGTCAACCTTCGGGTGATGTAGAAATATGATGCGGCAGGTCCAAAGACAATGTAATGAGTTCGACAAAGATCACAATAGTTACGTAAACAAAAGATAGACTGATATCAGATAAAACCATTATATACAAATTTGGGTGTAAGGGGGTGAACCCAAATCTTTCGCCTCAAGCCAACCTCACCTGCACGCGGTACATCCTGCTGAACGACGAACGAGGCTCTGGCAACCGACCGATGGCGGTATACCCATCCCAATAGGCGTAGTTAAATGTAATAGGCCGGTGACGGGCAGCAGCGTCACCGGTGCAAGGAACTGCGCCCTGCGATCACCAACCCGCCTGCCCAGCGTGGTGATTATGGGCATTAACCTCCATGCAGCTGAAAAATAAGCCACGGCCCCCAGTTCCCGGCAGTCTCGCTATTCCTGGTCATGGTGGCGACCATGGTAACGGCGAGGCGGGGGGTGCTAAGAATCTCCGGGTTACGGCAGGCCACCACAACCGACTGACCCTGGCTACGTTTAATGGCCGCACATTACGGCTAGACTCGCATCTGGCACAACTCGAGGTGGAACTTGAGAAAATTAGATGGCATATTTTGGGGTTATGTGAAGTCCGAAGAGAGGGGGAGGACACCATAACCCTTGACTCCGGCCATCTCATGTACTTCCGTGAGGGAGACCAACAGTCTCAAGATGCCGTTGGGTTTCTGGTTTACAAGTCCCTATCTAGCAACGTTGTGGAAATGTCTAGTGTGTCGAACAGGGTAGCGTACCTCATTATCAAGCTCACCGAGAGGTATAGCCTCAAGGTAGTGCAAGTGTACGCACCGACCTCGGCCCACTCGGACGATGAGGTGGAGTGTATGTTCGATGACATATCGAGGGCCCTCCACTTCACTACTAAAACCCACTACAACGTTGTTATGGGTGACTTCAACGCCAAAGTGGGAGTACAAAATTGCAGCGAATCGGTAATAGGATCCCATGGATTTGGAAGCAGAAATCATAGGGGGCAAATGCTCGTCAACTTTCTCGAACGAGAGGGGTTGTTCTTGATGAACTCATTCTTTAAGAAACGGCCCCAAAGGAAGTGGACGTGGCGAAGCCCCGACGCTATGACTAAAAATGAGATCGATTTCATCATGACGGACAGAAAGCACATATTCAGAGACGTCTCAGTGATCAATAGGTTTAACACCGGTAGTGATCACCGACTCGTCCGAGGCTCTCTGAATATCAACTTTAAAGCTGAACGTGTCCGATTGATGAAATCCAGGCTCCGACCAACTCTGCTCCAAGCCGCAATGGGATCTGAAAAGTTCCAGTCAAATCTGGAAAACCGATTTGCTGCTATGGAAACCACAACAGGCGTGAACCAGAACCTTGAAAATGTGGTTCGAATCCTCAGGGAAGAAGGTACGAGATTTTGTGAAATGCAGCGTAAGGGCAGGAAATCTAAGCTTTCGGAAAGGACCCTAGGGCTAATGAAGGAACGACGTGAAAACCCACTTCTCACTTCGTCGGCAAAACGGACTCTAAACCGAGAGATCAGCAAACTAGTACGACACGACCTCCGATGCTCCAATACTCTTTCGATCGAAAGAGCGATCGAGCAGAATCGGGGGTCAAAGGTGTTTGTACAATCTCTCGGAAGAAGCCACCTGACGAAGCTGACTACAGCAAGTGGAGAAGTCGTTACCTCCAAGCCGGTCGTCCTTTCGGAAGTGGAACGTTTCTATGGCGGTTTGTACGCTTCGCATGCATCTCGACCTGATCCCGAAAATGAGGACTCTAGAGCCACATCAACACGCCACTACACCGAAGATCTGCCAGAAGTCAGCATTGACGAAATCGAGATGGCTCTTGGACAGCTTAAAAATGGAAAAGCCCCTGGAGAGGACGGCATTACAACAGAACTGTTAAAGGCTGGAGGTAAGCCCGTACTGAGGGAGCTCCAAAAGCTTTTTAACGCTGTCCTGTTCGAAGGGAGAACTCCAGAGGCGTGGAGCAGAAGTGTGGTCATCTTGTTCTTCAAGAAAGGTGACAAGACCAGGTTGAAGAACTATCGACCCATTTCGCTTTTAAGCCACGTCTACAAGCTGTTTTCAAGAGTCATCACGAACCGTCTTGCGCGAAGACTCGACGAATTTCAACCACCAGAGCAAGCTGGATTTCGGAGCGGATATGGCACCATAGACCACATCCACACAGTGCGGCAAATTATACAGAAGACAGAGGAGTATAATCAGCCCCTGTGTCTAGCATTCGTGGACTATGAGAAGGCCTTTGACTCGATCGAGATCTGGTCTGTTCTGGAGTCCCTGCAGCGTTGCCAAGTGGATTGGCGATACATCCAAGTGCTGAGATGTCTCTACGAAGCCGCCACCATGTCCGTCCAAGTACAGAATCAGCAAACAAGGCCCATACCATTGCATCGAGGAGTGAGACAAGGGGATGTTATTTCCCCGAAATTGTTCACAAATGCAATGGAGGATCTGTTCAAGACGCTACACTGGAAAGGACGTGGCATAAATATCAATGGCGAATACATCTCTCACTTGCGATTTGCGGACGACATCGTCATTATGGCAGAGACGCTGCAGGACCTACAACAGATGCTGAACGACCTGGCTGACTCTTCTGTGCGCATCGGCCTACGGATGAACTTGGACAAAACCAAGGTCATGTTCAATGAACATGTACTACCGGAACCGATCGCAGTACACGGTGCCGTTCTCGAAGTTGTTCAAAATTATGTGTACCTCGGGCAGACTTTGCAGTTAGGTAGAAACAACTTTGAGGATGAGGTGAACAGGAGAATTCAGCTGGGTTGGGCAGCGTTTGGGAAACTACGTCGGGTTTTTTCATCGTCGATCCCACAGTGCCTTAAGACGAAAGTCTTCAATCAGTGCGTCCTACCCGTCATGACATACGGAGCCGAAACGTGGACACTTACGGCACGGCTGGTCCACAAGTTCAAAGTCGCTCAGCGTGCTATGGAGAGGGCTATGCTCGGCGTTTCTCTGAGGGATTGCATCAGGAATGAGGTAATCCGGCAGAGAACCAAGGTCATCGACATAGCCCAAAGGATTAGCAAGCTGAAGTGGCAGTGGGCTGGCCATATTAGCCGCAGAACTGATTACCGTTGGGGTAAACGGGTTCTTGAGTGGAGACCGCGTCTCGGCAAACGTAGTGTAGGACGTCCACAGGCCAGGTGGAGTGATGATCTGCGCAAGACGGCTGGCACTAGCTGGATGCGAGAAGCCGAGGATCGAACCAAGTGGCGCGCAATTGGAGAGGCCTATGTCCAGCAGTGGACTGCGATAGGCTGATGATGATACAAATTTACTACCATACAAATTTATATATACATAATACATTTAAGCATAGACATACATATATAATTAATATTTTTAGTAAGACTGCCTATTTCTTTGTTGTACTACAAATTAATTACAAAGTTAACCTAAAAGTATGGAGGTACATGTGACGATCTCATCGCTGAAAGATAATCTCTTACAGGCAACCATGGCATGTAAAGAAAAGTAAGGGATGGAAAGTATTGGGTACATCGACATACCGCTGGTTAAAAAAATGATCATAGGGGAAAATATATTAAGGTATTTACATGAGTGTAAGATTTCTAATTTCCACTAACAAGTTAGTGCAATAATCTGAAAATGTTCAATCGGATTGATTTGCTCATGTTTTGTTTTACTTTTTTGGTGTAACTTTCAAACAGTTTACCACTATTTTCGTCATAAGACATTACTACGTAAATTAAGCATAGAATGGTTCATACAAAGAAATGGAATCGATGACGCACAACTTATCAAAATATTAATTTATACTCTCGATTGTCGGCAAGTGATGAAACTTGTTGTAAAACATTCTAGAATTAAAATCGATTGTACTTATTTCACTATTTTTTTTTGTTTACACCTGACTGGTTTCGCCTTATGGCATCATCAAAGGTTAATTAAAACTTCTGAATGTATTATCAGAATTAACATAGATATAGGCATTAAATGTCAAAATTATTCCGTTTGTCATAGTGTCATAATAAAAGCTTTTACTTAATAAATTTGAATAGTTAAACAGTGTACCAGTACTGTAAGCTAACCTTATATTTTTAACCGACTTCAAAAAAGGAGGTGGTTACCAAATCGTCTGTTTTTTTTTGTTACCTCATAACTTTCGATTGGGTGAATCGATTTTGATGATTATTTTCTTATTTGAAAGCTGGCGCTGCCCGTGTGGTCTCATTTAATTTGCTCCAGAGTCGTTTTTAGGGTCGTTTTTAGGGTTCCGTGCCAAAAGCAAAAAACGGAACCCTTATAGATTCGTCATATCTATCTGTCTGTCTGTCTGTCCGTCTGTCCGTCCGTCCGTCCGTATGTCACAGCCACTTTTTTTCCGAAACTATACGACCTATAATATTGAAACATTGTAACTAGATGTATTCTGTGAACCGCATTAAGATTTTCTCACAAAAATTAAAAAAAAAACAAAAAAATTTGGGGGTCCCCATACTTAGAACTGAAACTCAAAATATTTTTTTTAATGAAACCCATACGTGTGGGGTATCTATGGATAGGTCTTCGAAAATGATATTGAGGTTTCTAATATCATTTATTTCTAAACTGAATAGTTTGCGCGAGAGACACTTCCAAAGTGTATGTCCCCCCCCTGTAACTTCTAAAATAATAGCATGATAAATCTAAAAAAAATATATAATATACATTACCATGCAAACTTCCACCGAAAATTAGTTTGAACGAAACTAATTTTCGTTTCGTTCAAACGAAACGAAAATTGGAAAATAAATGGTAAAAACATCATTACCATATATGACGTTTTTTTAAAAACGTCATAAATGGTAAGCTGCAATTTATCTTTCATTCAATAAACACAAATATACAAATAAAATATATTATGTTACTTGCTGCTGCGGAACCCTTCATGGGCGAGTCCGACTCGCACTTGGCCGCTTTTTTTTTTGTTAAATTTTTAATTATGCATACATCAATCATTAATAGCCTATTAACAATTCACTGCTGGAAATAGGCATCTCTTTAAAAAGCGGGTTTGGCTTCTATACCACACTGCCCAGACGGAATTGTATAGTGTTTGCTTCAACTTTTCCTCCTCCTTTGCAGTATTAATGTCTTGCGTAGTTTGTTCCCTTAGTCGGCATTTACGACACCCACGGGTTATCCCCCGTTATTATCTAAATACTAATATTATTCGATTAGATTTTTTTTTTCAGTGTTGAATACGTATATCCGACTAATTTTAGATTAAAGTTGTAGGGAGCAACTTGTCATACATTCAAAAGGTAAAAATCATGTGTTTAATAATAATAAAATAAGAAGTAAAATACTTATATTTATACGGTTTCAACACCACCGTTTTACAGATAAAATTTTAATAATGTAACAATCACTCACTCTCTATTTTGCCATTATGTATGCTCTCTGTCTACCAACACTTTTTTACAACCTATTATTCAAATTGATTTACTCTCTTCCGTCTTAATTTTTTTGGCTAGATAAAAGAAACAATTTTAATATAGTTATCTAATTGTAATTGGAAGAGCAAAAGGTTTTAACTTGGCTAAAGTTAGAGAAAAGTCCATTAAAGGGTAAAACGTTACGGGAGCAAATCTGATTGAACAAAATTAAGTTATCCTTTTTGTATTTTTCCTATACTCATATCAACATATATAGCGTACAACGTCTTTCTATATATATACAGGTATAGTTTTGGTATTCTTAAATGAATTCTAGACCTAAAATAATATAATAGATAATAAGGGCCAAAAATTTGTTGTATCGGTTATTATACAATTAACGAAAATGTCTTCATAGATATTTTACAAAAAATTAAGACAGTGACATATATTGTGGAAATCAAATATCTTTTCCAGTATTTTCAAGATCATATCCACAGTTTAGTTTACTTAAGTTATTTTCTAAGAAGGTAATTAAATTTTGAATTTTGAAGTTATGTGGATTACAAACATCACCTACCTATGTGTTTCGTTTTTTTATATTTTGTGTAGATACTAAAATGTGATTATTCTAGAAAACCTAACTACCGGACCTAAATACCGAAAGAACTAGTAAGACATTTAGGCCCGTATTTTAAAAGGCGTCTCAGACGTGAATCTAGCTTTAAAACTAGTTTTAAGAAGAGATTTTATTATTGAACGTCTCTTGAGACAAGATTCACTGATCGTTAATCAAGTGAGTAAAGATCAACGAATCTCTGTCTATAGCTTATTTTAGAACGATGTTTATGCCAAATCTTCTCTCAAGAAGAGATTTTGACAGGTGTGATCTTTGTTTACTTGAGACAAGCTCAATCTTTTCTCAGATAGTAATTAGTGAAAACCAAAAATACATTATAGTGGAAAATGAACGTGTTTTACTATGATTTGTTCTTGGAGAATTACGATAGATTGTTTAACTTGAAAATTCCTAATATTCCAAGCAGATATTTACGCGATGCGCAAGATCATATGCAATTAATGAAATTTATTTTAAAATTAGATACAGATTTCGTCAAGACACTGTGAAAAAATCATATCTTACCACTAATTGCTAGTGATCTTATAAAGTTAAATAAAAGAGGACTGCCACTAGCACCAGAACTACAGATTTTAATATGTCTGAGGTTCTATGCCACAGCCTCATTCCAGGTAAACTAGTACTTTGCTGTTCAATAAGAATATTTTAACTCACAAATAATTTATTTACTTAATTTTAATAAAATAATTTACTTTTCTGATAGTTTGTGGTGATTTACTCGTACTACATGTGTCACAGCCAGCAGTCTCAAATGCAATAGCCAAAATTTCTTTGCTACTAGCACAAAAACATCCTCGATTTATCAAATACCCCATGAGATGTACAGAAAAGACTATTCAAAGACAATCTTTCACCTGCCTTGGGCAATATAATCAACACTCTGGTCTGCGAAACATCGATGGTGCTATTGACTGCATTCATATTAAAATAGTAGACACTCCAGGAGTACAACACCATGAAGTTTTCAGAAATCGAAAATCTATTTTTTTTGTAAATTTCCAAGTGAGTATATCACATTAACACTAATATGTAAAGGCGAAAGTTTGTGAGTGTGTATGTTTATTACTTCTTCACGCAAAAATTACTGAACGGATTTTGATGAAACTTTACAGTAATATAGCTTATACATCAGAATATCACATATGCTACTATTTGCCGCGATGACCGACATACACGCGGGCGGAGCCGCGGACAACAGCTAGTTTATTTATATTGAACTAACTAATTTAATACCTTTATACATTATTGGTTTTGGATTTTTGTAACCATTCTTATTTTTTTAAATTTAAAATAATTGTGTGATTTTAGGCAGTTGTTGGACCATCAGGGGATTTTCTTGACATAGTGGCACGATGGGCTGGAAGCACTCATGACAGCCGTATATTTCAAATGAGTTCGTTAAATATGAAATATACAGTAAGGGTCCATGATGGGATTCTGGTAGGTGATCGTGGTTATCCTAGCTTGCCATACCTCTTAACACATGTGAACTCACCAACTACTTAAGCTGAACAAGCATACAACAAAGTGCATTCCAGAATGGTTGTGGTATGTGGAAGAGAAGATTTCCCTGTCTGGGTAGAGGTGTAGGTAATAAGCTATCTACAGTATCAAACGTTATAGTGGTATGTGCCATACTGTTTAACACTGGTCTTCGAGTAAAGGACGAGACATTATCCATACAAGAGAGTGTCAATGATGAAGTTGATGTACCAGAGCCACCAACAGAACAAGCAGCCACTGTAGGCTCGATCGATGGATTTGCCACACGCCAAAGTATTATTGAAGGTTATAATTAAATTAAATTAAACTCAAAGATATTGTATTTGTTTTATTTTCCTCTAGCTGGGCCCTATGGTTGTTGTTGCAAAGACAGAACAAATACAGCATTCAGCTTGTCATAATTATTTGTAATGTATTCATACTGCAATACTAAAAAGTAATCTTAGACAAGACAATAATAAAATGTTGCATTTGAAAGAAATCACATTATTCATTTACTTTAATGTATATGTACTACAATTTACTGTTGAGATCATTTACTATAAAATCAACATTAGAATGAACAACAACAAGTAAGAATGGAATTAAAACAATCAACTTATAAACATAAAAAATTATTAACATCACATATAATCAGCTAAATACAACAAAATACTAACAAAAAATAAAACAGTCTGGACTAAAATTACAGAGTATCATAATCGAGATACCCAATATCAATTATTGACACAGATCTCTTTGTGCCAACTCTGCTCTAGCTTGTGCTTCAATTTAGCTTTTATTATTTCCAATCCCAGCAGATGCTTTTCTTCTTTAAATCTCATTTCCTTTAGAGTGCAGTTCTTCAGCCCTTTTCTCCCTACTGGTATGCTCCTGTTTTAAGATCTGCACTCTTATTTTTTTACCCAACTTCCAAAAAGGAGGAGGTTCTATGTTCCACTGTATGTTTTTTTTTTTTTTATGTATGTTCACCGATTACTCCGTCAATTGTGAACCGATTTTGAATTTTTTTTTTTGTATTAAAAGGGTATGCTTCCGAGGTGGTCCCATTGCCACCATATCAGGATCTGATGATGGGATCCCAGGGAAATCGAGAGGAACCCTAATTTTTTATAGGCACATACTATGTTTTTCGTATATTTTCTGAAGATACACCGGTATTTGCGTCTGGCAGTCATCATTTTATGATGATGAGCTGATGATGTAAGGCACAACTCCTTAACGGTTAGGAGTTGGAGGATTAGTCGGTGCTAAGCCAAAAAGAATACAAACGAACAATTACAAAAGTCTAAGCGATAGTGACTTGGCACCGACTTCAAACAGATTCTAGGTACCTAGCACACATTATAATTACTACTTAAATAACTACTATTTAAATGAATAAAGAATTAGGTATAGGCAATTTATGAAGAACCAGTTTATTTTGCGCTTTTAAGTGATTTTTTGGCAGAGAGTTTTTCGTTGGATGTTTTTTGGAAGTCGGTTTTTTTTTTCATTCAATGAATAATTTAAAGTACTGTTGGAGGCATATTCTAATAGTTAAGGTGTAATAGATTGTGACGTCATCACAGAAGCTGTTGGTGGTACCAGGGAAGATGTGAATGGTTCAACGGAAATATTGGTGGGTGCAGATTGGGGCTAATTATGATGACGGGTGTAGATACACTACTTACTGGGTTCTGGTGTGATCTTTAATAGCCTATTTCTGAAACATTATACAAAAGCCATGATTAGAAATACATAACCTTTCAAGTTAATGAAATTAATTATATTGAAACATTAAAAGTTAACCTCTCTGAACCCGAAACTTCACCGCAATGGTGATGTAAGATATAAATAAAATAAAAATTTAACTATACATCTGTATTTAAGAATATGGAAGGAATTATAAAGAGTTAACTACGGTATACTAAATGGTTATATCATAATTCTCTCTATCATCATATCATATCAAATGTAAAACAGCACAATGCCTTGGTTACACTACTTCTTTGAGACTATACAGACAAAAGTTTACAGTCTCTTTTATATACCTGGCCCGGTAAGGGATTGACAGCAATGATATATATCTGTCTTGTATTACTCACCTAGAGAATCAGAGTCGAGAGCGTTTGGTATCACTACTAGGAGAGCTGGTGCACTTTCGGCAATGTTTGCGTCTATATCAGTATCAGGACACAGACCTCCTCCATCTGTAGCCAATTAATACTGTCGTTCTTTTGTTAATAAGCCTCTATGACGTGATTTAAGGCTGGTCCAAAGGCGGCGTAATTGATCTCCTGGCGCCTGCAACATACGCAAAAATATATAAGCAGGAACACTTACGACTGCACGTTTGACCTAGTGGTTTGGCGGTCATCACGCCGTTTCCTACTTCGCCAAGTGTTGTGGGTTCAAATCCTACATGGGACAACACTTTGTGTGATCCACAAATTGTTGTTCTGAGTCTGGGTGTTCTTTGTGTCCGTATTATGTATGTTTGTAAAGTCCCCCGCGACACAGGATTTATTCCTAGTTCGGGAGTTGTCGTTAAAAAAAAAATTACATAAACAACACCAAATAAATATATTAACTGATTCTGTTATGACGTATTAAACCTGTCTGCAATATCACTCTAGGCTTTCTTTTTTAGGTTAGCATTTATATTATCTGTTCTATTGTTTTAGATTACATGTTTGAACAATTTTAGTATTTCAAGTAGTACATTATTCTCCTGAAATACAAAAAAATAATAAAGTCCCAGGTCACAATATTATACTAAATAATCACAAATTTTAACAAAAAAAAAACCGACTTCAATCTGGACCAAATTTAAATGGGACCATACGGGAATATTGAGTTATTCGTTAATTTGTCGCGCACATACTTAATGCAAATTGAAGACTTATATGGTTTTCTCATGGATGACATATCAGAACTGGACCAAATGAAATGGGACCACATGGGAAGCACCAGCTTTCAAATAAAAAAAGACCACCCAGTCGAAAGTTATTAGGTAACAAACATAAAAAAAAAACAGTCGAATTGAGAACCTCCTCCTTTTTTTGAAGTCGTTTAAAAAGTAGCTGTCGATATTGTACAAAACCAAAACAAAAACGGACGAAATTTATATTACAACAAATAAAAAATATGTAAAAAAGGTTTGGAATTTAAACTGTTTTATCGAAAATAATGTACTAAAAGGTAAAAAATGAAATCGTTGGGACAGTGTTTCCATAAAGTCAACTCAGTTTACGCTACGCCCAACGATTTTATTTTTTAATCGTACAAAAAAAATAATTACCTTTTAGTACATTATTTTCGATAAAAACATTTAAATTAAAAACCTTTTTTACATATTTTTTATTTTCAAGTTTTTAGTTTTTAATTTTTCATAGTTAACATTTCACTATGAATAATTAGAAACTAAAAACTTGTGTGAAAAAATGTTCTACTAGTCACACCCTTTCATTTGATACCCACATAGTGGTAGTCGTGACTAAATGTGTAAACCACCATCTTGTAGTGGCGGCCATCTTGGATTTTAATATTTTTTCATAGTATGATTTTCATAGAACTATGTTCTACTAATCAAGCCCTTTCATTTGATACCCATATTGAGGTATTCGTGTCAAAATTTTTAAACCGCCATTTTGTAGCGTCTGCCATCTTGGATTTACAATGAAACATAATTTATTTAATTGTATTGTCACCAGATCTAAAGGTGTGTACAAAATTTCATATCAATCTGTCAACAGGAAGGGGGTCAAATTTCAATTACAAGATTTGACCCAAACAAACAAATAAACAACCAGGGCAAGCTAAATAAAACCGTTTAAAAATACGAAAACTACTGTAAATAAATAATTTAGCCTGAAGGTGTAAGTAAAAACCTTGTTTCTTATCAAACCCTTTATTTATTAGTCTGTTGCTTAAAATAACACAATAAGTTCATTCACTTCTATTGCAATAAAAGTAACATCGTTGGCTGGCATAGTTGTTTTAACTGAGTACTTTTAATTTCTACATATTTCATACATACCTGTGTTTTAAAGTGATTTTTACCCACATGACATATTCAACTATCACTTTCAATCAAAATCAACTTTAATTATTTTACAATTATATTACAATTTTTTAATCAACTTTAACTTAATTCAACATGACAGTATTGTCAGATTGTCTTGATAAGTATTTTTTTTTATTTCTTTCTAATTTTGAATGAACCATTATTTTACGAGAGCATTTACATTTCTACACTAGCCAATAGTATATTGCTTTCAAATTGAAAGAAAATGTAATAATAAAAGTATTAACAAAGTAATTTGCTGCGTAAAACGGAACAATAATTTCGATAATGCAGAAATGTAACTGAGAACATACTGTGAGTTGAGATTAGATATTGAAACTACTTTCAGCTGAGTAGAACTCAAAACGCATTCTATAATAAGAGTGACGTTTGAGATTTGATGTAAACTTGAAACTAATTTCAGCGGATCAGATCAGAGTTCAACGGATACTTGAGACGCCTTTTAAAATACGGGCCTTAATATCTGATGCGAATTACGATATGCAGAATCGCAGACGAGAAAAATCTCTTAACGATGATAAATGTTATATATAACAACCCCAATGTGGTTAAAAAAAAGAGAAGCATTACTTTATCGCGTAGTAAAAACTTTTGGTTAAAAGACGCAAGGTTATCAATATTAAGTGAGCACGAGTGTCAGCTGGAGACATTCCCACAAAAACGAAGCTTAAAAATGACTGAAAAACGGTATTAAACCTCTTAGTTTGGGTACTGGGATTTACTTTCCTGACCGTTTTCTATAAAGTTGTGACAGATCATTAATATCCATTTTGAAGAAAATAATAATCGAAAATAATAATAATAAAATAACTAAGATAGTAAAAACAACTATTCTATCATAAATGTTAAAATACTAGTATTCTAAGAAACATTAAAGGTAAGAAAAATTCAAGCAAATTGCTTTATAAGTTTTCTCCATATGTAACGAGTACTTTGGTTATTTATGAAATTCCTTTTAACTTCGTTTTAAATCAAATTCGTAACATGTTTTTATTGAACGTTGTTTTTCATCGTCACCGTGTTTTAGATTCTCTTTAACTATAAGTTGAGTAATTTAGATTTTATTTGTTGGACAAGAAAAACTTGTTCACTCTTTTAAAGTTGTCAGGCAGGGGGCTCATTCTTCTTCCGGAAATCAATAAATAATAATAATTACCAGACAATTTAGTTAATAAATATAAATCGTAAATGAAATAATAGGTCTTTACCTATGAAACTCTTGTCTGGATTGACAACATCATTTGGTACAGTTCGCAACAGACAGTCTCCAAGCTGCAAGAGCTGGGGTTGGAAGCTCTCTCTCATCCGCCATACTCACCAGACCTTGCACCTAACGACTATTACTTTTTCCAAAATTTAGACAACTTTATAGTGGGTAAAAAATTCAATTCCCGAGAGGCAGTACAAAATGCCTTTGAAGAGTTAGTTGCCTCCCGTCCAGCAGATTTTTACAAGAAGGGCATCAATAAACTGCCAATGCGTTGGCAAAGATGCGTCGATTGCATGGGTGATTACTTCGAATAACAGAAATAAAAAAGTTTGAAAAAATAAGTACTTTCACTTATTGCATACAAAACGGCAATTTCATAGGTAAAGACCTGTTATTTCGAACATCTAACACACAACGCCATCCAGCTTCAAACTAAGCAGAGCTTGTACTATGAATGTTAAATTGACTGAAAGAATACCAATATACTTTTTTGTAAATATATACATATAAACAAAAAAAATAAAAACTCCGAAACAAAATATTCACAGATCACACAAAAATGGCCGGGAGCCGGATGCGAGAAGCCGAGGATCAAACCAAGTGACGTACAATTAGAGAGGTTACTGAACATAAGATACATCTACTAGATGTATTGTGAAATGCATTTACTACTAATGCCCCTATGAGAACATGTTAACACGAATACTGGTATTGATAACCAACTACTTTCAAATCGTTCTATTCAGATTACAGATAACACTGAAGTGAGTATGGGTATTACATAAAAACAAAAATGTTATCGTTACGGAAATTTATTGACGAATGGTGTGTAATTATTTATGTACAGTAGTCTCGAATAAGATACTTGTTACTTTTACTTTTTTCTTAATATAATTCTCAATAGGGAAATATATTAAAGAAAAGAAGTAATAAATCCAATTGAAAATTTTTCACCAATTGATGGAGCTTCAGCGTGGCTCATACGTAGAAATTCTACAGCACCACTTTAGTAAAAATATTCACTGTTTTTTTCTTTCAACTTCCACTTTTTTCTAAATTCATTAATTTTCCTTTCTATTTTCGCTTGTCTTGGATTCATATTTCAACTGTGCGGTGCGGTGCAATAAGAATTTCTATTCCTTTAATTTCATCGTTGTTATCGTTTACTACTTATTTCTACTTTTCTTGTGACTTTCGACTTTTTTTTTATATTTTCTTTTTTTTCAATATGTTCGTTGTTTTTTATTTCTTAGTTTTTAATTTAATTTTAATAAAGGTATAATGATAAGTAAATATATAAATATGTCGCCTGTCATTTTGTTTTTGAACTTCTCAATGATTGAACTAAATCCCATAAAAAAATCAGGCTTACAGGAAAAAGTTTTGTTTTTCTCATTTTTTTACCCTTTCAAGAGACTATTAGTTGATGATGTGCAGGGCTGAGGCCTGCCAGGCGATGGTTACCGTACTTAGCATGCTATGACTCATCACCCAAAAATTTCTAGCCTTACAGACAAACCGTTACTCGGAAGGTTCAGTAGCTCTTTGTCCATTATTGCATGTGTGAAAAAGATTGGACGATAACTCATGTCTAAAAAAAATGAACTTTTTTGAACTATATATATTCAGAAAATTAAAAAGAAGGGTTTATTTTTTAACGACTTCAAAAAAGGAGGAGGTTGTAATACTATAATACTAAGATAGTATATATTTTTTTGTTTATGTTTGTTACCTCATAAGTACTCATAACTTTCGACTGGGTGAATCGATTTTGATGATTCTTTTTTTATTTGAAAGCTGGTGCTTCCTGTGTGGTCATTTCAATTTGATCCAGTTCTTGAAGTCGGTTCTTTCTTTCTTCAAATTTGAAATTATCTTTGAGCTAGATTATGTTGATTATAGAATTAAACTACTTTTACAAAAACTCTTTTAGCGTTAATAAAGGCGGATATAATGAAAAAATACTGCAGTATTAGAAGACTCAGTATACTCAGTTTCATAATTTATCAAAGTATGAAATTCAAAAAGAAGTTTGTTATTAAATTTTAGCAATTTTAATATTTATAAACTACCAGTTGTCGCCCGCGGCTCCGCCCGCGTATTTGTCGGTTATCGCGGCAAATAGGAACCTATGTATTATTCTGATGTATAAGCTATATTACTGTAAAGTTTCATCCAAATCCGTTCAATAGTTTTTGCGTAAAAGAGTAACATCCATCCAGTCATCCATCCATCCATACTTACAAACCTTTGCGTTTATAATATTAGTAGGATTGGTAATGGAAAGCTTTTGAATTCTGTTTAAATTAATTAATGTACAACGCCCTTTTTGTTGACATTCAACATAATTTATCAGATTATATGTTATTGCTAATAAGTTTATAAAGTTACAGGGAAGTTCCAAACATTCTGAAACCGCAGTATGAAAATGGTTTATAATTAAGTTTTACCCGTTAGCAAATATTTATCGATCTAAAATTATTACTTAAGGATAGGATACTGAAAACGATATTGATGACGGTATTGATGAAAACCACTAAGTTGGACTAATTTCGCTATTATGTTCTTGGTTTCTCTAAACATCACACACAAAACACACACTAAATAGTATTATTTTGTTTTCAAAAAAATTTAACATTATCCAAATGTATGAATATTCCTGTAGTGTACACTTAGTAAAATTAAATTATTTGAATATTAATTAACCTTTAAGTGTGGACGTGGAGTTTCACAGGCTACTCGATGTTTTTGTTTTCTTAGTATCACCTAATTCCCCTCACTCCCCGCGCATGTGTTATTCTCATGTATAAGCTATATTACTGTAAAGTTTCATCCAAATCCGTTAAGTAGTTTTTGCGTGAAAGAATAACAAACATCCATCCATCCATCCATCCATACTCACAAACTTTCGCGTTTATAATATTAGTATAGATTTTATAAGGGCGATAATGTTTATTTCAGATTTTGTAGTACAATATGACAAAAAAAAACAGTAAAGCCGGTGGTTCTAAATCAAAAGGGCCATCTACAAGTTCTGTTTAGGGCCCGAAAAAGCTTTTCGTGCAGGAGATCCGTCTTTCGAAAAAGAAGTGAGTGAGTTGTTGTTAGCTTCGGATCAGTCTGACAATGAAGAAAATATTGAAGATTCTTTATATAAAAAAGTTGATTATTTAAGCATGGTATTTTATAGCTAAATCCCATAACTTTAATATCCTATCAGTTTTAAAGCGATCTTATATCAAATTCCCTAAAAAAACAGGTGTGCATATAGGAGCCTGCGAGACTCTACGTCCACAGTAGTGTAAAAAAAAATGACGTCCATACCTAAAGTTTAATTAATTATTATTTGAAATTTGAAAAATATTTCTGAATGTTTATTTATGAACGCGAGTATTTTATTTAACGTAATTCTAAAATATTTTTTCGACACAGATATAACAAATTGTTTTGTTCGTCTAGTTTATATTTATAGTAATTTAATAATGAATGATAAGCTTTAATCCAAATTAACTTTATTTGTGGTTCATATTTTCGTATGTAGGAAATAACTACCTAACCTAATCCCTATATAGAAATTAAGGTTTTCAATCAGCGCTCGCGTTCAACGATTTTACAACAGATTTCGGTTCCAGCCGAAATATATGTACAAATAGTGACAAGCTATTTTATCTACAGGTTCTATATTTAATATCTCTGTAGATGTATGATCTATGTCTACAGCACAGAATTTTTTTTTAAATGGTTTTATTTTGCTTGGCTTTGTTTGTTTATTGATTCGTGTGGGTAAATTGTAGCTGAAATTTGGTCCCCTTAAGAGTTTGATTTGATATTTGGTACACACTTTAAGTTCTGGTGAATAAATCTTGTAATAATGAGGCATTAAATGAACTAAATGGAATAAAAAGTACTTAGTAACAAAATCAAAAACTAAAAAGTATTTATAAAAAAAGTACACAAAATATCAATGCATCAGAGAAATGCAAGAAGAAGAAAAGTCAATTATAATACACATACTACAATCAAAGTACACAAAGAGGTCATCCAAAAAAAAAATTATCAAAAATATATTTAGCAATATTTAATTTAGCAATAGTTTTTTTTTACAATTAAATCACTCCAGCTATTTAAGATAGTCGTAAAATCTTCTTCGACGATTTGATAAGCGACAAGCGAGAAAAAAACGATCTCAACAAAATAATTCCGTTTGTTCTCTGTGACAAAGTTGTAAAAATATTATAACCTCGAGCGTATATTGTGTTTTCTAAAGAAGAAGATACAGTAAAATATTTTAATAAAGCTTTGACGATTGTACAGCCGTAGAGATTCAAATAAACATAGACATACTGGTATGTTAGTATACAAAAATGTTCTCGAGTTTTTCTTATTGGTACGTAACATTTATTATTACATTATTCTTTATTACGTTTGGTATACAAACGGCAGCTAAGAGAAATACACATATTGCCGAAAGTTTGAAGTTGAGTATTATTAGAAAATAAATCACATGCTTTATTGCTGCCTTTCATAAAGTTTATAAGCCATATATGAACCTTCAAGAGATAACTACATGGGTGAAGAAGTGATTTAAGTGGTTAACTTGCCATTCTGCGCTGAGTGTCATAGGTTTTTTTTTTGGCCTGCCAAAATGACTACTCTGCCTGATGGAAAGCATAAGCAAAATCCACGAGTGGTGGCCACCATACTCACTGCGAATGCAACAATGCAGCATGGTGACCCACACTATGGCGGCCTAGTGATGCTTGTGCATCTTTTAGTCTAGTCAACAAGTATGGGATTGTTGACTAGACTAATTGGGCCTCCGGTCTCGCACTCACCAACGAAACACAGCACGAACGCTGTCATTTTACGTCGATTTTCTGTGCGAGGGTAGTACCGCCCCGGTCGAGCCGGCCCGTTCGTGCTGAAATCAGCGTGGCTCTACTACCTTATTCAGGTTCAAACCAAACATGAGACAACACTTTGAAAGAGCCACTAATTGTTGTTCTGAGTTTGGGTATTCTTTGTGTCCATTTTATGTATATTTTGCAAAGCCCCTGCAGGAATAATGTTAGTAGCAAAAAAATATATGATGAAAAACATGATGCTTACGAGTTCACATCACAATGTTCAAGCCTCACTTAATAAGTTAATTAATGTAAATCACATTTCTTGTTTTCCATTTTTTTTGTAATAGCAACTAAAATGACTCTACTCAGGCCGATCGAAAGTATGATAAGAATCCAGAAGGGGTATTTGCCATGACATCTAGATGTATGTATATACATATACAATTTCAAAAGTTTTTATAGAAAACTGTTGCTACTACTACATTTCTATATAATATTCAGAAAACTAGCAACTCCTAACATATACTTTTAATAATATACAATTATTCTTCCTTCACAAAAATCTTACTTGCTTTATCTAATAACACATTCCATTGAACTGATTTCGGATTCTCCTAATTAGAAACTAACAAATAACTCATATGCCAGCATAAATAAATAAATATAACATGAGCAAGCATATTATATTGGTTTAAATAAACTTTAATTCTCTGTAGGCGTTCGCAATACTAGGTACTGTAATAAATACATATCAATGAGTTTTATTTCAAATCTGATTAACAGACTGCAACTCATTTTACAAGCTTTTTGTTAACTTGCAATGTATGTATGTGTGTATGTTCAGGTGGAATCTTGCAACTCAATTTTGAAACAGATATTTTCAACCGATTTTGCTGAAATTTTGCAAGCATGTGTATACAGCATGACAATACAATATTATAATGAAATAGAGCTGATCTGATGCTGGAGCTGGAAGGTGGCCCTAGGAACTATGTAAAGAAACGTCGCAACATCATCGAGTTTGGACTCGTTTGATTCGTCTCGAGGTATTCCAGTAAAAGCTTGTTTTCAAAATGCTTTTTAATTTAATTTATTAGTTATGAAATGGGAACAGTAATATAATATTTTAAAACTTAAGCAAAACATCACAATAATTAAATATAAAAATACTTAAATATGACTTATTAGAATCACAATAAGTCGGTATGAAATGAAAATAAACATCGTAGAGCTACATATGTATATTTCTAAAAGCAAGACCGTACAAAGCACTGAGGAAAATACTCAAGTATAAGTAGGTGGTTTGAAACTTTGTATTTGTGAGCCTACAAAGAGATTCATATTACTTGCGATGTACCCAAATATATGATTATCTTGAAAGGAAAACCACTAAAGGCAGGTGATATTAATACGAAACAGGAACTACGTTGAAAACAACATTTAACTCTATGTAAGACATACTCAACAGAGTTATAATATATACTTCAGTAAATGTATAATGATTAAAAGTTATACATTTGGAATAATGCTTAGAATAATAAAAGCTTATGCTTTCCATCAGGCAGAGTAGAGTAATTTTGGTAGGGTCAAACAAAAAAAAAGTGTGATAGTTGCCTTGCCTAAAGAACTCTGTCTCCAACATTGTGCTTTCCTTGATTACATAATTAAATGCAGGTTTTTCTTTTAAGCAAAACATCACAATAATTAAATATAAAAATACTTAAACATGACTTATTAGAATCACAATAAGTCGGTATGAAATGAAAACAAACATCGTAGAGCTACATATGTATATTTCTAAAAGCAAGACCGTACAAAGCACTGAGGAAAATACTCAAGTATAAGTAGGTGGTTTGAAACTTTGTATTTGTGAGCCTACAAAGAGATTCATATTACTTGCAATGTACCCAAATATATGATTATCTTGAAAGGAAAACCACTAAAGGCAGGTGATATTAATACGAAACAGGAACTACGTTGAAAACAACATTTAACTCTATGTAAGACATACTCAACAGAGTTATAATATATACTTCAGTAAATGTATAATGATTAAAAGTTATACATTTGGAATAATGCTTGGAATAATAAAAGCTTATGCTTTCCATCAGGCAGAGTAGAGTAATTTTGGTAGGGTCAAACAAAAAAAAAGTGTGATAGTTGCCTTGCCTAAAGAACTCTGTCTCCAACATTGTGCTTTCCTTGATTACATAATTAAATGCAGGTTTTTCTGTTAATTTTTCTGCTTTTTACAGATGGTAATGTGTGTGGCTACGGTTTAAATTAAAATATTTAGCGTTTTTAGTAGTGACCTTTTTATAGATAGTAAGTGTTCCATTGCCGTAAAGTTTAGATAAATCGTAATTTTTAATGCAACATTTCAATTTTCAATACTGGCAATAATCGTAGCAAAGGGTAGCTTTAAATGGCTACGATTGCAACAGTTGCTCATTACAAATCTGGAGCTACGGGTGTGTGTGAATAACCTCGGGTGCGCGCGCGACTTCTATCGGTCGTTTTCCTGCTGTAATAACGAATCTTCTTCTATCCATCGCGTGTGACGCCTACAAGAACCGTAATCCCTGGATTTAGTCGACTTCTGAACTATCAAAGGATACTCAACGAGTGCCCGTGGCAGTCCAAGGTAAGTGCTTGCATTTTTTATCTGCTACGGCCTATGTCGAGTTATTGAACATCGAAATTAAACGTATACGAATTTTTCCCCGTGTAGTATCAAAGCCACCCGCTATTTCGGCTTGGTGCGTATGCTACAGTAAGTCTAAAGAAACTTTTTATCAAATCTCAGAAAAGCTTCATTCATCTCTAATAAATTGTAGGCACGTGTACACTTAGTAATAATATTTCTATTTGTATTTGACATAACACTTATATTATAGTTTAATCTTTAACAAGATAGAACTAGCTTTAACAAGATAACTTTAAAAGCTAAATTAATCATCTCTACTATCAACAGTCTACTACGGGACAGGGGTCTCTCCTCAGAAAATAATGTCAATAAATATTTGAAACAAATGGCTAAACGTGCTTCCTTTCAAAATTATGTATATGTTATTACAATTTTTTTTTTTGCAATTGGAGTCAAAAATGGAGCTAACTGGTTCGTTTATATCTTAAAGTGCGTAACATAAAGATCTGGTACAGATATTGTTTGATATTTTGTAATATGCAAACAAAGTAAACTATTGTTGCGGAGCTTGAAACTAGGTGCCGAAGAGAAGATAAGTCATTTCTGGTCACTGTACCCAGTGGCCTTGCTAAGTGAGGTCATGTTTATCTGTACGTTAACCGAAGTATTAGTAGCATTGTCTGACATAGGATAAGACGTTTTTCATTCCTCAGAAGAACTGCACTGGCAGACTAAATATAGAGTACACGACACTTTCTAGTCTGACAAGGTGGTAACCTTATTCGTATCACAACGGACTATAATCCGATGGCTCTATGAAACTGTCTGTCGGAGTAAAATAAAACGTCCAACGTGGTGTCTCGAATGATTATCTTTTATAGGAGCTAATACTAGTGTTGCCACTTGAAACTAATGCTAGTGTTACCACTTAAAACTAATACTAGTGTTGCCACTTAAAATAAAAATAACTACTGTAGTCAGTGCCAGGCACAACTGAAACAATCACTTTAAATTACAATGACACATAGTCATTTCATTAATCTAGATCGTAATAATTCATATTGTTTTTGCGAGTAAAACTTTAAGGTGATTTAGCCGTTGAGATAATTGGTAAAATTAATAAGTAACTGTAAAAACATGTCCTTGGGTTTGTAGTCATCAAAGGATAAGACCTTTTCTCGTCTTATCGGTGGTGAGGCTTTCCATATGAATAAGTGGTTAGAATTACTCGTATTTGCAATGAACTACTTTTATATGTTTTATCCCATATCCTATCTTAAACATAATTTGCATTTTAAGGCGACAGCTTATCCTTTGCGGCATTTGAAGAGAGCTTGAATAGGCATGAACAAATTGTGTCAAATAAACGCGTTCTTGAGAATGTTTAAACATTCTTCTTCTTGATCTTAAGGTCAAGAATGTTACGAAAAAAAACCAATAAGAATAATATTCCACCTCTTATAATCATTTATGTTGATATTTGTTATCACGACAGTAAACGTCGCAAAAGTATAATGGAATACTTTTGCGATGTTTACTGTAATGTGTTTAGTAAATCATGCGTGTAGTTGTCTGTGTGAGAATCGATTAATAGGTATGAATATAATGGAACTAACAATCTGCATAGTACTTAAATCATTGATTTTGCATGAAACTTCATCGTAAACACGATGTTTTTGTTAATTGTTTTACTCGACTCTGCTCTGGCTTGTATCAAAGATATCGATAAGTATAAAATTTGTTATAAACAATGTCAAGAACTTGGATAATCTAATTTCAGTGAATTTTAGATACAAAACTGATATTGACGCCCGAATATACCAGTTAATAAACAATGATTTTGCGATAATAAATGTCATGTTATATCTAAAATTCATTGATATTTGTTTCTGTTTATATTGAACGACAAAAGGACTATTAATTGAAATGGAACTTAAAGACTACTATGTAAAAGGTAAAGAGATAGTTGAATCATTCCATATTTATTGTTTAAGAGTAATGAAGAGTATTAGCGTGAAATTTAAAGTAACAAAAGATATCACGAAATACATTTTTTTACCGTTTCTTAAAATAGTTTAACACTTTACTTAAGACTTTTAACTTCAAAAGGAGAAGGAAATCGATAGTATAAACCATGACAGACAAAAATCAAAGATGTTTGATTTACCTGATTTAATAATAATGTAATAAAATGACTAAGACCGGGTAAGATGAGGACTGGATATCAAAAGAAACGCAATTTAAGCACATTATTTTAAACAACATTATTATTCACCATAATAATATGGTACTTATTAGGTAAGGACTTTTAAAAACTTTTAATAATTTTGCGGCTATTGAATCGATTAACTTTGTTATATCTATACTGCGTCCATTCGTTTATTTTCTTTTTGACAGCTCACGTCTATAAATTATCGTATTTTTTTTCGGAATAATGTACTACAGTAATGTCGTACTTTATTGACGGTGACGGTACTTTAGTGAAGTGGCCTGTGCATAACAAACAACCACAGACTATAAAACAGTTTTAGAAATATGATAATCGATCATATAATATAAATAATTTGACTGCATGTAAATATTTCTTCTGTAAATTTAATAAAAAAAGGAAATAAAAATAGTATCTATGACTCCAAGATTGATTATTTGCAAGGAATTAAGTCGAAATCTTGGAATTTAGGATCAAACCAAGACTAAAAAAAAATATTCTTCTAATTTACTGGTATATTATTTATATTTTGTTTATTTCTCACATAATATAAAAAACTAATAAAGGAATAATTAACATTTAAACTAAAAATATTTCATTAAATCGATTGAAAGTTCTTCATAAATAAAATTGCTTATCATTTGAAATCGAATCGGTAATGTGTGAGGGCGTCACTAATTTCGAAATTTCTTGAACTGTCAAAAAGAAAATAAACGGATGGACAGAGTATAGAAAAAGTAAGTATTTTCTTACCCGAAATCATTATAAGAAAAAGCTGAATAACGCGCCGATTGTTGTTGCGTGAAACATATAAAAGAATTACAGTCTTTGAACATCAAACCCTACTCTGAACCTTCGTGTATGGAATATTTCAGCCCCATAAAGTAGGTTTCGTGTGAATTTTTGTCACAACACATAAGAGAAATGAATTCCTTGGTTTCAAGTCTTGTTTGAAAGGATTCAACTACTTTTTTTAAATTTTATACTTGTACTAGCTGCGTCAAGCGGTTTTATCCGCTGTTTATCAGGTACACTAAAACATGTATTACTTAACCGTGTATTACATTTTAGAGGCTTTAGAGGTATAAAAATATAAATATGTGCGAGTTTTACGGTAGGCAATTTACCGTTAATAATTTTATCGAGAACTCTGAACGGGAGAACTGGCCGAGCTAACTTATTTAATTGACATATTTAAATACTAGTATTATTAAATATAAATAGTACTAAATGTAAAAAGCAGCCTAGCCTGGTAGTTCAGCCGTTTGCGGGTGAAATAGTAACAAACATACACACACACTCGTAGTTCAGCCGTTTGCGAGTGAAATAGTAACAAACATACACACACACTCACAAACGTTCGCCTTTATGATAGTAATGTAATGTGACAGTACCCATAGTACACGAGAAGCAAAACGTATAGTAAGTCTAAACGATTATTTTAGATTCATTAATTTGCAGCGAATACATGTATTATTTTTAGTGTTAAAACGAATTATTAAAAAAAAATTGACGTCAAAAATATATCTCTCAAATTTTCAAGAACCGAGTTATTACATTACTTACCAAGTTCATCTATCCACAGACTCGAACATACAAAGAAATTCATTATAATGTCTTTATTTTTTCAGAAGATATTCAGTTCTATATACCTTCCCACTAAACAAATCAAATTATTAGCATTCAATATAAACTTAATAAAAAAATCTGTCTGTTAGTCTTGCTTGAAGTCGAGGTTCTGTAATACAATTTTACGAGTATACGCAGACACGAGCTTTTTCGATTACGCCTTACAATTTATTCATCTTGTATGAGATACAAATTAGGGTACTTTAAAAATCCTTTCAAAATATGAGAAAAACACATGACAACTTTTACAATATTTAGATATCGCTCATGTTTTTCATTTTTCTTAAGAAAAAAGTAGAGAGTAAACATTAAAGATAAGCAGGCAGAATCGAGTAGTATATTATGACATGTATACAAAAGTAATCTAGCTTTTTTGCTGAGAACCAATAAATGTGCCTCAGTCATTAAAGTTTATTGCTTAGGCATATTATGAACTTTGATGTACATACAAAACGTTCAGACGCATGTATGACTTTATAATGAACTTCTTGTATGTATGACATATATAGTTATCCCTTTCGTCAACTCCTGGCTACTTCTTGTTAAACTGTAGTATATCCTGTGTATATAACCTAGATATCAAAAAAGACAATTTAAAAGAAAATTAGAAATTATTAATTAAATCTACAATAAAATTGATGAGATCTTATAACATTTGATAATTATGGAGATTGGCTTCTATGTACATTTTGTAATAATAGCACCATGCACATAGACTACAAGAAAGCCTTTGATTCTGTTCCACACAGCTGGTTACTTCATGTCTTGCAACTCTATAAAATTTTACAAAATTCGATGCAACACCGGACCACAAAATTAAATATGAAAGGACATTCCAACACAGAAATAACAACATACCGATACGCAGAGGTATCTTTCAAGGTGTTGCACTTAGCACGCTATAGTTCTGTCTAGCTTTCAATCCCCTTTCTCATATTTTTAATAAATCCTACCTAGGCTACACTATCACTACACTACGCAAAAAAACAAACCTTACACATCTCATGCACATGGATGACATAAAATTATATGGAAACAGCACAGAGTCACTACACCGCCTGGCAAACATTACGCAATCTTTTTCAAATGACATTCACAAGGAGTTTGGAATTGATAAGTGTAAAACTTTTACAGTAATTAATGGAAAAATTACTCCAAATTCCTTTACGTTACAATCAGGTCAAATAATCAAACCTTTAGGACCTCACAACTCATACAAATATATAGGATTCCAACAGAGCAGATTACAAATTAATCAGAAAGAAACCAAAAATACACTTAAACAGAAATTCAAACATAGGCTTAATATAATCCTTCGTTCACAACTAAATTCCCGACACCTAGTTAAAATGATTAATAACTACGCAATCCCCATTCTAATCTACTCCTTCGGTATCATGAAGTTGCCTAAAACTGAACTCACCAACCTTCAACGCACCATAAACACAACCTTAACAGCACACAGAAAACACCATCCTAGATCCTGCGTACAACGCATGGCACTTCCACGGTCAGAAGGCGGACGAGGCATAATTGATGTCTCTAATCTACATAACAGACAAATCACATCACTTAGAACATATTTTCAGCAACGATCACAATACTCAATACTACACGAAGCTGTAACACTAGCAGACAGACGTCTCACACCACTTAACTTAGCAGACCAAAACCCACAGTGCAATGAATGTGTGGTCCAGTTAGAGGAAAAGATTACTAAATGGCAGCAGAAATCCCTACATGGCAGACATCTCCAAGACCTACAGCAATGCCACGTTGATAAATTTGCGTCAAACGAATGGCTACGGCGCGGCGTGGGGACTTATTCCCAGAGATAGAAGCATTCATGATTGCTATTCAAGATCAAGTCATCGATATCCGAAACTAAAGAAAGCACATAATACGCGCACAAAATCTTCCCACAGACTCTTGTTGACGCTGCCATGTCTGTCCTGAAACCATTCAACATGTAACCTCAGCTTGCAAATCTCTTGTTCAAACAGACTACAAACACCGACATGACCAAGTAGCCACCATAGTTCACCAACAACTTGTCCATAAACATCAATTTATAGACAAAAACATACCCTATTACAAATATAAGCCGAAAACAGTACTAGAAAACAAAATCCTCAAAATATACTGGGACAGAACTATCATAACTGACAAGACCATTCGTTTCAACAGACTAGACATCACACTTCACGATAAAGTAAACAAAACTATATATCTCATAGACGTAGCAGTCCCGAACACCAATAATATTCAATCTACAATAGCTGAAAAACTTATCAAGTATCAAGATCTGACAATAGAACTGAAAAGGCAGTGGCAAGCAGTAAATATCCATATAGTCCCAATAGTAATATCCGCAACCGGAATAATACTTAAAAGCATTCAACACGTACCGTATATAATAATATAATATACATCAATGAAAGATTAAAAAAAAGATAATCGATAATAATTATGTGTTATAAAGACATTTTTCATGATAAACTATATTCCCAATGTTAATGTTTCAAAATACATGACATTAAGGGTACAATCCTTTGCGTCTATTTGAGAGTGGAAGTGCGAGTTTAAACCTGCTTCTGTTTTCATAAAACGTGTGTACGTAAACGTGCTCGTATCCGAAGTGCACTTACTGAAGCTGCCTCTTCAAGTCATGTTCTGTAGATCGAACGGCCCTTTCAACAAAGCTATTGAAGTGAGTGTTGGAAGATGGTACAAATGAAGAGAATTTCAGCTGTAGCAAAGTTACTTGTATTACAAAAATATGCTGGCAACTAACTGGTATTCATTACAGGACGACGACACTAGAGATAAAAAATCTATTAACGTTTAACGCAACCTCTGTCAATTTTGTAGTAAATTGATATAAGTATAAAAACAATTAATAATCTTCAAGCATAGAATATCACTACGAGTTGTTAAAAATAATGTAAACGTCATCATGAAATAAGAAGAGAATGCAAACCAATACAAGTTTTCATATTTTGGGACACGTAAACAGAGTAAAACAGATTATGAAAATTGTGATCACATTTTTAGAATTTATAATACACTAGCATTTGCCAGCGGGTTCGTCCGCGTGTATGTTGGCTATTGCGACAAAAAGAAGCCTATGTCCTTCTGCAAAGTTTAATGTATCTCTTAACAAAAAATCATTCAAGGCCGTGAAAGCATAATGTATAGACAGACTGAGTTTCTTTCGAATTAATAATATGAGTATTGAATTTCCTAATTAGTTTCGTATATTGTAATTGATTATACTTAATTCCAACATCAACTTTTTTCCAAACAGTAACATGGCACAGAATTACTTATCTGTAATTTGAGCTGTTAAGTAAGTTAGAATCCCCGTTCACTACCAACAAATAAGTAAAACAATGTTTTGGACTTCGACATATTTAAGAGTAGTTACTCGGTAAAATTTCATCCGCGTCAAATTTCGATTGTTGCGACTGTCTCAGTATCTACTTTGAAATACTTGAGTCAATGTCTCTATTTCTGTAGTATTACATTGTATCTCTCAGTGTTACATATCTTTTTACATACATATATTACATTGAATGTTACATAATGTGTAGGTGACATTAAGTTGATTTTACCTACGTATGTATATATTCGAAAATTATGCGAACGGGGCGTTTGAAATTTGGCACAGTTCAAATTAATATGGAGGAAAAGTGCAGAATTATAAAAAAAAGAATGATAAAACATTAAGAAAATAAAATCATGTTTTTACTATTAAAAAGACTTTTCTTAGTAGAAGTACACATTATTTTTAAAATTGGATTGCTCCAATAGGAAATCTAGGTTTAATTTCATCTATAGATACCACAATCAAAATTATCCCAGTTTAATATTTATGATGGAATAAGTCAAAGGCATCTGTTGTCTATTAAGAGTTTTAATAGATAAAGTTTCAAAGAAACCCCGTAACTTAAATTGGAATGGTAAATAAATTTAAATAAATCAAACTTTCCTCTCGTTTATAAGACTACGAATAGTCAAACAATTACTGATATAGTTATAGTTCGAAGAATCTAGTGCAGTTTTATGACTAGGTACTTAAGTGCAAAGACTGCGAACATGAAAAATGTAGTACGTTATCCTCGAATATTTTTATTTATTTATTTATTTCGGTGTGGAAAACCAACAGCTACATAAATGAATATAGTTAGTTTGATAAGCAACATCAAGCCAATTACAGGTTTTCACGAATTGCAACATAATAATTTAACAAAAGTTCTGGAACACTAACCAATACACTACACCATCACAATAAACAACAATGAAAAAAAAAACAATAATGTCATCATTGAAAAAACTTAAGATTTAGCATACCGCGAATAACATTAATGTTAGTGTTAAAGGGATCAATACAGTACTCTTTGCACAATCTATTGAAGTCGCCGCTCGCTCTAACGATAAATGAATTTTTTCTGTAGTTGGAAGAGGAAAAGGGGACACAAATGGGGGGATTAAATCTAACTGACCTACGGGGGACATTAAATTTTAATTTTTGCAACAGGTGTGGACAATCAACCTCATTAGAAATAATTTTCAAAAGGAAACAACAATCCGCTAATTGACGTCGATTTATAAGTGGCTGGATATGAAACCTTCTGCACAGACCAATGTAATTATCTGCGCTATATGGAATATTCAGTCGAAAACAAAGAAATTTCAAAAAACGTTTCTGAATATTCTCGATACGATCGATGTATTTGTAATAACAAGGGCTCCAAATTTGCGAGGCATATTCTAGGTGGCTCCTAACAAAAGAACAGTAGAGAATTTTAAGCGTTTTAGCCTTTACAAAGCATTTAGAGATTCTCATCACAAATCCCAATGCTTTCGAAGCCTTTGCAATAATTTGTTCGATATGCACGTCAAACAGTAGCTTTGAATCGTGGTATACGCCGAGGTCCCGCACTCCATCACATCTAGGTATTACTTGCCCTTTAAGTTCGTACGACGCTAATATTGGAGAACGCTTTCTACCAAACGTGACGACTGAGCATTTAGCGGGGTTAAGTTCCAATTTATTTATCTGACAGTATTGATCAAGTCGCGATAGGTCTGCCTGCAATGCTTGCACGTCCTTTGCCGATGATACTACAGAATAAATCTTCATATCATCGGCAAAACAGAGCAAATTAGAACTTTGGAAGCAGGAGTCGATGTCGTTCACGTAGATAGTAAAGAGCAAAGGACCCATTAAAGAGCCTTGTGGTACACCACTGGGGACAGAAACCCAGCCAGAAATATAGTTACTGACTACAACAGCCTGTGTCCGATTTTCCAAGTAAGAGGAAAACCACCGAAGTAAGTCTCCTCTTATGCCATTGTTAAATAATTTAATTTTGAGCATGTTGTGATCTATTTTATCAAACGCTTTGCTGTAGTCGGTGTAAACGACATCGACCTGAGCACCATCCTCCATACCCTGTGTCACATAATCATTCAACAGTACCAAGTTTGAAACTGTTGAGCGACCTCTCAAAAAACCGTGTTGTGTTGGATTGAAACAATTTTTGAGTGCTGCGTATATCTGACCGTAAATAACCTTTTCAAAAACTTTGGCTAGTACACTTAATTTGGAAATGGGTCTATAATTAACGATTTCAGTTTTTGGCCCTTTCTTGTGCACTGGCGTAACATACGCGGACTTCCAAACCTCAGGAACAGTACAAGTAGTAAGCGATTTCTTAAATAACAGCGATATCGGCAGAGCAATAGTTTTAGCACATTTAATGATAAATTTGGGTGACAGATGGTCGGGACCAGCAGCCTTCGATGGATCAAGAGCACCTAGAACCTTAGTAAGATACTCCAAATTAATTTCAATTGAGTTGATATCACAAGACGTGTAAGATGTACTTGTAGTGCAGGTATTTGTAGAAGCGACAGTAACTGGGTCAAGAAAAGCGGAGTGGAAATGTGCAGAGAATGCATTGCATATTTCATCGGCAGATGAAATTGATACGCCACTGTAGTTAAAGTAACTTGGCAGTGAGTTAGATTTAGAGCGTTGCTTTACAAAGCTCCAAAAGTATTTAGGATTATTTTCAATAGACTCCTCAGCAGAAGTTAGGTATTTAGAGTAGCAGTCGGCCTCAAGCTTCTTTACCCTATCACGTAAGAGCCTGAACGTAGCCCGGTCAGAGAGTCTACCATATACTTTAAATCTATTAAAGTATTTAGATTTTTCTTTTATTAGACGTTTGAGTGAAGAGGAGTACCAAATCGGATAAGAAGTGTAACAAATGTTCTTGCTAGGTACGTATTTATTACGAATGTCAGCTATAGTATTATAAAAATACGTCACACATTCTTCGAGTTCTAATTTCATAAACACGTTATCCCAATCCACCGCTGAAATTTCCCTACTTATCGAAATAAAGTCACCTTTATCATAAATATATCGAGTGTACGACGCGGGAATCAAATGTGTGTACTCCGCAAAATCCAAATCAATTAATAAAGCTGGGTGATATTTATCGATATGTACCAAAGGGTTTGAACATTCACTTACTGTCACACTTTCATTACACAAAACTAAATCCAAGGTCTTCCCGAAACTATTTAATATACCATTGTACTGGCTCAGACCTAGAATTCGAAGTTCGTCCGTTAGCGTATACTCGTCACTGCTACATATGTTTACAGGTAGTAGAACATTTTTCATCAATTGCCATGAAATACCACTCAAGTTAAAATCGCCTATGATTAAAAATTTTTCGTCTGAATTACTTAACACTAAACTGTTTAAATTGGTTAAAAGTTGGACAATTGTTCCGAAAAAGAGAATCCTCGACCTTCCGGACACAAATAAATAACACTTACGTTTAACTTGAAGACATCCCTTGTACCAGGGTAACGTAGGTTCACAGTCACCCATAAATCTTCTGCCGAGGAGTGAAAAAATGGCTGTGGCACTGCAGATATGTGTTTACGAATAGCTATTAACACCCCGCCTCCGCGCGTCTGACCAGTCCGAGAATAATTACGATCACGGCGCCACACAATATACTGATCACCAAATAGTTCTGAATCCGAGATACCGTCCACTAACCAAGTTTCCGTTAACACAATCGCATCATATAGATTAACACTCACTTCCCTATAAAAAGCATCAGTCTTAGTATGAAGTCCTCGCACATTCTGGTAGTAAATGCGAAGATTCTTAATTATTGTGTTAGCCATTAAAAACTTTAATAGTAATAGCAACTGCATAAATAACTATATATAACATTATTTTAAGAAAATATACAATAAGCGTAGCATGATTCAAATAATTACTTTTATAAAGCCGAAAAGTAGGTAGGTTGCAAAAAAGGCACAAACGCGAGGTAGTCGGGTGAGCGAGAAAGCAAAGATCTGATTCAATTACAAGTGCAAGCAGTGTGAGCAGGACAGATAGGTTTTGAGTTAAATTTATGTTATGGATAGAACAACGGATACTTATAACCGGCAAGCGAGAACAGCAGCGACATATCGCACCTTCGAGATAGGCAGAGATGCTAAACCTTTCACAAAGGATAAAAAGTTTCTCAGTATTTAAATACTTAATATGTTGAATTATAAAAATGATGACATAATAATACAAATACTCAATACAATACAAAGAATAATGATTACAGCAATAGATTACGATAGTTTGTTTAAATCTTTCTCATTATTTATTACAAGTACACGATGTCCATCAGACTTACGAACATGAATTTTACCATGTTTAACCCAAATAAATTTATAATTCATCTCCCCTGCCAATGTCCTTGCCTTGTTAAGTAACTTCTTAGAGGTTGAGTTCAGATGGTCATTTACGTAGACCCTCGTTGTCGATCCCTTTAATCCAAGGTCCTCGGTAGTCAAGTTCTTAAACGCACGAGCAGCCGCAATGAAATCCTCCTTGACGTATCTATTGAGGAAACTCACAACAATAGACTTCTCTTTAGTGTTGAATAGTGGTATTCTCGACACGTAATTCACCTGAGTTTTCGGAAACGTATAACCAACCTTTTGAGAGATAGTTTCTACGATGGAAAACAAATTCTCATTGTTGCTCGATGGTATACCCTTTATTTCTACATTATTTAGTCTAGACCTCTGGTCGTGAGCCGACAATTCCAATTTTACAGCATGTATATCCTCATGCATGGATTGAACCTTACTCTCAAGAGCCTCCAGGCAGACAATGCGGGACTCAAAGGTATTCAGTTTAACAGCAAACTCTTCAACTCTGCCGCTATCAAATTCAAGACTCCTCTTGAGTTCTCTGAGTTCATCCTTCATGCTACGAACATCTTCATGGAGCAACGCCAGTCCAGAAAGCTGTACCTTCATCTCCCTGATCTCGTTAAGTATGGTCTTATTCGAGACTGATTCTGTAGATAACGCACTGGGGGACTGAGTATTGTTTCGACAGGTCATACACTTCCACAAGGCTCTCCTCTCAGTTCCCAATTTTCTCCATCCAGCTTCGGTCATATGAACACAACCAAAGTCATAGTGTTTCTTACACATCCCACACTGAACTCCATCCATAAACTCTGCGTTACAAGCCGCACACTTCATAATGAACGAAAAAGATGTTTACCACAAAATTCAACAAAAGGTTGCGAATCGCTGATCAATTAGATTTACAGGTGCGGGCGTGCTTAGCTAGTGACAGCGCGAACGCAACTGTGATTTTTGGTTGGTTGGAACCGGTTGGAAGGTTAAACTCTTCAACAGTTAGGGATTAGAGGATGATTTTAATATTACACGTAGGTATAGACCTTAATTTGTATTCTTGATGATAAAATTTGATGAAATAGTTCAACTTATTACTTACTTACGATTGTTTGCACTAAAAACTGAAAAATAAAAACTTTTTATAAAAAAAACCGACTTCCAAAAAACATCCAACGAAAACTCTCTGCCAAAAAAACACTTAAAAGCGTAAAATAAACTGGTTCTTCATAAATTGCCTATACCCAATTCTTTATTCATTTAAATAGTAGTATTATAAAGTGTGCTAGGTACCTAAAATCTGTTTGAAGTCGGTGCTAAGCCAAAAAGAATACAAACGAATAATTACAAAAGTCTAAGCGATAGTCACTTGGCACCGACTTCAAACAGATTCTAGGTACCTAGCACACATTATAATACTACTATTTAAATGAATAAAGAATTGGGTATAGGCAATTTATGAAGAACCAACAAGAAGAACAATTTGTTGAAGAACAATTCATTTTACGCTTTTAAGTGTTTTTTTGGCAGAGAGTTTTCGTTGAATGTTTTTTGGAAGTCGGTTTTTCTTTTTATAATGTAGACTTGAAACAGAACAAATAAACAAAAAAAAATAAGTACTAGTAAAAATTACATTGATATATATTCAAACGTTTTTTTTCACACGAAATGTTTATTAACTTTTAATATTTAACACTGCTATGAACTAATTAAGTAAAATTTGAAGTGGAATCGATTGGTTTACGAAAATAAACCTGTTCCTAAAATAAATCTATTTGTGTCAAGTTAAGTGCGCTCTTGAGGAGCTCAAGTGAAAATAAATATGAAGAGTAATTAGTTATTTCTAAACTAGACCTACAAAGAGATTATAAAACTTTGTTAACGTCGTTAAAATTCATAATAATGACTAAACCTATCAATTATTTTTATTTTCTTAAGATTATTATTAAAGTAATAACCTAAGTATAGATCTTAAAGACTATTTCATAGGTAGTAGAGTGACGCTGATGTCATCGCTGCGGATTGATTCGCCATTTATATCAAACAAAACAAAATGAAAACGTAATTTTCATGTTTCTACAAAGGCTTCTAGATTGCAACAGACTGAAAAATAGTCTCAAAAGAACTCAGACTTTTTGTATGTAATATACCCCTACAAAATGAATTATAGAAATGAAATTCACACTCCACTGTAGGAAACTAAAGCTAGTTGAAAATAATATCAGTTAATCAAAGTAATACTCTTGAGTTGTGGTGCTTAAGTAAATGAATGCAAAAACTGTTCAACGTCAAAATTACCACAGACTTTACATAAGGAGTGTATTAAATAGTTTTATCAAGTTAATACACTTCAAAGGAACCACAATCCTGTCACTCCTAGCGTTGGTAAATTCAAAGTAAATTTCAGTCAAGTGGGCCATACTATAATTTTGTGATACTATTTAATAAGTCAGCTTTGCTTTGTTTGTTAAAAATACTCGAATATCTCACAAACAAATTCTTGAATACAAAATCGATATCACTTTTAAAGTCTACATTATAAGACACCAAATTCCATTTTACGTATACAGATTTTATTACACCAATTTAATTTTCAGCGTTGTCAGCACAGTAAATATGTTATCTTTACGGGCTCAAAACTTATAAAAAAATAAAATATCATTATGACTTGGATATACTGAACACACTTTTAGTAAGATTGACAACAGGTACATTCAGTGTGGTAAAGCTTAGGCTTACGACTTCGATTCGCAGTTAGGAAAATGTATGCAAATAAATCAATATATCATCAAATTTTAAGCTGCTTCAGATTCAACTCAATCAAACTATTTAAAATTGCAAATCAGATAAACCAACTTACATCACAGTTGGTACATTCAGTACCTAAAGTTAGGACGACGTAGCCTTTCTTTACTGTAAAATATTTTTACTGTAACTTCGTAAAATAGTTTTAGTTTGGGACAACTTCTTTAAATTTTCAATGAAATAATAGATGACTCAAATGTTCCTCTATTATGCTTTTGCAATTCCCAACCCTGCAGAATTCAATTTCACTTGAATGAAATAAAAGAAATAAAATTAGTGTAATATGGGAGCCAGCGTACTAAATTCCATACGTTAGCAGTACAGTTTTAGTTTAGGATGAAATTCGCAAGTAATTTTGACTTGTACGATGCATTTTCATATTACGATGACGCGACGAGCGATGGTAGATGTGTGCTATACATTTGTAACTTCGAATTTTGTGCAACGAACCCGGTACATAAATATTTAAATTTGTACGGTTTTCAATATTACTTTAGAGACCAAAAATCCTATTGTGCGGTGCCATGTTATAAATATTGCGACACTACGTTGTGTTATGTCACTTGTCAGCTATTTGGTAGTATTTGATAGTATTTAGAAATATTTTTTGAATATTTTTCTGGAACAACTGTCGATTTTGATTACTGGTCACAGTGGCCAAATCGGCAGTTGCTACAATCACTGCTTCTGCGATCGTGTTTAAATTCAGTACACCAGTCATTAATAGCATCGTAGTATCGATACTATATAAAAGCTCTTTCTTTGGCTTTGCTATAATCAATAGATAAGCATGCGTGACACGATATAAATGTGCTGTCTTGTCAGCCTCCACTGAATTAATATAAAGTAAAATGTATGTCTATTGTGAAGTTTCTTCATCCAAGATAAGGATGCCGTATTAAGTAAACTGTAGCAAAAAGTTCTAAGCAAGGCGTTTCTACGATCAACGTTTTAACTTTCATTAAAAACTTAGACGTCTTCTCGACGTTTCAAGAAGTTGTGTCATTCAGGACTAGGTTTCTTCATTAAAATGTATCAGTCGAATAAGACTTAGACTATCTACTTAACCTCACAATTAAAAAAAAAGATTCAGAAAGATATTTTCAGAAAGAGTATAATATGACATTATTCGGAATTTCATTATATATCATTAAGCCATTCCGGGTTTAATTGAGAGCAAGACCCCTGTATTCATTCATAACTCTTAACACGTATCATAAATTGATACAATACTCCAGCTGTTCTGCAATAAGAATATTTTAGTATAAGTTATAATAAGTTATAATTTAAAACGCAGAATATATTATAAGACTTATTAATACCAATCGGGACTTTAGTATCTTCACTACATAGTATAAAACAAAGTCGCTTTCTCTGTCCCTATGTCCCTTTGTTTGCTTAAATCTTTAAAACTACGCAACGGATTTTGATGCGGGTTTCTTTAATAGATAGAATGATTCAAGAGGAAGGTTTTTATGTATAATAAATGCATAATATAGTATGGAAACACTGTTAATTTTCGAGGTTTCTAATGTGATGTAGCAAAAAAACACATTTTTTTGCGCTTACATTGCAAACGCTGGTTGCACCCTACGAGATAGATCAAAATAATGTACTATAGTATTGTACACCCTAAAAAGTACTACAAAAAAGTCCGCGACGGTATATGTCTATCTCTTAGGGATAACCCACAACATCCATTTTTTATTCCTTTATTTTTACAAGAAATAATGGCTTATTTACGAAGTGATTTTAAGCAATACAGGATGCATCCTCATACAATTAAGTAAATTAAATACATTGTGCATTTAATATAGATCAAAATGGCCCTTTACAGTATCTAATTTGAATGAATATATTCGAAGATATTACAGATTTAAAATGCACGAATCGTGTCGTCGGCGGGGGCATCTGAAATCCACCCGTGCGAAGCCGGGGCGGGTCGCTAGTTACCTATAAGGTACGAACTATACCCACTGATTTACACAAATATGAAGGCCCGGTTACATGTTTTTAGTTTTTCCATATCCTGTATACACACTTCAAATACCTTCAAAAACGTTTCGGGTACAAACACATATAAAATCATCATATATTGTGAAGTTTGAGTGCCAACAATTTAAACCATTCTCAGTGCAAGTAGACAGACTCTGAAATAACTTATCTGTCACAGTCAATGCAACTGCACCGTGTACCATAAACTGTCCTATATTACAATTGATAATTTCAATGTTAGGTCTTTACCTATGAAATTGCCGTTTTGTATGCAATAAGTGAAAGTACTTATTTTTTCAAACTTTTTTATTTCTGTTATTCGAAGTAATCACCCATGCAATCGACGCATCTTTGCCAACGCATTGGCAGTTTATTGATGCCCTTCTTGTAAAAATCAGCTGGACGGGAGGCAACAAACTCTTTAAAGGCATTTTGTACTGCCTCTCGGGAATTGAATTTTTTACCCACTCAAAAGTTGTCTAAATTTTGGAAAAAGTAATAGTCGGTAGGTGCAAGGTCTGGTGAGTATGGCGGATGAGGGAGAACTTCCAACCCCAGCTCTTGCAGCTTGGAGACTGTCTGTAGCGCAGTATGGGGTCGCGCGTTTTCGTGAAGGAGCTGTGGGGACGACCGATTGACCAAAGCTGGTTGCAGATGTGCAAGCTTCTCCATCATTCTCTCCAGTTCTTCACAGTACACATCTGCATTAATGTTCATGCCGTTTTGTAAAAAGCTGTGGTGAATCACACCCGCACTAGACCACCAAACAGTGACCATCACCTTTTTAGGGCTCATTTTTGGTTTAGGGCATTGCTTTGGTGCTGAACCAGGGTCTAACCAACTTGCTGAGCGCTTTCGATTGTCGAACAGAAGCCATTTTTCGTCGCTCGTAACAATTCTTTTAAAAATTCCTTCATTTCTTTGCCTGTTAAGCAGCGCAAGGCAGCTCTCGATGCGTACGTTGCGCTGGCGATCGTTTAAGTCGTGGGGCACCCATCTATCAAGCTTTTTTACCTTGCCAATTTGTCGCAAATGGATCAATATTGTTTTGATGCTTACATTAAAAGCTGCTGCTAGCTCAGCTGTAGATTGAGTTTCGTCAGCTTCCACAATCACCTTTAATTCATTATTGTTAACCAAAGCCTCCGGACGACCACGAGCTTCATTTTTCAAGTCAAAATTTCCAGAACGGAACCGGGAAAACCAATAACGGGTTGTGCGTTTGTTTGTACAGTTCTCTCCATAAACGTTTTTGATGTTACGTGCCGTTTGTGTCGCGTTGGTGCCACGACGGAACTCATATTCCATAATTACACGAATTTTAAAGTATCCATCATGACGAAAAATGTTCAAATGTAATGAAAATACAACGCTAATCAAAAAACAAAAGACTGAGTTTGTAAATAGAATGTCATGGTTTTAAAACAAAATTCATTTGAATTTAGAATACAGAGCCATTACACACTTTTTTTATTTGAAATGACCAGTACTGAAGAACGGCAATTTCATAGGTAAAGACCTAATATAAAGGTGGCTTAAAACCTATCGTTGATTGTACATTGAATCAGCGTAAAAGTGTAGTTGTTAGATTTAGTAGCTGGGGATTGTGAAACGAGTGATTTATCAACCAACCAGTTTAATACAATATGTTAACGCGCGTATATTTTTTTTTTACGAGACTCTTGTGTCCCACTGCTGGGCAAAGGCCTCCCCCGCAACAAACCACCTCCCCTATATCCAAGGCCAGTTCCGGCCAGTCTCTGTATCGTCGCGCCATCTTTTACGGGGTCTGCCTCGTCGTCGGCGTCCACCCTGAGGCACCCAGCGTTCGCCAACGATCTTGGCCCACCGGTCTGAATTCATTCGACATACATTAAGACTGTCAGATTAAAAAAAAAAAACTTAAGTCTCTCCCTCTGACTCTCCGACTCTCTGACTCTTCCAATTGCACATTATTAAAAGCCAGTAGATTTTTTTAGTTGATTAAAAGAAATGAGTGCATTTCTATATACATAGGACATACAATCTACAACACGGATATTAAAATTCCCAAGGAACTGAATGTGTAACTCCGGTGCATGATGCTTGGCCAGAAATTTAGTTTTGAGACGGAAATTACGTTCAGCAGAAAATGTATTTTATTTTATTTGTCTTTAGTTATTTGTTTTTATTATATATTTTACTTGTGTATTCCTGAAGAAAAATTCGTAAAAGAATAAACCAATGATTTTCTTAAAGGAACCCCGGTATGCTTTTAGTACATTATTGATAAATTAGAGTATATTGCACATACATCTAATACTTCCTTCAATGAAGTGCTTGTGAAAAAATACACATAAACAATAGAATATTTGTTCTATATATTTATATAAGTCCTAACAAACAAACCACAAACTTACATAAGTAACTTAGTTTCATAGTAATTTAGTCGACAGTCAACCTTGAACAGCTGAAAGTCAGTAATTACTTCCAGAATTTCAATATTAAATGTTTCAAAAGTGATTTTCTAACACCTCTTTGAAAGATTTTACCAAACAGGTAAACTTTGCGTATATTAAGTCATTTTACTCAATATCTAAGTTTAATAAAACCACTTTTACTGAATTGAATTCTGATTGCGATAAGTTTATTGAGAGATTTATCAGATTTTCAGGATTATGTTTTGTTTTAAACAGTTAAACCTAAAAGTATGTAAGATGTTACAGGATCAAAAAGATCAAAGGTGTTTGAAAAGGACACTGGCTGTAGGGCTAGTCTATAAACTTTGGGTCGCTCAACGAGCTATGAAAAGAGCTATACTCGGAGTCTCTCTGAAAGACAAAATTAGGAACGAAGTGATCAGTCAGTGAACTAAGGTAACCGACATAGCTCTGAAAGTTAGTAAGTTTCAGTGGCAATGGACTGGTCATATATGTCGCAGAACCGATAACTGTTGGAGTAACCGTATTCAGGAGTGGAGACCGCATCTTGACAAACGTAGTGTGGGGCGCTCTCTGTCCAGATAGCGGAACGACTTGCGTAAGAAGGCCGGCAGCGATTGAATGCGAAAAGTTATAAATAAAACATTATTAAAAAAACATTACGTAATTATTTCATTAATTTTGTACTGTTCAACGAACGTAAAGCTAAAGTCACACTATCACTGTGAAATTCACGATAAAACTGAGCTCTTCTACCTGAACATAAAATTCCATAAAGTCCCGAAGTTATCATTACTGTTTCAATTTCATTTTTTTGTGATTGAGGATTTCCCGTTTCACTTTTGTAGGTCTTAAATTTCTCAACAAACTATTTGACGCATGATTGTTACTACAAATAGATATTAACTAAATGTAAGGCTCCTCGTGTAGTTGCAGCAATATTCTCATTCAAATCTGGTTTTAGTTTTATTCACACAATTTAAGAGGAAACATGAAAACCTCGTGGCTCGTTGATATGCATGATATTGTTATATCATGCATATCAACGAGGTTTTCATGTCCACCAAAAATCTTATCAAACACTGTTGTGTGTAATAAGATTTTTTGGTTCACGATTTTTTTGAATTATTTGATTATTGAGAATAAAATTAAGATTGTTAATAGAAAGGGTAAATATGTAATATATAACAACAATACATACGTATATGATGGTAAAAAGTTGTTTTCGCGTAATAATATCTCTGTTTGTACTTTTCTGATAAAAGCCTCTTTCATAATGTGATCGAAAAAATCGGTAAGTACATTTTATGTATCTTTAGACAATAGGATAGGGTCTTGCATTCAATTAGTTATAAACTTATATTAAAAAACTTATATTGCCTAAATCAATGCAACATGCATTGATTTAGGCAATATAAGTTTTATATCAGCTCGAACGACCAACAATTTCTCTTCGAATAGGGAAATTTAGTTACTACATAGATGCTGCAATAGTTTCTGCAGATATTTCACTAAAAAATAAATTACTGAATTTTGAGACGAGCTTAATAGATTATTTATTGGAACGCATATATCGGTCGATTAGATTGATACCAGGTTAAATAAAACAGGTGTTAGACAATTTTAGACAGTATCAGTGTGATTCCTAGAGCCCCTATTCCTCCTAATTCTTGAGGTGCAACAATTGACTTGTAGGTGTGGAATGATGACGATAGCCATTTACCATCCATCATACCAAAAGAAAGATGCTATTCAGTTAGAGCTAATTTTATAAATATTTTCACACATCTCACACTCGGCCGTCTGATCCCAAACTAGACAAAGCCTGTATTACGGTAACTAGACTGCTAATAGACTTTTTTCACACAATATCCTTGGTGGGAATCGAACCTGTGACATCAGGCTTAACAGTCAGGGTCCATAGCCACTAGACCAACATATCAATCAATGTTATATTATTTGATAAAATATTTCACAGCAGCTCCCGGCCCAATTATAATATCATGTTAATAAGAGTATTCACCGAGAATTCTGAATATTAGGTCAATACTTTACTGCAACTGCGAGGTATTTCACTGCAAATAATTACGTGTGTGTCTTCTTTGTTGTATCTTTTCATGATTGTCTGTGCTACCTAAATTGAACACATTTGTGTGCATTTTAAAGGGTATTTTTTCCAAAACGCTACTGGAAATACCCCATACCAAGCTCAAAATATATTTTTTTCTCTTTCTGTCCGTTATTGCTTTGCTTTATCCTCAGTTATATACGTCTCGAGAACGGGCTAAGAATATACTTCTATTAAATATTTGTCATTCATAATGAAAGCACGTATCGTAATAACTACTTGACGAATGTCCCACATTTTATAATATCACAAATACCTTTATGTATAATTCATGTACGTATCATATATTTTGGAAGACATATTCTTTTTTTTAAGACAACTTATTACATAATATTTTTTCACAGTGATGTAAGAAGTGTAATAAGATGAAATACACACATCAAAAGTATCTAGGGATCAAGCATTTTTATGCGGATTTCTTGAGATTGAGATGTGGCTTTGGCCCTGGCCTGCTCAGTCGCCAGACTTGAACCCGATTGAGCATGCATGGGATATGCTACAGAGAAGAGCTCTGCCGAATATGGAGGGTATCCAGTCGCAAGAAGACCTTTTTTTGTTGTTGCAACGAACATGGGCGGCCATTCCACAGCGTGATTTGGATGAACTCATTTTGAGTATGCCAAACCGATGTTCTTGTGTTAGTGTTCGCGGTAGAAACACGGATTATTAATTGTTTAAGTTACCTAATAAAAAAAATATATGTTGATCCCTAGACACATATGTTGATCCCTAGACACTTTTGATGTGTGTATATTAAATATTCTTTAATAATCCCAAATTAAAACACATTTTTACAAGAACTAACCAATAGAATACTACTCTCCATTCATATGCTTTAAAATGAATTACTTACTTTATTTCCGTCACCAATCCTATGTAATCCTGTTTTCGATAAAAAAAAAAACAACTATTGTGCTATTTATCAGAATATCTGTGTAAAACTGTTTATTCTATGAACGGTTAAAGTTTTAGGTACTTTTGTGAATATAGTTGCACATTCACGGCATCTATCCTTTCATTTGTATCGGATAACCATCGCGTGCAATTATTGGTGGTATCACATATACACGTAGATGATATTAAATCAATATAATTATAATATATATATATTTTAATGCTTTTTATCGTCAAACATCCTTGTCGAAGTGAATGTAATCTTAGAAATATTCCTACCTAATTAAATATCAGTACATTTGTTAATATTGTTACGAGCCGGGTATTGATTAAATAAAAGTAGTCGGTTGAATACCAAAATAACACAATATTTACTAACAATACTTTATAACAATAATTCACTAAATCACTCGTTAGGCACACAAAAAAAATCGCTTCCATGTTAATTCGCTATATCGTGAAACAATACTGGCCCGTACGGCTAACACGCTCCGCTTTTATATGGCTATCGAAATATCCAGAATCATCCCTAATATTCGATAAACCATTCTGAACCAAATAGTATCTCCTAGAACAAGTAATCCATTACTTGCAGCGCCATCTGCAATAAGCTGCAATAAGAGTTTCTATACGTCGGGGCATATTCCTGGGGTTTGGCTTGGTGATGCCATTCTCTGATATAAGTTTCAATCAAATGCCGTTCGGTGGTAATCGCTTCTTTCGCAACCGCGCGTTTGGTGAGTTCCCTCATGTTTTCTATGGGATTCGTGTACGGTGAATTCCCTATCAAAGGCAAAATAGTATCATTCAGCCTGTGACCATGGCCAGTGCAACCTGGTCGAAACCTCAGGCACATCAGAGGTATAATACCTTAAATAAGTGTTTGCGTTAATTCCCGTAAAATAATTAGTATAAAATAATATCATTTTTTAGTAAGAAATGCAGTAACACTACTGGCTTTGTGACACGGAGCCGAGTCATGTATAAAAACGCATTCCTCATCATCAGGGAACCATTTATTGACCTGCGGCTGTAACTGGGTTTCTAGTACTCGCTTGTATTGGTCTCGTTTATTTGTTCCTTCTACGCTGTATAGGCGCTCCATGCCTTTAGCTGAGATGACAGACCACATCATGATAGTAATCGGGTGTTTAACCCTATCCACTAAGGAATCAGCGTGGAATCGTTTTCCAGGGCGTTGCCTTACAAAAGAACTTTTGTCAACCAAAAGTTGACAGGTTAATTCGTAAGAGAAGCACACCTGTAAATTAATAAAATGATGGTAAAAATCTAGCAATATCAGATAAAGTAACCCTTTAAAAGGGACATTATTTATTCAAACACATTTTAAATTAAAAATTGCATAAATACGAGCACTGTCCCTAATAAATTTGGCCACCTACTGTAAATTAAGACTTTCTCATAAACTTTGTGATGATGAAACAAAATATGTAGTTACGTACTAGTCACTAAATAAACAAATTTTAAGAAAAAACCGACTTCAATCTGGACCAAATTTAAATGGGACCATTCCGGAAGCACCAACTTTTAAATAAAAAAAAGAATTATCAAAATCGGTGCACCCAGTCAAAAGTTATGAGGTAACAAACATAAAAAAATAAACAGTCGAATTGAGAACCTCCTCCTTTTCTTGAAGTCGTTTTAAAATATATATATCGACGGGCTATGTAAGGTGGTTAAAATGCATGGAACTGCTTCAAGGTCTATAACTATATCCTATTCTGAATGTCTATATGTACATATTATAATTTATTTTATTTATCTATATTTGGAATGTTCCTAAATCTGTGTTTATACTTTTAAGAAGTTTTTTTTATGTATGGCCCTGCCAAAACGAGTCTAGAGATGTTTTGATGCTCGACCGGAGTAATACCACGGCCTCACAGAAAACCGGTGTGAAATATTGCTTGCGCTGTGTTTCACCGAGTGAGTGAGGCTACCGGAGGCCCATATCCCACCTCCTCCCCCTATCTCCACCCTCCCCCAAAGGCCGGCAACACACTTGTGACGATATGGTGTTAAAAAAAATAATTATAGGTTTCTTAAAAGATAGAAGTAGAATGATAGTACTGTACCAAATTAATTTTCATTTATTAAAGTGGAACCAAACGACGTACTTGAAAATCCAAACTCTAGATGTTGAAAAACTCTTGGAGACATCTCGTAGATTATTTAAAAATCAAAAAGTTGTTTCACTCGACCTTTGAATTTTTTTTTAAGTTTAATTCGTATAATCAAAATAAATAAAACTAATTGAGCTTCCGAACGCACAAAAATAATGAAAAAATGAAAGAGTCAAACGCTTAATGACAAGCAATGTCAATAAAACGGACAGTATTCTGGGTTTCTTCACTACTTTCTGAAATTGAAATGTCTGCTCAAGGATCGTTTTATTTAATTAGAGTTTGAGGTTAGTTCATGATAAATTCAAAGCTTCAGACTTGATTCTTTACTTAATCCATACTTAGTTTAACATTGTTTTTTATTTGGTTTTTGACTGCCTCGTTGGTCTCGCGGTTGGCGTGTACGACTGCTGATCATGAGGTCTCGGGTTCGATTCTCGGGTCGGACCAAGTGTTTGTATGATCTACCCATATTTGTTTCGGAGTTTGGGTGTTTTCTATGTATAATTTGTATGTATTTACGAAAAAAAAAGTATTTATGTATTTGTATCAGTTGTCTAGTACCCATAACACAAGCTCTGCTTAGCTTGGGACTAGATGGCGTTGTGTGTTAGATGTACGAAATATTTATTTATTATTGAGAATTCGAATCTGTTGCTTCTTACAGCTGAGGTGACTTCTAACGTTATCCACGTAAATATTATTTGTATATAATGTTAAAATAATAATACTGTAGCAATAATACATGAACATTACTAAGTTAATTTGATTCATAAATGTAAGTTTATTTTATGGTAGACCGTGCTAACCACAGCAGCTCTCAAGTTTATATCAATTTGATGTCAAACTAACGAGGATTTGAGTATTTTCTATTGTACATTAGGTAGGCGGGCCATCATCAGGTAATCTTTCTATGAATTTACCACCTGCCTAAATCTCAGACCTCAGAATTTACCGTGGGAGAGCCACGCTTCGGCATGAATGGGCCGGCTCGACCGGAGTGATACCACGGCCTCACAGAAAACCGGTGTGAAATAGTGCTTGCGCTGTGTTTCACCGAGTGAGTGAGGATACCGAAGGCCCATACCCCAACCCCTCCCCCTATCCCCCCCCCATCCCCCAAAGGCCGGTAACGCACTTGTGACGCCTCTGGTGTTGCGGGTGTCCATGGGCGGCGGTAATCGCTTACCATCAGGCGATACGTCTGCTCGTTTGCCGGTCTATTCCATAAAAAAAAAAAAAAAAAAGAATGAGGTCTTCTGTCGACCTTAAAATCAGGAGGAAACCCCATACCTCTTGATTGATTTCGGAGATTTAGATAATTCTCGTACAAAAATAAAAAATATATTTTCAATTATAGTCAAGACTAATATTATGTTAAAATATTTAGAAGATATTCTTCTAATATTTTAGTAAAAAAATAGATTTAAGTTGCTACGAAGATCGTAATTTAAAAATGAAAATATTTTTCTATTTCTGCAGTGGATTGAACAGATTTAGAATCCACGCTACCAGTAATTTCCTAGCTGCATAGTCAAGTGGCTTACTGTTCCACGAGCGCCAGGCCATCCAAAGCGATTTTTATTGTACACAAAAGCAACAGAAAATTCTTGAAGTTTTCTATTGCACTTAGTCGGTTCATGGAATCCATAAGCCTTTCAAGTTGAATATCGATATTTATTCTGCCGCAAATAATTTAATGATAACTGACGCACAGGAGAAATTCTAACTTTAGAAGGAATAGTTTAAGTGAATCTCTTGTTTAAAAACAACAGTTATCATCTAGAAAATCAAATGATATCATTAACAACATGTTTTCACTTTTATGATCTTACAAAAGTACGTTTTAGTATTTTAAATAATTAAGAATGACAGTGTTCAACGTATATTTATTTTAAAAAGGTTCAAACTCTTTTACAGGGTTCAGAGATTCCAAAGCAAATACCCATTTTATCCACTTTGTCTAGTCATTCATAAGAATTAGTGACAGGGTAAAAACATACTGGTAATTATTACGCCCTCCTTAAATACGAAACTCCAAAATCCAATATGGTAATTAAAGGCAAACGTACTTATCTTAATATGAAAACTACGAGATTGCTTATTTCGCTGACAGACCTCGCTTGAATGTTAAAATAACGAAACAACATAAAAAAACTTATAATCATGTAATTAATTATTGAGAGTAATTATGTCATAATTCATAAACAACTAAAAAGTTTTAAAATGATACTGATATGAAAATGGCAAGCTCAAAGAGACAAAGAAACAGTATACCATGCTGAATGAAAACATACCTAAATATATCAGGTAGTGTATTTTATACACAACGAGCATACAATGAGAAAAAATATATTTAAAAAGTATCCAATGAAATGCCGACACGGGGCCTTAAGCACTTTTGTTTGTACAAAACACAATAATTTATCTGGAGGTCGTGTGAAATAAAAATTTCAAGCATTTATAGCAAAGACTACTATTTCCTCTACTATAATATGCGTATTGCATGTATTACAAATATAAACATTCCTCTTGAATCACTCTAGCTACTGCTTAACACTGCATTAATATCCGTCGAGTAGTTTTTAAAGATGTAAGCAAACAGACAGCGAAAACAAAAGCATAGCATAAAGATGATTTAGTTATTTTTGCTGTCGATCGGATCACCATGAAACTTGTAGAAGTGTAGCTTTATTCATTTGTACATATCAATGTTTCTGTACAAATATATTGCTTAAATTAAATCACAGACACGTACCTATATAATGTAAACCGCAGCGTATTTATAAGTGATATTTACTGATTTTAATCAAGCTAAGGGTGTAATAAGATGTACACATATAAGTGAGTTTTACATCAAAAATTATAAAGTACCTTAGAAGGACAAATAATATTTAATGCTGGATATCATGATAAAATAAATTAATCAAAGAAATTGTCGTAGTGATGTTCGAGTAGAGTTGGGCACTGTCGTTTGAAATATGCTGAAATGTCAGTGTAAGGGAACTGAAAGTGCAACTACAGATGCTCTATCTGTTCCCTCACTCTCATAATATGACTAGCTGACCCAAGGAACCTCGTTTGCGTCCAAACTACCATCCTCCGTTTTAACCCCAAAAGGAGGTTGATTTCTAAAGGTACATTATTAGTACACCTCCACACCGTCTATAGAGCATACATTTTAAATTTCAAGTCTCTTACTTCAAAAACATAGGACTTTCATACAAACGTCCAACCCCCGTTTTACTTCCTTAGGGGTGGAGTTTCGTAAAATCCGTTCTCAGCGGATGTCTACACCCTAAAAGGAACCCACCTGCTAAATTTCAAGTTTGTAGGTATTATAGTTTCTGAGATTTCATGATTAATAAGTGAGTGGTATTTCGCTTTTTAACTTACTTCCAAAAGGAGGAGGTTCTCAATTTCATCGGTTTTTTTTTTGTTTTTTATATATATAGATGGGACGGTTAGGTACCTACCTAAATACCGGTGATTTTGGATAGGTACTATCCAAAATCACCGGGGAGAGATCAGGCGCAGGACCGACGGCTTTAAGTGCTCTCCAAGGTATGAAGGTTCAAATCCAAACTTCCAAACTCCGAGCTGTTATTAGGCCTTTCCATGATCAGAAAAATTCAATAACACTTTTTGGGTGACTCGGGATTCGAACTCGTCGCATACGCCGACCGTTAGACCAACAAGGCAATCAATAATGGGAACAGTGTTATTTTTCTGTATCAATATACCTCAAAATAGTGTTAATTTTTACGTGGAACCTGCATTCATAAGCTATACGTCAATAAATCATTTTAAATGGCTTAAATTGGACTGACCTACTTTTTATATTTCCCTAGTAGCTTATTCAAACAGAGTAGTATTTACAACTTTATGAAGTGTACAAAACCGGTAAAATTTGGTGGCAAATTACACAGGGTGATTTATTACCCACACAATATTGTCATGCAATACTTTGTAGCAAGAATATATTATTGTTTACCAAGTGTCTCAGAAATATGCCGTATTTATATTTATACTGTAATTATGAGAGTATTAGTATCAGCATAAAAATTTCATTTTATTATCTATAAGTAAATATTGATACAGGAAGTTACGATAAAGTATTACCGCAAGCATGAGAGAAACTTATTGATAACGCAATGTTAAGCCAACACATTAAAAAAAACGAATAAGTCACTCTAAAATTATAGAAATACTAGTAGCCATAATTTTATGTTTTCCTTTCCTCAATTTAACTTCATATTTTTTTCTCTGAAAAGAATTAAATTCCCCAGCGGTCAAGCAATAGGTCAGTCATTAAAAACAGCAGCCACAACTTACTATGCTGCTATGCTATCTCTTTGATTTTGTGTGATTACCTCTCCTTCAGTCTTAACGTGAAAGTATCCTTCTTGAGCGTTAGAAGTCACCTATAAAATGGTGACACGCTTGTTCTTTGACCTCTCTACCATTAAAAACGCTACTTATTGCATCGACTTGAAGTCGAGAATTTCAAGAATATAATGACGTGGCGAATCGGTTCTATTTCCTTTATCTAATACGTTTAAACGAGTAATTCATATTTATATATACATACGAGTATATATAACCAAAATCTCGGGAACGGCTCCAAATATTCTCATGTAATTTAGTATGCAGAGGGTTTCGGGATGATAAATCGATCTAGCTAGGATTCATTTTCAGAAAATTAACAAAAAAAAATCCCACCAAAAACATTTTCATGTAAAATGTTGCCAAGACGACTGCATACGGCTCACCCTGTGAAAAAGATATCAGATCTCATGTAGAGCCAAGGTTCTAAATCTACACGCCCTAACTGTACCAACCCTAACTTCATAAACTCTACAGCTCAGTAAAAATGTATGGCTTCGCCGTTTCGCTACCATACCGTCTCGAAGTTAAACAAATGCCTTTTGTGTTTACAAAAATCTAGTTTCTGAAGTAATGTGTTATACGAATATTTAGTTTCTGAAGTAACGAAACAGCCAAGCCATACATTTTCACTGAGATGTAGAGTTTATGTAGTTAGGGTTGGTACAGTTAGGGCGTGTAGATTTAGAACCTTGGCTCTACATGAGATCTGATCTTATCTTTTTCACAGGGTGAGCCGTATGCAGTCGTCTTGGCAACATTTTACGTGAAAATGTTTTTGGTGGGATTTCATTTCTTTTTGTAAGTTGCTTAAGGCAGTTTTTTTTTTCTTTTTTTGGGGTGTATTTCTCGTACTTCTTCTTTCTTCTCTCATAAAGTCCGTGTACCAAAAATAAAACCTCTAGCATAAAAATTGTGAAAGTCTCATACAAACTTTCACCCCCCAAATTTGGGGGTCTGGGGGTAAAAGTAATAGGTTTAAGAATGTTATTGTTGTTTGTATACTAAACTTAATTCACATACCAAATTTCAGCTTTCTAGCATTTCAGGAAGTACCCTAACAGTTTTGATGATCATCAGTGTGTCAGTGACGAAATCGGTGTTTTTTAGGTATCAATAAAATGTAATGTATTAGAGCTATGCAATTGAAACTTTGTATGTTTGATAAGTCTATTGGTAGCACCATATTCTGAGAATTTGAACGATCTGGTATATCGGGAACCAAAGTTATGAGGGTTCAAAAAAACGACGAAACACTTCGAGAAAAAGTAAGTAGTGCCCTTGCGCTTCGCTTGGCTGGTCTTGGCGGGGGCACGACTGTGCCCCCAGATACCGAGCAAAGCTCCTTCATCCAGGTACTTTCTTTTAGATTAACATCCAGTACGAGATAACTACTCGTTGTCCATCCTAAGTTCTGAATAGTTTATGCAACATTGCATTACCATGTCGATGTATTATCAAGATATATTATCTCACAAACGTGTTATCGATTCTGCCGGCGGCGTAAAGGGTATTTAGATACCTAATGAAGCCACGGGCAAGCACAATATTCCCGTGTCACTACTGATTATATAAACAGTAAGCAAGCTAAATACTATTGCGAGGGTATCGTAGTAGATATATAATAATAAATATTTTCCTTTTCATATAAAATATTATTGATTTAATTGCACAATATAAATTACTTTTATACTTATTATGGTTATTATATTCCATCACATAACTGTGATGGGACTTTTATTTTAAAATTGTACTTAAGCCATAATTAGACTAAGTTATACTAGTGTAAACCAATGCTATTTAAATATACATTTTTTTCATCCATGAATTTTTAACATAATTAGGTATTAAAATTTAGATCAAATACTTTAATCGCAGCTTGCGTGAATTAGGGTTATTCTGTGAATTAGGCAATTGCTTAACTTAGAATTGTTGAAATAAATACTAGTTAAATAAGAGTTTTACTTAAAATACTACAAATGTGTACACGTTAAAAAGCAAATCTTAAAAATTTATTCACTTTTCATAAAAAAAACAATTTTTTTGATGAGAAGTGTACATCTACATATATATACATTGGTTATATCCTGCATTGTGCAATGCGAATTTTGAGATGCATGTGTGATGTGACTAGAATAGATAAGGTTAGGAATGACTACATTAGGGGGAGCCTGAAAATGGCACCATTGGATGCAACAGGTTATCATGATGACCAAATATAATGAAGAAAGTTTTAAGAAGGGAATCGAGGAATATAAGACTAGAAGTCTACGAAAGAAAAATGAATAAAATGTGTGAAAGAGGATACGGCCAGGGTATGGTAAGCAGTGAACTGACCAGTGATAGAGGAGAATGGAAAAAAAATCATTGCACTGACCCCAAATAAAATGGGGATAAGGGAAAGGAGATTATGATGATGATGCTGCTGGTTATGTCATCCACATTAAATCATGGTCATCACATAATATCTATGTTTCGAGTACAGGTTATGACAATCAAGATCAGTGTTAAGACCTGTAGGGGTCTACCATGTAGACTATCTTAAGCAAATATATAATTCGGAAGCAATGTAGGTATAGCAATACTGTAAGTTTGTGTAGTAGTTTAGAGATTTATTTTTAAAAGTATTTCTGATTTTTAGTGAGCTATTTTACTTCATTGAGATATTATTTATGAAGTATGAATAAAATCATTAATATTTTATGACGTGCGTATATTTTAAGCAATGATTGGCTGTTATTTTCAGTTATTTTCTCAAAATCCCTTTTGATATTCAATTAGTATATATAAATAAAATAGTATGTATGTATAAGTAACATTTTCGCGGAAGTGACCCAGTTCCAACATTGGCTTTAGGATTAAACCGGGCTTGGTTATAATCCGAATTTATTCAGAGAAAAAAAGTAACAACCTAGAACTGAAGCTTTTCAAAACATATTTAGTACATATAAAGTTTAATTTTAGTAGCACATATGTGTGTGAATATGGAATCAATGATTTTATAAATTTTAAATGGAACAGTATCACATACAACTGTCATATGTCTATAGATTATACCATGGTAAAATTTAAAATATTACCGTGGCTGTACTCTCTGCTACATTAATTAAACTGTAGTTTTAAAATAACATCGGTGCGTAAAAAAAATATGTTACAGGATTATCACTATTCTTAAAGAAAAATTAAGAAAATCAGTCTTCGTCTTATATGTACTCAGCGCAGAGTGGTCGTGGCTGTTGATAGCAGTATTTTAGCTCATAGTAATCGTATGTTTTCATCATTGCTCTCTTTCCTAGTAATATTCTTCAGAAAATAAGTAATAGCCCTTAATATTTCTGTGAACGTGTATATTTCAAAAATACATTACGACTATCCTAGTCAAGAAATAACGTAAGGGAAGAAAGAAGAATCAAAGGAAAAAGTTTAAAATGCTAAATGAAAACATGAAGCATTATATTGCTATTGGCAAAAAACACTTCAGATACTACAAATGAGTTTATTTCACTATTTTAAAACACTTAGGTATATCTAAGTGACTGTAGACCACTGCACACCTTACAGTACTCTGTACAATACTCAGTAGTATCATAGGCTGATGATGATAATATTTTTAGTAGTCTGCAATCTATGACTGAAGTCCCCAAAAACCTGAGCTGACTGAGCCATGGTAAATGATAGATACTAATAAATATATCGTAGTATCAAATAAGATTTCCTTACCTGTTCTATAGTATGACAGTAACTAAATGATCACCAATGTGCCCCTTGACATATTGATTAGATACCTACCTTTTTGATTCGATACAATAAGATTTATCAGCTATAATCGGATATAAATAAGTGTAATTGGATTTTGAATATTGTGTTATATTTTGCTTACATCTGGCATGTATTTTTAGTTATTATGCATGCATGCATTAATGCAAAGTAATAACAGAATTTAATTTGTCTACACATTTTGACGATACTGCTTTCCATTTTATGTGACAATTGCATCGGTTTGAGAGATTAAGATTATTTATTAACGATGCTTTCTCGTAAACAATTTAATCTTTCCTCCGTTACCGCTTAAGCCGAATGATCAAGATTAAGTAGATTAACAGATTATCAACCAGAGTGTTCTGCATAGCAGCATTCGTTACAGTAGCGACCGTTTTTACCACGTAGAAAAAGATATTTTACATTACATTATACGTAGTATTGACTACACTCTTCATACAAAAACTTAAGACTTTGTCTACTACATAGTTTAACATAAACTTATGAAAATATAAAACACACAAGATAAAGAGTTGCAATCTAAAAATTCGAAATCCATAATATTAAAACTTGCTAGGACCATGTCATTGGATACTTTTAAGCGGCTAAAAAATTGGTTGTCTGTAAAGTCGGTTTACGGGCGATAATTTAACGTGACAACGTCATAACAAAACATTGATGAAATGATACAACGACGTACAATGAGCGTAACGGGACAATTAGAAATCTTTTTTCATGCGTGCAGCCGGCGTTCATCGATTTATTAGACGTTGTCTCGTCAATAAATTATAATTATTAAAAAAGTAGAATAAAAAGAGAAACTTCGAGGTGTTGATTTCATGTAAACATTCGAAAAGGGGTGAAATTTCAGGAGATCTTTACCAAAATAGGATTTCGAACTAAAATATAAAGGACATTTTTTAAGGTAATAATTTTACGCTATGAGGTGATAAAATGTCTATTTAATTATTACGGAAAAAATTGACATGAAAATCACGTTTACTAGTTGTGATCCAAAGAAACGGATTTCGAAAAATTCTTTTTTTTTTCCACGAATATATTAAATATCTATTGTTATTGAAGTGGAATATTAATATATTTGGTAATTTTCTATTTCCTTATTAATGTTTCATTTATAACAAAATTTACAATTTAGACATCCTTAATTACTGAGACATTTTTCTGTTCAGCCTAAAAAACTAGATACTCATCTTCCTAGAATTTATTATTCCCAAGATTATTTGGAGTCGGCTACTTGTTCAACCTTTTTTACCTAAATCAGTTTTTCCAGGGAGTGACTGGCATCGGACCTCCGCAACCCTCACCCAATAACGATTGCCTTAGATGTTCATGACAACCGAGACCGACATCTTAACGTGCTCTCCGAGGCACGGGCGGGAAATACCGCCACCTTCCATACTCCGGACTGCTATTAAAAAAATGTTGTAATAAAAACCCAACACCATTCCGATTCTTTAATCAAACCCTAGACCTCTGGATCGGCAGTTGCTTACGCTAACGAGTAGACCAACGAGGCAGTCTAAAAAAACTAGATACTATTTGTTTTGTATTTAAGAAGACATTTTAATAAACCATTTACAAAAATTTTACAGAATTTGTAATAGAATTACGTACTTAAAAAGATACATAAATTCAAATGTATATTTGAAACAAAGGCTGAAGTTATTAATTTTACAAAGTTATGTTCTACATATTACAACCATCTACTAGAAATTTATGGACTAAAACACCTTTCAAGGAAAACTTGTAGTCACGGTAACGTCATATTTTACCTGAACGAATTCTTAATCTTCCTTTATAACACTTACCTATATGAGATTAATTGAATTACGATGCTTCACTTCTCATACATCTTGTAAAAATATTCATGCAAATTACTTTGTTGTTTTGATATTAAGTAAGACAAAATCTTCTATCTAATGACAGACTTATGTCCAGCAGTGAATTCTCATTGTGAATTGATGATGATGATTGATATTGAGTTTGACGTGCATTATGTCCATTAAACGGCGGTTCACAGATAACTTACTGTATCAATACTATTATGCGGAATTGATTCAAGATTTGTGAAAGCCGGCATTGACTAGTTTAATGATCTTTTTTTAATGGGTTAAGGACAAACGAGTGCATCTCGCCGTCGCGAAGTCGTACTTCGCCTGTCTAGTGGGGATTAGTGATCTAGTTTTCCCCTCCGTCAGTGACGCCGCGTTAGTGAAGTCAGCGGAGAGCGGAGCGGCGACAGCGGAGGCGCGGGTAGCGGCGCGGCAACGCTGACCAGTTTTCGAAGCTAGCGGATAGATCGCGCGCTGCTAGAGCAGTGTAGTGATGGGTTATGAGAAATTATACCTCGAAGAATATAGCTTGATACGGATGAAAGTGGTCACAAAAACATAATTAGGGATTTGAAATATCCAGTGAAATCGATCAATGTTTGATAATATTTTGTTAAATTAAGGTCCCTATATAATTATGTAATAGCATCATAAATAAGTAGGTATGTTAGATTATTTTTCTAAAATCGTACAGCCCAAACCTTAGAAGGATTGAGATTATTCGTAGTTGCATACTCAGTAATTTATTATCATACTAATATTATAAATGACTTTGTTTGTTAAGCTTTCACGCGAAATCTACTTAACCGATCATCATGAAACTTTGTACACATATTCTTGGAGGTATTAGAAGTAACACAGGATTCTATTTTTTCAATGCGAGCGTTACCGTTTCCGTACCGTACCGTACAATTATATACCGTTTCGATGACGCTATAATCACTATCGATACAATGTCACAACGACATCTGTGCCGAACTACCCGCAATCATACTTAGAAGTGGTGATGGAAATATGTTTTTTTGGTCATTCAACAGTGTATATGCGTTATTATTGTTATATTTTGATATTTCTAACTGCTCCAACACACTCATCCGGAAACCCTTATCGCAAACATGCAGAATGTTATAGGTATTGTTGCCGCTCAAGGAGTGGCCGGTGTCGATTAAATGTTTTGCGAAATGGTGATTTATCTGGATGGCCATTCCTGTGAGCGGCAACATGTTCCCTGTACCTAATTTCGAAACTACGGCCTGTCTGACCCATATAGACCCCGGTGCAATCATTGCATACTAATTTGTAAACTCCGGATTTTTTTGAATTCTCTAATTTATCTTTACCGTTACATAGTTTACGCAAGTTATGATCCGATCGAAAAGCTACGTAAGCATTGTGTTTTTTTTTTAGAATATTCGCGATTATATTTGAAATTGGGCCTATGTAAGTGAGACTCCCGACATTCTTGTTAATTCTTTCGGGGGTACATGCATAAAGTGCTGAGCGAGCCCGGATATTTGTCTCGCGGAATTAAAGCTAAATATATTTCATAGCATTTAATAGAATATAAATATTAATAATGAAATAAACTTAGAAAAGTTACAAAATTGACTGGCTGTGTTCGTGAAAATTCCCATATAATATAAGTCTATACATTATAAGGCGCCACTGCCACCGCCGCTGAGTTCGTGTTCACGGCGTAAGCAACAAAAAATTGCTTAAAACTAATTTTACATGAGGTCGTGATAGTAGTCTTTCGTTCAGTAGTTTTTGCGTGAAACATTAACAAACATCCATCCATACTTACAAACTTTCGCGTTTATGATATTAGTATAGATATAGATTTTGTTGGATTCGAAATTCAATGGATTAAAAAAATACAAACGTATTTCTTAAATAAGGAATATCACTGAGGCAATTTATTATAATAGGTTTGTAAAGAAATGTCTGGAGGTAAGTTATATATTAAACATGGTGATATGAAACACGTTACAAGCACGAGTACATCTGAATCTGGTTTTCATCATCTACACTTGTGCGAGTTATATTTAGGATCGGTCTATGCTATATTCCGTCACTTTACTAATTTTCTCCGTTCTTGGACTTTTTTATACATAATTTAATAAGTTACTTTATATTTATAATTTGTTCCTAAGGTTGCTTTATGAGAGTCCTCTTCAACAGAATGGTTCCATTTTTTTTTAATATATGTTATAAACAATTCTAAAATAGAACCATAAATGTTTGTGATACCCCCTCTATATACAAAATTAACATTGTTTACGCGTTAGCGTCACACCTTTAGGATGAAAATAGATAATACAAGTGTAAACGATCACCGAGATTCTTGTAGCAAAGCTGTCCGGTAAGAGTATGTTACTTATGTAATTATTTTGGATACTTTGTTAATAATTGAAATGGTTGCAACATAGTTGATCCATTCATCCATCATCATAATTTTCCAAGCCCTTATTATTTCCAAGATTTGTGGTCGGCTACTAATTCAACCGGTTTTACCTGAATATCAGTTTTTCCACGGAGCGACTGGCATTGGACCTCCGCGAAGGGTGAACTGAATTCGTTGGTTGAACTAGTTGTCAGCATATTTGAGGGCACTGACTTCCCAATAACGATTACGACGGCTTAACGTGCTCTCGGAGGCACGGGCGGGAAACACCGACATCTTCCATACTCCGGGCTGCTATTAAGAATTTCTTGTAAGAAAAACCCAACAGCAGTCCGACCCAGGAATCGAACCCGAGACCTCTCATTGATCCATTCATACATCATTATGAAATAATTTAGTATATTATTTAAACACACCTAATTTAATATAAATTTCTGAAGTTTTAAAAAAGTCAAAATGAATGAAAATTTATCTCATTCCACATATCTTTCGTACTTGCTTATCTTGTCGAAGTTGCATGAATTGCATCGTTGTATTAATTTGATTACCAAGTGACGTGCTTAGGACCCTGCAAAAATAAATTGCTACAAAACCTTCTGGTTTATGTTGATAAATAAAATACTATCGCAATTGTTTGACAAAACAAAAACAAAAAGTTTCGCAAAAACTTGAGAAAATAGGTTAATATACCGTATTTGGGAATAGTTGGATGCATTTGCCATTAATTGTTACACATCCGTCACGGTAAACGTCGCCTCGCAACATAGAGAACTCATTAAAAGACCTGTTCATTAATTTTAATTATCACCATGGTAGTACCGACATATAATCTAGTAATTTTAAACATAGCAACTAGCTTTTCAGTCTGCTATTGCTTTAAATAAGACCGAGTTCTTTTTAGGGGTTCCTGCTTATTATTTTAAAGAGGAACAGTTTTTTATAAAGAATATATATTTTACATCATTTTTAGCGGATGATTTGAAAATTTTTATTCGAATGCTTCCTTAATGTCATAGCTTAATTAAGACGATAAAGTAGCGATCTTATAATATACGTACTTACTTATAATGTACTGCATTATTAGCATGACTATGTGCGATTTGCATCTTGCAAGTCTCATCCTTTGTTGAAACGATAATGTTTAGGGTTACTGATTTCTACCAGACTGTTAGTAGTATAAAAGTAAGTACAAAATAATGTACCTGTTTTTTTTTTTTTTTTTTTATGGAATAGGCGGGCAAACGAACAGACGCATCGCCCGATGGTAAACGACTACCGCCGCCCATGGATACCTGCAACACCAGCGTCACAAGTGCGTTGTCGGCCTTTGGGGGATGGAAAAGGGGAGATAGGGGGAGAGGGTTGGGGTATGGGCCTCCGGTATCCGCACTCACTCGGTGAAACACAGCGCAAGCACTATTTCACACTGGTTTTCTGTGAGGCCGTGGTATCACTCCGGTCGAGCCGGCCCATTTATGCCGAAGCGTGGCTCTCCCACGGTATGTATATTTGAAATGTCATGCCAAGTGCAACTAACCTACTAAAAATTAAAATCAGTACTTTACTAGATCAGTTTATTATTTAATATTAATTTAAAAAAAAATTGGTAATAATTGCGACTTTCAAAGATTAGGTCCATTTAACAGATGAATCTAGTTCTTCTAAACAAAGATTAGAAACTTCGAAAGTATTTTCAATTTCAGCAATTTGGTTATCCATAAAATTATTAATCTCTTCATTCAAATTTATTTTGATTAAAATAGTAAGCCTATAAACTACTACAGAAGTAAACAAAATTATAAGGAGCATAGGAACATATATATAGGAGACATAGATCAAAATTATGTCTCCTATATATATGTACTCCAACTCGTAATAATTAGAGTGCCGTCTTACTTGAATGCAACTAAGTTCTAATGAAATAGCCAACTTACTCTTTCACTTGAGCATAAGTGGGACTCAATTAGTACAATTCGTTTAATGCACATCAACTAATCCATGTAATTAGCTAAAGAGAGAAAGAAAAATGTTGTCCTATTAATGATGCTTAGTTTCGGTTATGTATATTAAATGAATTTAGTTTTTTTATTTTTTACCCTTATTTATTTATCTTTATTGAAGGTATATACAAAGGAAAAAAAATTTTATAAAAAAAATACCGACTTCCAAAAACCATCCAACGAAAACTGTGCCAAAAAACACTAAAAAGCGTAAAATAAACTGGCTCTCCATAAATTGCTATGTGCCAATTCTTGTATATACCTAATTCTTTATTCATTTAAATAGTAGTATTATTATGTGTGCTAGGTACCTAAAATCTGTTTGAATTCGGCGCCAAGCCAAAATGTAATAGGAGATACCGCACTCGCCGCTGCCGGATAGCTGCTCCTCGTGTAGCACGAAACAACCCAAGCTGTCAGACACGCGACGCGACGTCGTTGATGGTCGTCTCGAAATATAGCGGGTGTGTGTGGTAACTACTATTACATTTGGCTTGGCGCCGACTTCAAACAGATTTTAGGTACCTAGCACATTCCATTTTTAGTGCAAACAATCGTAGGTTATCAGTAAATAGAACTATTTCATATAATTTCTGCTCATGCGAATAACTTTAGTGGTTTGAACACGTACTAAAACTGAGTAGGCTCACTTTCCAAAATTATGTTGAGATGCAAGATTTCTGTTACCGAGAACGTGGTCTACGGGGCAACAGGAATCGTGTCCAAGCTTAAATGTCTCGATGAAATAGAAGCAGGCGAGTTACTTAAAGCAAAATACATTAAGGGGTTAGTCATCATAGCGCCTGTGTCATCAGCTCACCAAAATAACTTAAAAATATACAACTAAAGGTCTAAACTAAGATACGTATGAAATTGAATGAACTATCCTCCAACTCCTAAACGTTGAGGAGTTGTACCTTCCATCATCAGCTTACCTAAATAACTTAAAAGAATACGACTAAAGGTAACATACATACATATGACATTTAAAGATTTATCCTCCAACACCTAACCGTTAAGGAGTTGTACCTTTCATCATCAGCTCATTATCATTAAATGATGACTACCAGACGCAAATACCGGAGTAGCTTCAGAAAATATACGAAAAACATAGTGCGTTCCTGAAAAAAATGAGGGTTCCCCTCGATTTCTCTAGGATGCCATCATCAGATCATAGTTTCCTTGTCATGGTACCACCGTCGGAATATCTCCTTTCCAACAATAGAAGAATCATCAAAATCGGTTCATAAACGACGAAGTTATCCCCGAACACACATAAAAAAATAATCGAACCGACTAAAACCGCACGCCGTCTTGGGTTCTAGAAGCCAAAGAACTAAGTGCACCCTAGAAAGGTAAACCCTAGAACCCCGACGTACCTCAGGCCACCTACAATTTGTACGGCCTCCTGTGTGGGAACAGATAATATATACGTACTCGTAAATGTGGATCGAATATATTCTATTTCATGTGGAAAATAACTGGAAAATAAAATGAAAAACGAGCTTTTGTGGGTCTATAGCTTAGGAATCATGTTTAAAACAACAAAACATGCGCTAAAAAACTGTTTCAACAAAAATTGTACCCTTTTTGGTCAATATTTGGGAAAATAATATTATAACAGTTGTAAAAAAATGTTGAAGTAAATGAATGTTTTTTTTACTTTCAATCGGAAAATTTTATATTCTTATCTCAGAAAGAGAGAAATTATGATTCCCTCTGATTTCGAAAATTGTATTGATATTTGAATGCATTAATTTACATATCGATATTTGCCCTTTTAATATCTTGTCATGGTTTTAATACCATAATATATATTTTAAATCTAAATAGGTATTTATTTATTCAGTAGAAATATTATATGCTTTATCTTTTATCTTCACGTTTTGTCAAGCTACAGAAGCCACTACACGTACCTTACTTTTATTTTACGCTGTTTCATTTAAGTAACCTCCATAAATGAAATGAGTAGAATAAGTAATGAAATCAAGCTAATTTTATTTCACAATATGCGTTATTCAGTAGATTAGTCTACTTAGTTTAGTATTCAATTAGAGTACTGATTAACTAAATTAGTTTCTCACGCCATTTCATTGTCTTATTATCACTGAAAAATTTCAACAAATTTTTATCGAAGTGTAATTTTTATCGTATTCAATTGTGGTTGTTGGATTTCGAACGTCATTATAATGGCAACATTTTTGTTTGTCATTATTTTTCTAGTTTTGACGTTTTGACGTTTGAGGTGAATCGTGATAGAACTCTCGTGAACAAGTCGAGTAATGGCGGGCGGTAATTTAATTTGATTGTGATACTCGCATAGCTTCCGCGTGAGATTGATTACACCGTGGGTTTTGTTAGGCTAACATACTTGTAGGCTCGCTGTGTGCCAGCGTGAGACGATTACTGGAAAGAATGACGCGTGTTGAAAACGGCCAACGATTTGTTGTTTGAAAACAGTAATTAATTGATAGTAAGCTAATTGCATTGTCCAGGTCGTGGACTCGCGAGTTTTGTAGGCGCGTTCCGCAATAGCTGAAGCGAGTGAGTTGTAATTCGAATATCCGTGATAGCTGATACGAGTTTGTTGTAATTCGAATACCTTGGAAGTTGTACAGCATTTTAGGAGTTCATGATTGTGTGGACGTATCAAGACAAGCAGTGGGGTACCCCATCAACGGCGCCGATAACACGGAAGCCATACAACTCCAGTAAGTGCTTGATGATTTTAGTTTAGATTAAGAACACAGTGACATAGTCGTGGTTCAGCCTTCTTGCTAGTGGGCAAGTGTAGCGATTGAATGTTTTACTATGGGTCCTAAGACATCTCAAATGTCGCTCCACTAGTGAGAGGACTGAACAGTGGTAATGTCATTTATAATAGTCATAAAATTATAAAGTAATTTGGTTTGATATGAAGTAATTGCAATAATAATATCTTTACTTTATCATTCCAAAATTTTCCAAACACTCGTCTAAATTCTATGAATTTCGCAAACATTTCGCAAACATGAAAATGTATTATAAACATAAATATAGTATATTTTTTATTACATTGAGATTTTCATAACAAGTAAACATTTCTTTGGTAAAACGCCTTATTTTCGTAAGCATTCGTCGCCGGGGCAAAACCATTGTAGAAATTCTAAGAAGTAAATGATTTGTTTTGCTTACTTAGGTTTACAACTAAAGAACTTGTCATATTTCTTGCTAAAGTACTTTATCATACAAGTACAAATCTGTAACTTGAAATAAGTGATGTTGCTTTCGAATTATTGTGTGAAATATTTCTACAAAGAAACATTCGAGATTATTTGTAACCTGCGTGCCATGTCTATAATCTTTGACTTTGCTCGATGTTTCAATCAAATTATACTGGTCCTAAGATCGATGAGAATATAGTGATTATTCTGCAAGAAGTAAGCTTCGGCAATTACTCTCACTTAGTCTTAAGCTAAGCTTAACCGCAAATTCGCTGTCCACGCGTATTTTCTACCAACCATTGATCACCTGCATGCACTTTATACCTGCACTCGCACTAATCAAATTGAATACGGGCCTTTAGTTATTACTCGTTGTTAATCTATACTAATATTATAAACGCGAAAGTTTGTAAGTATGGATGGATGGATAGATGGATGGATGCTTGTTACTCTTTCACGCAAAAACTACTGACCGGATTTGGATGAAACCTTACAGTAATATAGCTTATACATTAGAATAACACAAAGGCTACTTTTTGCTGCGATAACTGAAAAATACGCGGGCGGAGCCGCGGGCAACAACTTGTTGAGCTATAAATGGTTCACTGATTTCTATTGCTATGACCTAAAAATGACGAACAACGTTCAATGGTACGAGTATATACTAAAATATGCATGACAAAGAATATCTTTAATACGAAACTATTCTGTAGAATGTATACTCATTATATGACGCAGCTATGCGTTACGAAATAAAAATTGGTATTAAAAGAAACACATTTGTTTTGAATTAGTTTAATCAATGATATACATAATATTAGATTAACAATGTACATTAGAGTATAATTAAACAAATAAAAATTAATACAGGAATATTTACACTTTACAATTCTCTACACAAACTCTGCAAGTCAGTAATTGTTTGTGATTACCTAATTGCACAATTTCTTCAAGAATGGTCTGATTGATCCTAATTTTTCGCACTCGTTATAATAAACTAACATTTTGAATGTTTGAATATTTTGTAGAATATCGCATAGTTAATCGCATAGACGATGTATTGTTTTCACCTCGGCCAAGAAAAGACGCATGAAGGCCTACGGATTCCCTGGAACAAAAGACATATTAACATGTAATATAAACTTATTAGTGGGTTTTGTAAATGTACACATATGCTGGTCATATAATAGGGTTCGATTAAAGTCAATATTCAAAAGTGAGCTTCAAATACGCAGTTTTTGTTGATTTCAATATCCTATATGTAAGTATCCTGGAAACAACAGCGAAAAATCTTTTCCATTTAGATATTTTTAATTCTAACATTTATTTCTTTAAGTACTGACCTCATGCTATTAAAAAGACGAGCTGCAACAAAGTAATCAAGTAGTTTAGTTATGTAGATTTAATGCTACCAGATTTGAACACTAACCAAAAGCGGCAAGATTGTTTTGGATTGCTTTAAGTTCGACATTATACATAATGGTGCTAAGGTTTCTTTCGATACTGATAATTTATAATTACCTAATTAATCATCAATGGAAGTCCAGTAAGTAAGAGCAATAGATAACTCGAAACAGCTTATAATTCAGATATCAACAGTGGATAAATTTTGTGAAAATATTTATTCTAAAAGTATGGTGAAGCGAAGCCTTTGTTGTTTCGTTTCGTTTCTTTATAAAATTTTGTAAGATTTTACCTTTTTCATAACTATGCTTTCATTTTTTTCACATTGTTCACGTCATTTAGTGTAAGTTTTTGGCGTACAGAATTTGGCAAGGATACAACGTGTGAAGTTGTTATTTTAAAACCAAAATTGATTACATTCGCTTACATTCAAACTCAGTAATATAAATGACTCTTTTACAAGACGTCTTCATATCGATCTTAAAGTAGTTCAATACATTATGATGCTTTAGATGCAATAGCTTGGGAGTAAATTACTAGACTTCTTGGGAATCAATTCACTTGGGCTTATTGCTTTGATATAACTGGACATGTGTATTGCGCTGTATTTCAATGTGATTGCTTTGATATAACTGGACATGTGTATTGCGCTGTATTTCAATGTGAATGACTTTATTATTGGAACGAAGTTCCTTATCGCGCGTAGCGAAAGGGGCTAGACGGAAAAAATTAAGACCAAAAGTTGTAACGACACTTTCAACATTGAGTTGACGTCATAGTGCTGGATAGTGAACGTTAAATATAACAAACTGACTGCCAACGTCCATACCATGTTGAATACACCGGTTCTCGTTCAATCACCGAAGCTTAGCAACATCGGGCGTGGTTAGTACTTGGTTGGGTGACCGCCTGGGAATACCTCGTGATGTTGGCTTTTTGCATTTATTTACAGAAAATATATTGTTTTATAGTATATTTTGTAGTCTCATTATTTCTAAAATAATTTGATTATTATAAGCGCATTTTTATTAGTAGTAGCAAGTTTTTTTATACTATATTTAATAGGCTTTAATATAGATTTATCTAAAAAATATTTACTATAAGACTTTAATGGAATTGACATAAAATTTAAAAAAAAAACTTTTGTTTTGCGAACTTTCCTGTATCTTATTGGTGTTTGTTGTAATTTTACTAGAGTATTGTCATATTGGTGTAATAGTATTATCAAATGACTTCAAAACAAGAAGGTAGTTTTATGTTTTATTTATATTTGTTTTATTATGTATTAGCTACAAAAATGATTCTATTCTGACCGACGAAAACCATGAGCAGAATCCAAACAGCAAACCATCCTCATAGCGAACTTAGACAATTCACACAATGGCGGGCGCCAGGAGAAGGTATGTGGTGTGTCCACTAATGACCATGTTGGCCGGTTTCAGGCGCTCTGTACTAAGGACGGCTAAGACTATGTTATTTCAGGTCCTCCCTCCAGGATCACACTATAGCGGCCTAGTAAGATGCTTTTTCATGTCCCGCTTAAAAGACCCGGGATCGTTAAGGAGGGAAACATGTGCACTGGGAAGAGTTCCAAGGTTTGATTGCTCCGCACAGGAACAAAAAACCGAAGCCTGACTTCCCATTTAGTACCACACACATATAAAAGTAAGAATGAGGAGAGAATATTAAAGGCTACATATTCTTAAAATTTATCATGTTGCAGGCGTACAATTTAGTTTTTATTCGAAATGCAACAAACATACTCAGAAACTGTAAAAGCTTTTAAGTCTCGATTTCTCACAAACAATTCGAACGAAACAAATTGCACCATGTTCTAAGAGTTCATTAAAGTGTAGTGCGACTAATAACATCTTAGTTGAAATTAATACAGCAGAAATAGTGTTGGAAGCTTAAAAGAAAATTTAATTAAAATCATGAGTGAAGTTTTCCACTTGCCCGGAGAAGTATGACTTGGAAAAACAAAGCTTTCGACGGCGAAACACAGCTGCTAACTATACGAGTTAATTGACCTAAAAGTTTCAGATGGAGTTCATTAGTCGTTAAATATACTTTAATTTACGTGTTTGTTTCGTTATACAAATGCGTGTTATATAAAACTGTTACATTAGCTTATCCGTGGGAAGAAAGTATGGATTTATTTGTCCAAGTAATTATTTGGCTACGTTGAAAAGAAGGTTTTTAATTCGTGTGGATAAAATTTTACTGGCACTTTTGAGAATTTCGTTATCCTAATTATTTAGTAACTCATATATTAAATGATCATACTTACTCGATTCAATCTGCTTGAAAAATATTACAGTCTGAACAGTAAGTTTTATTTAGATTGGGGATAGCGCGGGGATAACGCCTACACTTTTACGGGTAAATGTTTAGCTGTTAATTTTGAATATAATATATGAATCTTGAATCGATGATAATATAAATTACAGAAGAAAGAGTACCATGAGATGAGGAGAGCATATCTTAAAATAGAAAAAGGTTTAATAGGATCCAGTAATTAAGGTAACATCGAATAATATAAAAGGGATTAACTTATAAGCGGCTTACAAAAGTTGCCTATACGCCATAATGAAATTGCTAACTTGCGCCGTAATTAATTAGTCACTAATGCACTTAGTGAACACGTACTTTTGAATTACACACTTATAAACATATCTTCATTAGTCAGGGCTTTTAACGTTAAAACACAGAAATTACACGTTTAATAAAGAAACTCTACTGTTGTGAAAATAAGATTATAATTTAATGAAGTCGGTTAAAAATATTTTTATCTTTGAAGAAATTCTTGAACACCGCTTTTTTCTTTTCAGTTAGTAGAAGTAAATCGTGAACGCTTTTTAATGCTTATTTAGGACACCACTTATTATTACTATTTATAAGCTGATCCTATACAATTTTTGAAGAACCTGTCACCGATGTGTTATCCTGTCACCGATATATCTTGCTATTTTTATATGATGAATATCCACTTTTTTGTTCAGTTCTAGTGCAAACTTTCAAACCTTAGAGGATCAATTGAAATCCCCGAGATAGATAGGTTATGCATATCACTTTATTTATTTAAAAATGTGGTTAATATAGAGGCACGAATTAGTGTCTTACGTATCTTTTTCAAAACAATCCCTATAGTTTATTAATTTTATTTTTAACCGACTTCCAAAAAGGAGGAGGTTCTATGTTCCACTGTATGTATATTTTTTTTTTATGTATGTTCACCGATCACTCCGTCCGTTGTGGACCGATTTTGAAATTTTTTTTTGTATTCGAAAGGGTATGCTTCCGAGGTGGTCCCATTGCCAGCATATCAGGATCTGATGATGGGATCCCAGGGAAATTGAGGGAAACCCTCATTTTTTATAGGCACATACTATGTTTTTCGTATATTTTCTGAAGTTACACCGGTTTTTGCGTCTGGTAGTCATCATTTTATGATGATAAGCTGATGATGTAAGGTACAAGTCCTTAACGGTTAGGAGTTGGAGGATAAATCTTTAAATATCATATGTACATATGTTACCTTTAGTCGTATTCTTTCAAATTATTTAGGTAAGCTTATGATGGAAGGTGGAAGGTACAACTCCTCAACGGTTAGGAGTTGGAGGATAATTCTTTCAATTTCATACGTATCTAAAGACCTTCAGTCGTATACTTTCAAGTTATTTAGGTAAGCTGATGATAGAAGGGTAAACTCTTCAACAGTTAGGGATTAGAGGATGATTTTAATATTACACGTACGTATAGACCTTAATTTGTATTCTTGATGATGAAATTTGATGAAATAGTTCAATTTACTAATTACCTACGATTGTTTGCACTAAAAACGGAAAAATAAAAACTTTTTATAAAAAAAAAACCGACTTCCAAAAAACATCCAACGAAAACTCTCTGCCAAAAAAACACTTAAAAGCATAAAATAAACTGGTTCTTCATAAATTGCCTATACCTAATTCTTTATTCATTTATATAGTAGTATTATAATGTGTGCTAGGTACCTAAAATCTGTTTGAAGTCGGTGCTAAGCCAAAAAGAATACAAACGAACAATTTCAAAAGTCTAAGCGATAGTCACTAGGGACCGACTTCAAACAGATTCTAGGTACCTAGCACACATTATAATACTACTATATAAATGAATAAAGAATTAGGTATAGGCAATTTATTAAGAACCAGTTTATTTTACGCTTTTAAGTGTTTTTTTGGCAGAGAGTTTTCGTTGGATGTTTTTTTGGAAGTCGGTTTTTTTTTTTTATTAAAAGTTTTTATTTTTCAGTTTTTAGTGCAATCAATCGTAGGTCAGTAGTAAGTTGAACTATTTCATGAAATTTCATCATCAATAATACAAATTAAGGTCTATACGTACGTGTAATATTAAAATCATCCTCTAATCCCTAACTGTTGAAGAGTTTAACCTTCTATCATCAGCTCACCTAAATAACTTGAAAGTATACGACTGAAGGTCTTTAGATACGTATGAAATGGAAATAATTATCCTCCAACTCCTAACCGTTGAGGAGTTGTACCTTCCATCTTCCCTCATCAGCTTACCTAAATAATTTGAAAGAATACGACTAAAGGTAACATATATACATATGATATTTAAAGATTCAGCGTCCAACTCCTAACCGTTAAGGAGTTGTACCTTACATCATCAGCTCATCATCATAATATGATGACTACCAGACGCAAATACCGGTGTACCTTCAAAAAATATACGAAAAACATAGTATGTGCCTATAAAAAATGAGGGTTTCCCTCGATTTCCCTGGGATACCATCATCAGATCCTGATATGCTGGCAATGGGACCACCTCGGAAGCATACCCTTTCGAATTCAAAAAAAAATTTCAAAATCTACAACTGACGGAGTAATCGGTGAACATAAAGAAAGAGATATTTTTGTACTGTTCGGCCACTCCTGACCAAGGACATTGGGTACATTATTACATTTTATCTTCTGTGTAACAACTTCATTTAGGACATTTTCATAAAATAATAAGCTTTTCGTTATCAAATCTGAATGCTAATAGACTTCTCGCTACATACTAAATTAATAAAACCAGTAAGTAGTATCGCAACAGTCACCTCACCGTTTATCGCGTTACACACTTTTGGATTATTAACAATATCTAGATGGCCTCTTATTTTAGCAATTTCACTTTTCAATGGCCACCTCGCCTTTCAGTGGCCACCTCGCCTTTCAGTGGCCACCTCGCCTTTCAAAAAGTTAACTAAACCTTAACAACCACCACGCTGTTAGGATATTTCATAGTCTCATTATTGAGACTATTCGCCACACAATTACAATGCAATTTCATTCCATTGCATCAGCATTAATTAACCCTTGATTATCATCATCAACATCAATAGGGACTTGATCTTCGGGTATTTTCCTCACTATTATCAATGCCAGACAAATCTACCTCCTCGGGTATATCACTTAAAGGAAACTCTCGTATACGAACGCAAGCGCATTTGTAGATTCTGTTACCAGTTAAAGATTTCAAAGTATAACGATCGCCGTCGAGCAACTCTACAATTTTAAACGGTCCTTTATATTTAGGATTTAACTTTGTCTAATTTCTTTCTTAACTTTGAATCAAAACTAAGTTACTGAGATCAAACTTTACATATTTACGCTTTCCCTATCAAATGTCACATACGTGTACACACAGTATCTCTCTCACTCTGCCATATCTGACCTCACTGTCTATTCTGTCTCAATAAAACAGTACACTACTGAACAGCAAAAGAAAACAGTAACATCATTATAAAAATCAAAACAACATAAAATAAGAACTTTAGTAATTGACTACTGCTGCAAATTCTCAAAGCAATCCAAATAAATAGTATCGTAGGTCATCCCTGTGACCACCACAAATGTAACAGTTAGTCATCCCTTGTGACTACCACACGTATATCTGCCAACTACATAGACATGCCAGCCACAATCACCCGCTGCTGGTGAGATATCTGACACCAAATAGAAGGCCGACCAGCGGATATAGTGTTAACCATATCTGTGGGTATATATACCCTCTACGAAATTCATAGAATGATTTTTCTTTACTGAAATCACTAACATTCTATCACAAAATAAAAAACGGTAATTATAATTCAAGTCACAACTATCACAAAGTGGTAAAAATAATAATCTAAAAAATGTTAACAGCCACAATTAAAGATGAACCCGCTTTAAATAAAAAATCACATCAAAATAAGAAATGAGTTTAAAAATCGAAAATAAACAGCATGTGCAGAACGAGTAATTCAATCCACCCCCATCACAGATATTCTGCTATGATATAATACTACACTATACTTCCGAAATCGTCTACCTTTGTACCGATGTCACCAATAGAAACGGTCTAATTATTTTAAGAACAAGATTAATTTCGAAAACTGCAACTGAAAACCTTAATGCAAACAGATTCTCATTTTTCTCTTTAAATAATTATGTCGTTTGAAATACAGTAATCGTGTACTACATGAATCAATAACCGCAATGAATAAATCTGGATTAAAACTGTTCATAGAATTTCGATGTTACAATAAGTGCGGGCATTACCTACCCTCAATAATGTTACTGCACAATATTGTCGTTTGCCTAGAAATTCATCTGACAAAACTTGTCTTATTGAAGAGCGTTCAGCACAAAATAAAAATAGTACGACTCACCAGATTGGAGTTGTCCGTACATACCGGTTACTTCCCAGTTATCGATGCGTTACTTTTACTACCGCACGCTGACGCTGTTGTAGGCCGCACGTCTCACAAACCGTTCGTGCGCGAATGGCTATACCGATACTGACACTATGTGAGCATTCTCGCTTACAAAAATTTAACAAATGACACCTCGTACGATATTCAAGCGGAGGGTAGTTCGACCGCTCGCCGCGACTGACGATCCGTTACACTCTCAAACATTGTGGGCAAATGAGATTCAGATCCCACTTCTGATATCGGAGACACAAGAATAAACGAGAACATGAATGACAGATACAGCCAATCTGGACCAAAGCCAAACACTAATCACTACTAAACGGATACGAATCAACCTAAACACCATCAGCAACCCCCACGAGGGGGTTGGGGCAACGATCACTCCACCGCGGTGCCCTGTGGAATTCGCCACCTAGGCTAGTAATTCCCCCACTGGTAAATATGGCCTCGTACACACGATATAAAACACAGCGATACAATAATCATAAATCAAATAATAGAAAACTACTACCACTCAGGAGTGACTCATGTCACAATCAAGAGGTATGGTCGTCTGAAGAGAAACTGTGTCCTGTTTCCGATCGCGCCGCTTTATATAGACTGTTCCGTAGTGTTCGATAGAGGCAAATGTTTGTATCACTTTTATTATTCGGATACCCTCATTCCGACATATATATGTTACCTTTAGTTGTATTATTTCAAATTATTTAGGTAAGCTGATGATGGAAGGTGGAAGGAACAACTCCTCAACGGTTAGGAGTTGGAGGATAATTCTTTCAATTTCATACTTATCTAAAGACCTTCAGTCGTATACTTTCAAGTTATTTAGGTGAGCTGATGATAGAAGGTTAAACTCTTCAACAGTTAGGGATTAGAGGATGATTTTAATATTACACGTACGTATAGACCTTAATTTGTATTCTTGATTATGAAATTTGATCAAATAGTTCAACTTACTACTTACCTACCTACCCACCTACTTCAACTTACTACTTACCTACCCACCTACCCACTTCCCTCCGCGGGTCTGTACGGTTCACGTGTGACGTCACCTTTTAATAATTTAAATATTGTTTTTGTGTATCCTTGCGACTGTTACCCGGTTTGTGGGCGGTATAAGGTTGTATATAGTGTTTTTGACAAATAATCTGTAAGTTTTACGCCTTATAAATACAAATATTGTGTTAGTTTCTTTTACTACGGCTATCGGTAAGTCAATTTATTTTATTCATAAAGGTAGGTAGGAGTAATATTTTGTTTGTATTAATTTTCTTTTCGTGTTTTTTGATTTTGAAGTTGTTTTTATTGATATTTCTTTTGTCTGGTGTGTCTTTGTTTGGCCATGTCGGTTGTTGGCGAGTTGCCGGATCCCGGTGGTACAAATGAATTTCGAACACCAACCGGAAATAAATTGTTTGGTAGAATGTCGCCATCAAATTTATCGTCAAATGAAAGTAGAACTGAACGAATTAGGGCTTCGGACTTGGGCGAGAGTGTTTCGTCTCTTAGTGGTCGTGATAACTGTGGGGAGTATGATTATTTTGAGTTGGTGTCTCAGCCAACCGAATATTTGGCAAAAATTAACGAATTGGTAAACGATCAGGGGTCGCGAATGAATGTGGGGAATAGGACCGCCATTATGGACGTAACCCAGCGGATTACCGGTATCGTCTCATTGTTGGCAATTAAATCTGCTAGCAATGAAACGAAATTAGCGAATCTCGAGCGCCGGGTGGGGGGTGTCGCCGTTCAACAGCCGGGCTTGACGTACGCGGACAAGCTTAGGCTTCGCTTACCACCTGGATCAGCCCCGTGTCCGGTGTCCGCTGAGGCGCGCGTATCTAGGCCGTGTGTTATTGCGTATCCTACTACGGAACGTTCAGCAGACTATGCAACTTCGTCAGCTACAAAAGAAGCTCTCATGAAGGCTATTAAACCTAGCGACGAAGGTTTTCAAATTGTAGGCGTCAAAAAAACCGCAAAGGCAGGCGTCGTGTTGCGGGTCGCAAATGAACGGCAGCTTAAAAAACTAGAAGCAGTAAACGCCATTAAATCTGTAGGCTTACGCTTAGAAAAGCCGAAAGGCCGAAGGCCCCGTATAATTGTAAAAGACGTGCCCGGTTCTATGGAGGATCGTACCTTCCTAACAGCTTTATATCGTCAGAATATCAAGGACGAATTAAAATTAAGCGAAAGCGATTTTTTAAAAACGACCAAAATTGTCAGGCATCGTAAACTGGAAAACGGACGTCAATGGATAGGCTTAGAATTAGAGACAGAGGTTAGGAAACACTTGGCTAGCACAAAAGATAAATTATATATAGACTGGGCCACATGTAGGTTTATAGACGACTTAGAAGTAGTTCGTTGCTTAAACTGTCAACAATTCGGTCATGTTCAAAAATTTTGCACTATTAAAACTCCTACGTGTGCTAATTGCGCGGCCAGCCACGATACAAGGGCTTGCCCGGATAAGGACACACCAGATTTTAAACCGAAATGCGCACAATGCAGCCGGTACAAAAAACCATGTGACCATCGATGTGGATCACAAGACTGCTCCACATATAAACTTAAATTAGAGCAGCTAATCCTAAATACTAATTACTGAATAGCTTATACAGTAGTAGCTGTAGTACCTTTTTAATAAAATGGATAATATCTCAATAGGCCAGTTAAATCTTCATAATGATAAAATAGCCACGTCAGAATTAGATCGCTTAGTTTTGGAACAAAAGTTAGACATTGTCCTTATACAAGAGCAATATCAAAGCGCTCAATTGCGGAATTATGTAGTACAACTAGATGGCCGGTCGCGGGCTGGGATATATGTTGCAAGTTCTAATTTTACGGTAACATCTTTGCGTAACCTTATGACGTCACACTGCGCCGTTGCTGAGATCTCATCCTCTACCTGTAGGGTTTACATAGTGAGCTGTTATTTTCAATTTTCACATCCTATTGATCCTCATCTACATCATTTACGTTTCGTTTTGCGGTCCCTCATAGGACACAAAATTATCATTGGCGCTGATGTCAATGCTTCTTCTACTTTATGGTATGGCAAATTGCGTGCAGCTGACATGGCTCGTCGCTGTGCGGTTGAAGATTTTATTGCGGAAATGAATCTTACTATCCACAATACCCCTGATGCACCACCAACTTTTTGCAGCCCAATGGGTGAGTCTTCTATTGACGTGACGCTTACGCGCGGCGACGTCTCGATATCTGGATGGCGTGTCCTACCGGACGCATCCTGTAGTGATCACCGCTTAATCGTGTACGAATTCATACCAATGGTTGCACAATATCCACAAAGAACTCCTTACAATTTTAGGTATAAAACTAAAGGGGCAAATTGGGCTTTATTTGGTTCACTCTTTGCAGTACATGCCAAAGACTTCAGTCGCAGTGGTCTATCAGCTGAGGAAAGCGCAAACATATTATCAGATACTTTCACATATTGTGCTGATGTTTGTATCGGCCGTGGATCTATCACTAACACTCGTAGATGTGATTGGTGGAATTATAAATTAGTCGAATTACGTAGAATCTATCGAAAAGCTCGTAAAAAACTAAATGACATTAAAAAGCGTAACGTAACAGGAGATATTTACAATAATGCTCTTATTGCTCTTAGAGTTGCCAGGTCTCATTATAGAGCTGCTGTGGAGAAATCAAAGGGAAATTTAATACGTAAACTTGTTGATAAACTCGATAGAGAGGGTCCCTGGTCACCTTTGTATCATGAATTTAAAGCAAATAGATCAATCGACCTTGCATACGTACAGAACATCAAAATTAATAATAGTTATACTACAGGAGTAGAACAAACCACAGAATATCTTTTAGAATCACTTGTGCCTGACGATCGGCCGGAGGATGACACGGATTATCACCGACAAATTAGGCAGTGGGCTATTGAACCACCATTGTCTCCAATGTCTGACTTACCATCTTCAGACGAATTCCTCAGTATTGTTAGGTCATTGCCACTAAATAAGGCTTCGGGCGACGATAAAATATCAAACAAAATGATAAAAGAAGCTTGTAAACTTTCGGGTGATACGGTTTTAACAGTTTTTAAACGTTGCATTGCGGAAGGAGTATTTCCTAGTGTTTGGCGGTGCGGTAATATTCGAATAATACCAAAAAGCGGCGATAAGCCGCCGGACGATCCTAAATCCTATCGACCCATAACACTGTTACCATCGCTGGGAAAGCTTTTAGAGCGTCTTGTAGTACCACGACTTCTACCGGGTGGAGTTAAATTTCATGATAGACAATTCGGCTTTACGTTGGGAAAATCGACAACTGATGCGGTTATATCTGTAAGGAAAACTGTCACCGAGTCAAGTTTTCAATACGTTTTAGGCATCTTCTTAGATATATCTGGCGCCTTTGACAATGCGTGGTGGCCCATGCTATTGCTAAAATTAAAATTAAGAGGTTGCTTTAAAAATATTTATTCCCTTATCTCCTCGTACTTCTTACAAGGTACTACTAAATTGAGACTTGGGCATCATTCTGTGTCGAAGGCGCTTACGATGGGGTGTCCTCAAGGGTCAGTGCTAGGACCATACTTGTGGAACATAGGCTTCGACGATTTTCTGGCAATGCCTGTGCCGTCCGGATGTACCCTGAATGCGTACGCGGACGACGGTTTGTTATTGATAGAGTCGGATACTAGAACGGGGCTTGAGAGGCTGGCCAGTGAATGTTTGGACTTAATATCTCGGTGGGGTGGGCGTAATCGGTTGACGTTTGCACCAAACAAAACCTTCCAGCTACTTCTGAAAGGTAACCTCAAATCACCGCCTTGTATTAAATTTGAAAATATTACTATTAAAAATAAAACCTCGGTTTGTTATTTAGGATTGGTTTTAGAAAGAAATTTTTCATTTATTGAACATATTAGAACAGTTAATGAAAAGTCTAAAAAGAGTTTCTTTGCACTGACGAGGATATCAACTGCGACATGGGGTCTGTCATATAATACACTAAAGATCATATATGGAGCTACTTATTTGGGTTCTATTTGCTATGGTGCTCCTGTATGGGCAGATAGGGCGACTGTAGGTGCTGTCCGTCGCAAACTGTTACAAGGCCAACGACCTGCATTGATTTTCTTGTGCAAGGCATATAGGACGGTTAGCACTGAGGCTTTACCGGTGTTGGCAGGTGTTCTTCCGGTCGATCTCGAGGTGCAAAGACGTGCAGCCATGTACTATTCCACACTACAAAACATGGAATGCGATTTTTTGAGCATACGAGACCGCGGTAAAATCATAAGATTGTTTCAACAAAAAACCAATGTCTATAACGACCTCTTGGATGAATGGCAGAAACGATGGGACGAATCATCTAAGGGGCGCCACCTTTACCAGTTCTTTCCATCTGTTCGCGAAAGGTTGTCAAGGACATGGCTCGAGGTAGATCACTGTGTCGCTCAATTTCTTACAGGCCACGGTAACTTTAAGAGCAAACTATACTCATTTAAATTAGTCGATTCACCATTGTGTCAATGCTCAACACCTGATTCTAGCTGTGAACAGTCGGCTCATCATATCCTCTGGGAATGTAGTCTTTGGTACAATGAACGTAACATGATGCTAAATAGCTTACAAATGACGTCTGGGGTAGTATATTATGGGGATCTTGTGTCAACTGCGGTGAATTTCCGTGCGTTTAAGCGATTCTGCCATACATACTATAGAAATCAAATATAGCTCACTTAGGACCCATAATATTTTTATCCGTGGTGCTTCCCGGTTTAAAAAAGGCGTCTGCCTATTTTGACTCCATTTTGTCTCCCGCTTTGCTAAGGAGGGAAGTGGACTTATTATATTTCCAACTCCTCCAGTTTTCTTCTGATTAATTTCGTTGCGGGTTCCAAGACAGTTAAATTTTTCCTGGGACTTCCCGAGTGTCATAACTCGGTGTTTTCGTGGGTCACCGCTGTTGATCCTGGTGTACAGGAGTTACAGTGGTGGGCGTGTGGGCGGGATTAGTCCCATTTACTACTTACCTACGATTTATTGCACTAAAAACTGAAAAATAAAAACTTTTTATATAAAAAAAAAAACGACTTCCAAAAAAACATCCAACGAAAACTATCTGCCAAAAAAACACTTAAAAGCGTAAAATAAACTGGTTCTGCATAAATTGCCTATACCTAATTCTTTATTCATTTAAATAGTAGTATTATAATGTGTTCTAGGTACCTAAAATCTGTTTGAAGTCGGTGCTAAGCCAAAAAGAATACAAACGAACAATTACAAAAGTCTAAGCGATAGTCACTTGGCACCGACTTCAAACAGATTCTAGGTACCTAGCACACATTATAATACTACTATTTAAATGAATAAAGAATTAGGTACAGGCAATTTATGAAGAACCAGTTTATTTTACGCTTTTAAGTGTTTTTTTGGCAGATGGTTTTCGTTGGATGTTTTTTTGGAAGTCGGTTTCTTTTTTATAAAAAGTTTTGTTTTTTGTGTTTAAATACAAATATACTTTTCTTCCGATTCTTTCACGAAGAAAATTATTTGAATAAACAAAAAATCATGTAAACAAATCGAATCCTAGTGAATAATAACGAATTTGTAGTGGCAAAATTCAACATCCGCATGCGACACAGTCGTCTGCCCTCACGTGTCTGCTCGTTCGGGTAAGCACACTTAGGCATATTGTAATAACTCAGTAAATGTTACATCTGAATAGCTCCAATATTTTGTCTCCTGTCGCAAACTCATGAAGCATTTTCACAAACCTTGCATATTTCTACACGAAATTTCATCCCTTATTGCTATTTTATTTATACCTAATCAACAGCCTAAAATATAAATTTTAATATTTTAGCTTAAAATGACGATACTTTTATAGAGATTTTTGAAGTTTAGAATCACTGTTTTGTAATTTGTCTTATTTATTTCTTTTAATAAAATGAACATACAAGTCAGATTTATGAATGTATGTATTAATCTTAGATTATTATATTAATTTAAGTCTTCGTTGAAAAGGTGAAATCTTTTAAATGAATTTGACATCCTTGTTTACTCGTTGCCAAGACGCCCTGTGTCATCAAGGCAACGCGCAGGCGTGTGGCGAGTGAACAACCACCGTTCTATACAATCTTTCATCCCCCCTTTCAACCCCTTATTACGTTTTTTCGCAATAAAAAGTAGCCGAAGTCCTTTATCAGGCTCTAGACTATCTGTGTACCAAATTTCATTGTAATCGGTGCAGCGGCTTGGCCGTGAAAGCAAGACAGACAGACAGAGTTACTTTCGCATTTATAATATAAGTATGGATATACATATTAACCTTCTTGTTGCGCAGTTGTGTTAAGTAAAGCAAGACAAGCAATATATCTACAAAACTTTTAAATTATTTACCCGCAATAAACAAGTCTGATATAAGTTTTAATTGCCAAATGTCAATCCACAAAGTAAAGCTTCCACTTATAACACTTTACAAGTTACTTGATGACTTCGTAAACTCCATATTAATTGCTAAGAAAAGGTTAAAGTTGAAGAGAATGTTATCAACCTGTGGTACACTCAGTACGATACTTAACACCCACACTATAATCACAAGGGTTCTACTTCTGGTAGCTGTATCTATACTTCTCATAGGATATTTTACTGCCAACCACCTATCAACCCCAATCAGCACTAATACAAAAGTACTTAAATACAAGGAAAACATCTGAAGAAATTTGAATAATTTACAACCAATATTTCCACCGTACCATTCTACTGTTAGTGACTACGCTGCTTCTCCGGCTAAACAGAACACAGTCACTAATAAGTCTGCTGTACTCAATTGAAAAATTAAACTGTAAATAGCTGTCCATGAAAGTCTCGCTCTCCCGCGACCTTTCTTCCCTGGATGTATACTTATAATTGTTACCAAATTACCAATAAATTATAACACAGCCAATCCAAATAATACGGTGACCCTAATTATTGTACTCTTAGTCAAAACAGGGGTGTGTGGTAGACACGTTATATTTGTACCATTGTAAAAAAGTAACCACTGAGTAATATTATTTTGTAATGTATCGTTGATAATGAATGTTTCCACGCATTTCTCTATTGCCCAAAGGGAGCTGTTTACTGTGTTTTCCCCTGAAGTGTTTTTTTTTTATATAGTAGTAGCTTGATTGGGTGTATTAGATTGTCGTCTTCATATAATGTGGTACTGTTGGCGAAGTACTCCATGTTTCGTCATACGTATTTCATTGAGTTTATGGAGATTCTGTAACAAAAGAAAAATATTGGTAAATAACTCAGGTCCTTTAGTTAAATCAACAATGTGTATATCTGATGTGAAAAGTCTTATTTTCAAATCAAACAAGGGCCGAAAATAATTTTACAAAAAAGCACCCTTAAAAAGTCAACCTTTAAAAATATTAATGTTATGTAAAAAACATGGTTCTATAAATATTAAACAACATATTCTATCATGTGGTTAAAACATATTTTTTGTATTCAAATGACGATGAAACCGTAAACGGCGCGCTTACTTTGTATTGATGCTACATATTATCCTCTTTGAAGCGAGTTTTCAACGTCAGATCACAGATAAGATATAAAACTATTCCAATGTTCTTCATCATTTTTATTAGACTCTAATTTAAACGTGGTATTTCAAAAGAAGTTAATAGTCTTGCAAGTTACAATTTGTTAGGTCTTTGTATTTTATTTCTACACTGTTTACATTATAAATATTGTTCTTTTGTGGCTAGTTCAATAGTTGTCCACAGTTATCTACCAAAGCAATTACCATAAACGAGATGTTTTTAGTTTCTGTTTTGTTTTACTTTCAAAATTTGTAAATTGAAACGACCTACGCAGAACTTCGAAGTTTGTTAACATCTCAAAATAGATAGCTAATATGTTTAAATATAGTAATGTTATAAAAATCGCATATTCTATAAAATATTTCTGAAACAATCTTGTTAGTTTAAATTGAAATGGATGAAATGGAATGGAAAGGAACGAAATGAAATAGTTAATTATGCAATAAAGTTACATGAACACTTTTGAATGTTAAACTTTTTTTGAGCAGATGAGTTCGGCCTTTCCTAACTGTAGTTTAGTTAGATCAGCCCTGAGAAAAAAAGACGAAACATACTCTACTTTAAAGTTTAGACAAATCTATACTATTATATAAAGCTGATGAGTTTGTTTGTTTGTTTGAACGCGCTAATCTCAGGAACCGCTGGTCCGATTTAAAAATTATTTCAGTGTTGGATAGTACATTTATCGAGGAAGGCTATATATCATCACGCTACGACCAATAAGGGCGGGTTACCAATGAAAAATGTTTCAAAAACGGGGGAAAGTTATCACGCTACGGGCAATAGGAGACGCAAACGAGGTTGCGTGGGTAGGCTAGTTAAAGATAGTATCAAAACAATTGAGCCAATCATTTGATATGCGACAATCCAGATTGTTTAAAAAATTTGCATGTTTATAAATATTTAAGACACGTCGAATATAGTTGAAAGTATAGTCAACTAATCAGACAGGTTAGAAAGCGTAACAATAATTTAATGTACTAAGTTAAAGAAATTTTGCTGGACATAGGCATCTCCCAAGGAACATCACAGAGCCCGGTCTGATGTTTTTTGCATCCAGTCGCGGCTAGCCCTCTTATGCAAGTTGTCCCGCCATCTGGCCAGAGAACATCTCACACTATGTTTGCGAAGCCGCGGTCTCCATTCCAGAATTCGCTTTGCTTACTCCAGCAGTTTCTGTTCTGAGATATATGTGACCAGCCTAGGCGATTCACACACTGCTCCACGCTCCGTCGCCTGGCGCGGAGTGGCAAATTTTAATATTGTATGCAAGTACATTGATTAGTATAGAAAACACGCCAGGTCCAACACACCGAAAACGCGCCACGACGCAGGAGCCCGTCCCGCTAGCAGATTCTGCCGCCAGCCGCGGAGGCGCGGGGCGGACCGCAGCAGGAAACACACTGCGCTCCGCAGTATCGCGCCTGTTTTCGTGCTTTAAGGACTTGTACACGATGGATCTGGACACGGATATATTTATATACGAAATTGAACAACGCCCAGCAATTTGGGATATGACGAGTATTGCCCATTGTAAAGTAACTAACAGCACGACGACCAAATGGAAAGTAACCTTCAGTTTACTAAAGGTGCGGGCCGCGTACAAAGCCGTCAGGCGTGGAGGCGCGCTAAAATCTGCTCGAAGAGTCAGATCTGCTACTCCGTCGCCAAGCGCGGGGTCGGCTGCTACGCGCCTCCGCGCCTGCGTCACCAATGTCTGAATCGCCTTATCCACCTCAAGCTACTAACTTTCGGAGCTATGTCGGTCACTTTGATTCTCTGTCGAATTTCTTTGTTACGAAATTTGTTCTCAGGAAGTTGAACCACATATTTTCTGATGTATCACAGAGCCTGAAGACTGACTATGAGGCTAATCCATAAGCTTAAAGTCGCTCAACGTTCCACAGGGGGGAGAGTTATGCTTTAGAATAATGCTAAATTAAAATTATTTGTACATAATGGATCTCCGTGTGGTGACGGATTAAGAATATGAAGTATCACCAGCTCTATTCAACCGTGTTTCGTTGGTGAGTGCGAGACCGGAGGTCCGATGAAGCAGAAGCATCACTAGCCCGCCATGGTGTGGGTCACCATGCTGCATTGCATTCGCAATGAGTATGGTGACCACCACTCAAGGATTCTGCTTATGCTTCCCATCAGGCAGAATAGAGTCACGTTGGTAGGCCCAAACATAAAAAAGTATAATTTAACTGTTGTATTCTGATACCATCGACAAGCTTTGAGATAAGAAAATTATTCTATTCGTCATATTTCAAAGTAAGATTACTTACATAGTTCTACAAAAAATGTATGACATTTGAAAATAAGAAGAAATTAATTTAGCTTATTATATACAAATTCATGAAGACATACTCATATTTATAGTCTCGGTGAGTTATATAGAGGCGTATATAGATTTAGGTAACTTTAATTTTAGGTTTATAAAAACTCAGACAGGCACTTTAGGGATTAATGGCCATAAATGAAAAGGTAAGTGAAAAAGAAAGAGATTGCAATCGTGGATAAAGGATGTTACTTACATAGTTGGATTAGAGACTGTAAGCAATAGGTCAAGAAGATGTTTATAGATACGAAACACTTACTTTACTTTATGATGTTTATACACTATTTTAATCGGAATACGGGCGCTTTGTTAATAAAACAACCAGATATAGTGGAACTTGTTGTAATCACTCACCGAATAACATTATAACTCCAAATGTCGACAATTATATTTAGTATTGCTCACTATATATATCACCGCGGTAACAATATCATTGCGCGATTCAGATAACTGAGACAACGCCATCTATCGAGGACAATGTCAGTAAAAAAAAATCAGTTAATTTTATCTTCATGGAGACAGTGAAATTTCCATTAATTAGGGCTAGATGAGTGACAATACCAATATGGTAATATTTAAGAGATGTCATCTATGAACAGTGCACATGACTTACCCATGATTTCAGGTAGATTTTTTATGTAAATATTTAAAAGATGACATTCCGGAATACTACCCTTAGAGGCGGTTGTATTTTTTAAGTTAATCTTACGTCTGTGATTTGATTCTGGTCATGATTGAAGTGCTAAATGTACTTATTGCATAGCTCCGGTATAATACCTATATAATTTATCAATTATAGTATGCAATCCAAATAAAGTAATTAAAATTTGGTTTGTCATTTTAGACCAAAAAAAGAAAAGCTCAAGTCACTCACGTAAGTCAAAAGGTAACTGGAAACATGCGAACACTTTATCGCCTTAAGAATTTCCTGCCCACTAAAACCAAAATCACGCTTATGCAATCCTTGATCATCCCGTTGATCGACTATGGTGATGTATGTTATTTCGACCTGAATGCAGATCTCCTTAACAAACTAGACCGTCTTCTTAATAACTGCATTCGGTTCATATTCAATCTTCGCAAGTATGACCACGTGTCTGCTTTACGCTCCGAACTGAATTGGTTACCCATTCGCCAGCGCCGCAATCAGCGAGCTCTGACCGCTTTGTTCTCATTTCTCACCTCCCCATCCTCTCCAACTTATTTTGATCCCTACATCCGTTTCCTGTGCTCCAATCACAACAGAAATCTTCGCTCAGAAAATAATCTGCTTCTTCTATGTCCATCCCATAATTCTGACTTCGTCAACTCTTCGTTCTTCGTTCAAGCAGTTCTACTCTGGAATGCGCTCCCGCTTGAAATCAGGATATCCACAAACCGTTTCACGTTTAAAAAGAAGGTACATGACCTCCTTCTCAATGACATGACAGAGTCATTGAAACGATAGCATACCATCGTTTTCTCCAATACTCTTAGTGTACGTATCTATAGTAAATATTTTATTTATTTTATTATTTATGTAATTTAATATTATATAAAGTTATAGTGTTTAAGTATTTGTATATATATAGAGTTTGTGTATTTGTTGTATTTATATAAGGACTTATGTATGTAATGCTTTGTAATCCATTTTTAGCTATTTAAGTATGTATGTACTTTATGTGCGCCTACCTCACAAGATATCTACACCACCCAAAGGTTGACTGGTAGAGAATGCCTAGGGCATTAAGTCCGCCGATGTACTATAGTGCATAAAGTTATAAATAAATAAATAAAAAAACTGCCTCAAGCAACTTACAAAAAGAAATGAAATCCCACCAAAAACATTTTCATGTAAAATGTTGCCAAGACGACTGCATATGCCTTACCCTGTGAAAAGATATCAGATCTCATGTAGAGCCAAGGTTCCGAATCTACAAGCCCTAACTCTACCAACCCTAACTAGAAAAACTCTACATCTCAGTAAAAATGTATGGCTTGGCTGTTTCGCTACCATACATCTCTCATAAACCGATGGGACGATTAACCGACACGATCGAGGAGAGATCAGGCGCTGGACCGAAACCTTTACGTGCTCTCCGAGGCACGGGGTTTCAGACCCCAACTTCCAAACTCCAAGCTATTATTAAGTATTTCTATAATCAGAAATACTCAACAACACTTTGGCTCGACCCGGGATTCGAACCCGAGACCTCTTGATCGGCAGGCGCATACGTCAACCGCAAGACCAACGAGGCAGAAATAAAATATACTGTCCAAATATACACCTGCCACAAAGCCGCTTCGTAACACCCAAAGGTTTGACTGGTAGAAAATGCCTGTCGTATTAAGTCCGCCTTGTGCAATATGTTTGCAGGAAGTTTTAATAAATAAATAAGAAATAAGTATGTAATTATGTAAGTTTGAAGCAGAAATAGTCTGCACAATTTAAGAAAATAAATTAAAAACTATAACCCAACTAGAAATAAACTTTTAATAAAATATATATAGCCTCTGTCATCCGTGCCCTTATTAAGAATTTATTGACACCGTATTATTTAAACCAGATCAGAAGTTTAGACACTACAGTGGAATATATAAACATACACAGACTGCCAAAAGGATTACCCTTCCTATTGACTTCGCCGCAGTCAGATAAAACAATTTGAACCAAGAATACACTAATTCTCAGACAGAAGTACGAGTAGTAGCTCAATTTACAATTAACAAAAACAAAAACCGACATCAAGGTTCGACTCGATTTCTCTTGGATGCCATCATCAGACCTTAGTGTCCTTATCATGGTACCACCGTTGGGATATCTCCTTTCCATTAAAAAAGAATCATCAAAATCGGTTCAAAAACAACGAAGTTATCCGCGAACACACATAAAAAAAACATATATACGGTCGAATTGAGAACCTCCTCCTTTTTTGAAGTCGGTTAAAAATAGTCTTGGCTATTCTATTTTTAGCACTTTTTCAGATAATATCGATAAGAAAAGGAAGATCGACGTACGTGACACATGTGTGAAGTGTAATTCTCTGTGTGACGAATAACAGGATGTTTCAGAAATTATTTCACTTCTGTTAGAGCACGTCTGATTAAAAGACAGCAAATGTTGACATTCCTTCGAATAAAATCAGTTGGTGGCATTTCTTTTATAGGTTTGTAAAAGTTGTCTAAATTTTGGAAAAAGTAATAGTCGGTAGGTGCAAGGTCTGGTGAGTATGGCGGATGAGGGAGAGCTTCCAACCCCAGCTCTTGCAGCTTGGAGACAGTCTGTTGCGCAGTATGGGGTCGCGCGTTGTCGTGAAGCAGCTGCAAGAGCTGGGGTTGGAAGCTCTCCCTCATCCGCCATACTCACCAGACCTTGCACCTACCGACTTTTACTTTTTCCAAAATTTAGACAACTTTTTAGTGGTTAAAAAATTCAATTCCGGAGAGGCAGTACAAAATGCCTTTAAAGAGTTTGTTGCCTCTCGTCCAGCTGATTTTTACAAGAAGGGCATCAATAAACTGCCAATGCGTTGGCAAAGATGCGTCGATTGCATGGGTGATTACTTCGAATAACAGAAATAAAAAAGTTTGAAAAAATAAGTACTTTCACTTATTGCATACAAAATGGCAATTTCATAGGTAAAGACCTTGAATCGAACGTCAATTCTCTCTTTTTTTAAACAGCCGGTTTTACTTGTGATAATATTTTTCGATGTTTGACTCCATATTTACTTTTTTCACATCCTTGCCCCACTACGTTGGTTGATTCTGAAATAATATTATTATACAGTATGACACAGAAACAAAAACGAAAATTCACTTTTTGACTCCTGCAAGTGTACGTTACGATTATTTAAGTATACAATTAATCACCAGCTAATCTATGTATATATTAATACGTGAAGCAAGAACGCAGGAGTATGAAATTTGACAAAGTTAGTGGGAGAGCCACGCTTCGGCATGAATGGGACGGCTCGACCGGAGTGATACCGCGGCCTCACAGAAAACCGGTGTGAAACAACGCTTGCGCTGTGTTTCACCGAGTGAGTGAGGATACCGGAGGCTTATACCCCAACCCCTCCGCCCCATCCCCCTCCCCATCCTCTAAAGGCCGGCAACGCACTTGTGACGCCTCTGGTGTTGCGGGAGTCAATTGGTGGCGGTAATCGCTTACCATCAGGTGATACGTCTGCTCGTTTGGTACCAATTCTATAAAAAAAAGTTAAAGTTTATTTGGAAGAGGAGAGCCGCAAGCTTAAAAAAATATTAAATGAATAATGGCTAAATTTTTACCACTGGTTGACTACTAGCTTTTACAATGAAGGGTTGGATACTGTTAAAAGTTTGATTTTGATTCTATACTGACGACTATACGACTGAAAGACAATTCTCTAAGGAATATTTATTTGTACACTCTGTAGTACAAATTTCACATAAGTACAATCTAATTTATATTAATATCCATTTTACCGGGTAAGGCGATTTTGTGAAGGCGAAAATAAAAATGTAGTCGGTTGGAATCTAAATAGGACATAGATGTAATTAATGCGCATTTGGTCTAGGCACGATAAACTCATAAATCACACCCATTTGTGCGAAAAAGACATACTTAGTAAATCCCAGAAGATTAACTTGGACTCATATATGTGTTCCACTACTTTTTCAGCTTGTATAAATTTCACCTCTGTTTTATCGACAATAACGTTTTATCAGAAAAGGTCAGGGCAACAAGAAAATAAATGTTTCGTAGGTTGTCGTCGATTAACGAATATTATAGTACCGCTCTGACTAGCTACTAACTAACCCGAATACACTTTAGCAACACAACGGTAACTTACTCACTCCGTTAAAAATAATATTACTTAGTACCCAACTCAAGTCCTATCTCAAGTCTAAAAAAAAGTGCTGCTTTATTTTTTTTAAGTGGATGCTTCTATTGGCAGGTTTGGATAAGAATTCATATTCATTTAAGACGTCATCGACATGGTCACGTGACGTGGCCGCTGCCGACGGGTTTGCACTTTTTGTGATAGCTTTATCAGTTTTGTGGTGATACTATTGTGTATCCTAAGTCAATGAGTTATATTATAAGTGCATTGATAAGTAAACCATATGAAAATAAAAGTAAATGTTACTCAGAATGTCGATAGATGATAAAGTTAAACAGTTTTCATTTACATATTTTAAATTAAGATCAAACAAAAGTTTGAATATCCAAAAAGTGTTTGTTTATAGTGTTGTAAGTTTTTACTTCTGTTAGTAGTCCTCATGACTGCTTTGTATGTTTTTCAAAATAAATTCTATTTTGAAACCTTTATAAAATATCTGCATTTTTAAAAGTTGTCCAAAATATATTTTTGTAATAAGATCTGCCAAAATGACACTACTCTGCCTGCTGGGAAGCATGAGCAGAATGCAAGAGTAATGATCACCATTCTCATTGCGAATGTGGAATGCAGCATGTTGATCCACATTATGGCAGCCTAGTGAATTGCTCTTTCACGCCCCGCTTAAAGAAACCGGGATCATAGCGGTAGGGAAACACGTCCGCTGGTGTACGCACGTACACGAGGCCGTACGCAGATACTATCCATAATATCCTTGTTTATCCAAAGATTGAACTTATCCATAACATCCTTGTTTATCCAAAGGTTGACCTCAAGCGATATTTTCTTCGGTTGTAGTACAAACTAATTTAGTGTTAGTTCCGCGCAAGCGGTCGTAGCGGACGCGCGTGCCTCACTCCGTCCGACCCGCTACTCATTTACGCGTTACGTGAAAGTAATTTTTCAAGTGATAATTATTAAATAGGGTAACTCCTGGCAACAGGAGCCCCTTAATATAAAAATGTCTGTACCCCCAACGTCTCAAAACCCCCCCACGTACCTACCAACCACAATGTCTCGAGAAACACCCAGTGCGTCTAGTTATGCGAACGTTACCTCATCCACTTGTTTTCCCAAGAAAGACCAAGCCATAGTATTAGATTCCATTGACGGAATAACACTAAGAGAGTACCTCATTGCATTATCGTCAATTACACCTGCAGCGTCTATACGATTCATATCTCGAATCTCGAATGCACGAATATGTATTTACTTGGACTCGAAAAAAACGGCTGATAATCTTACTGAAGAAAAGAAAAAGGTGACCATTAAAAATAACATTCTAGAGATAAAATCCTTGATCACAAGGAACAAAAGGATTGTCTTATCAAATGTTTGTCCAGTTATACCAAATTACGTAATTGAAAAACGATTAGACGAATTAAATATAAAAATAATGTCTCCCTTAACGTTTATGAAAATTGGTGTTAGTGACCCCGGATTTTCACACATTCTAAGCTTCAGAAGACAATTATATATTAGTCCAGAAGATGTCGCACGTCTACCAGAGTCATTCCAAATTGAATTTGAAGGCACTAATTATTGGATTTATACGTCTAGTGATGCTCTTAAATGTTTTAGTTGTAATACACTGGGACACTTAGCTAAAAACTGCCCACAAAATATTATACAAACTCAAGACTACCCCCATGAAATAGACAGACAAACAGCAAAAGAAATTATCGATATATTTGATAGACGCGACGATTTATTAGTTAACCGACCCCAGGATGACCCTAAATGTACCCCAGTAGTTGATGGGTTTACACAACCATCTCAGATGAACACAAAAGGAATGAAAAGAACACACTCACTCACAACTACAGAGTCTTCAAAAAATAATTTGATAAAACAACACACACAAGAAGAGGAGTCTGATAAAATGGAATTTGAAACTGATGATACCAGTAGTAATATATCATTGGAAGATAATGAAACCACAAAAAAAACAAAAAAGAAACTGAAAAAATCAGATCCTAAAACTGAAGAAGAAATCTGGACCAATATAGAAAAAGAATTAACTATATTAAACAATGAAAATACATTTCCTATTAATTTAGACCAATTCATTAGTTTATTAGATAATACACGAGGAAAACAAAATGTAAAAGAATTAGTATATACTTATACAGATAATATAAAGGAACTCATTAAAATGTGCAACAAATTACACTGTAAAATGAACAAAAGCTTAAAGAATAGATGCTCGCGTCTGTCAAGGAAATTGCATGAACTGTTGATACCTACTACACCTATTGATACAACGGACTTAAATCAATAATAGTTTTAATTAACTAATTTATTTACTACTACTCTTTTAATTAACTATCGTTAGTCAGTATGGATATTTTACAGTGGAATGTCAATGGATACTATAAGAGAATTGAAAACATCAAATTATTAATAAATAGTTTATGTCCAACTTGCATTTGTTTACAAGAAACCAATTTCATTTCTAATAATTGCGCTTCTATAATAGGATATAAACATTTTTATAAAAATCGGTTACAAGGTGATAGGGCTAGCGGTGGAGTAGCTATTTACATTAAATCTCATACAATTCCGGAAGAAATCGTACTAAACACAAACTTAGAAGCAGTTGCAATAAACATAAAATTCCCATTATCTATAACATTATGTAACATTTACCTACCAAACAGTAATACTCTTGATAAACAACAATTAAATGATTTGATTAGTCAACTTCCATCTCCTGTAATAATATTAGGTGATTTCAATAGCCATCATTTTTATTGGGGTTCAGATAAATGTGATTCTAGGGGTAAATTAATAGCGGAATGGCTTGACGAGCATAATAATTTGTTTATATTAAATAACGGACAGCCTACTCGTTTTAATAGCCACACTGGTCTCACAAGCAATATAGATCTTACTTTGGCTTCACAAAATATAACGTCATATTTTGAATGGAACGCCCTAGACGATTTGTATGATAGTGACCATTTCCCAATAAGTATTAGATCTAATTTTTTTAATCACAATATATCAGACAATATTAGACTACCTAAGAAGTGGAAGTTTGGTAAAGCTGATTGGGACATGTTTCGAGAAGAGTTTGATCTGAATATAACAGAATTAATTCAAGTAAATCATTTTACGGTTTTTCCTATTAATGAGGTTGTTGATAAATTCAGTGAAGTTATCCTCAAGGCTGCTGACAAGTCAATACCTAAAACATCAGGTATTTTAAGAAAATTTAATTTACCATGGTGGAATGAGGAATGTAAAATCGCAATTCGGGAAACAAAAAAAGCGCTAAAACTCTTTAAACGATATGCCAGAGATGACCCCAATTCAACGTATAAAATCGATTATAAGAAGAAAAGAGCACACTATAGGAGACTTGTTAAAGAAAATAAGAAAAGGTATTGGGAAAATTGGGTGTCATCTATTACCAACAAAACCCCCGTAGGTGACATGTGGAAGAAGATTCAGAAACTGAACCACCACAACACTAGATTCAATCAAATAGTACTAGAAAAAAATGACGGTACTTTTACATCTAATCCTATTGAAGTCTCTAATCTTTTAGCTAAAACTTTTGCAACTAATTCTAGTTCTTATAATTATGATGACATATTTATTGAACATAAAAATAGACATGAGACCGATTCAAGTCTTGATATATGTGATAATTCCAACCCAATCAACAGAGAAATTTCAATGTACGAATTAACTTTCATACTTTCACAAATTGGTAATTCTAGTCCAGGTCCTGATAATATACCTAACATTTTAATTAAACATTTACCAATCAGAGGACTTGAATATTTACTTAAGCTGTATAATCATATATATTTGAATCATGTATTTCCAGATAACTGGAAAGAAGCTTTAGTAGTTCCTATATTAAAACCGCAAAAGATTTCAAGCTTACGAACTAGTTATAGACCCATATCTCTAACGTGTAATCTATGTAAAATTCTTGAGAAAATTGTCAGTAAAAGAATTAGATGGTATGTAGAAGTAAATAAACACTTATCACCATTTCAGTATGGATTTCGTCAGTTCCGTTCCACAATAGACCATTTAGTGAATATAGAAAGTGACGTACTGGATGGCTTTGCTAATGATATTTATACAGTAATTGTAGCATTAGATATTGAGAAAGCTTATGAAATGGTTTGGAAACACAGATTACTAAAAATACTACAAGATATTGATGTTAAAGGAAATGCCATAGCTTTTATTAAAAACTTCCTTTCCGATAGGACAATCAAAGTCAGAATCAATGATACAATATCTAACCCTGTCCGTACAGAAAATGGTCTACCTCAAGGCTCTGTACTTAGTGTAATCCTATTTCTACTAGCCATTAACGACATTCTGGAACTTTTCGATAAACCAGTCAAAGGATATCTTTTTGCTGATGACTTAACTATAACTTGTAGTGGTAGATCATTGCAACCAACGTTAAAACTTATTCAAAATACTCTAAATACTCTTGAGGAATGGTCTAAGAAATCAGGCTTTAAATTTTCAAAAACTAAATCAGAATTCATGATCATGACTAATAAAAGAATAAAATCAAAGAATGCACAGCTAATTATAAACAAGCACAATATTAATGAAGTTAATAAAATGAAAATTTTAGGTTTAACATTAGATAAAAAAATGTCTTGGATTCCTCACTTAAATAACCTTAAATCTGATTGCTATAAAAGGCTAAATATAATCAAAATTCTGTCGTCAACATCATGGGGATCTGAAAAAAAATGCCTACTAAGCACATATCACGCCTTAATAAGACAAAAAATTGATTATGGAGCTGTAGTTTATGACTCAGCCAAAAAGAGAACACTCGATGCACTGGAAAGTATCCAAAATACTGCTCTAAGATTGAGTATTGGTGCCTTTAGAACGAGCCCGATTAAGAGTATTTTAGCTGAGGCTGGAGAAATGCCTTTGGAATTTAGAAGAAAGGAACTTGTTTTAAGATATTCGATTAATATATTGTCTCAACCAGAAAACCCAACTTATCATACCTACACTAAATCAACAGCCGCAGATACGGAATATGAACTTAAAACCAATCTATCGAGACCCTTGAGAATTAGATCAATTAAATATTTAAACGAAATCAAACTTAAGATTCCAAAAATTTTTACTAAGAAATTGCTCACAATTGGCCCATGGGAAAATTTAGAATTACCTATTAACCTCGAATTATCCAAAAACCACAAGAGAGATACCCCTCAATGCATATACAAAACTTTATTTTTAGAAATTAATAGTGGATACACTGATTGTAAAATCTTGTATACGGACGGGTCAGTTAAAGACGGAAAATCAGGGTGTTCAATAGTATATGGTAATAGTTGTTATCGCTATAGACTTGGAGATTACAATACAATTTTTAGTTGCGAAGCAATTGCTATCCTTAAAGCCTTGGAATTAATAAGTAGTGAAATTAGTACAGAAAAATATGTAATATATACGGACTCAAAGTCATGTTTAACCGCATTAAAAAATACAAATAATACAAATACCTTAATTATTGAACTTAAACAAAAAATTATAAACCTTCTTAAAAATAACTATAACTTTGAAATTATTTGGATTCCAAGTCACCAGGGGATAGTTGGTAATGAAAAAGCAGATAATGAAGCAAAACAAGCAATCAATGGAAATGAAAATTGGCACATAAATAAATCAACCCCTGATGAATTACAAAAATATTTAAAACATAAAATTAAAACTACTTGGGATCATTATTGGAGAACAGAAAATGCATCAAAATTACATAGTATAAGAGACTCTATTTTTGAGAAATCTCCTAATAACTTTACATGTAGGAAAGATCAAGTAACCATCACCCGTTTACGTATCGGACACACAAATATGACGCATATTCACCTAATAACTAAAACTAATATAAACAAATGCAAGTGTGGAATAGACTTAACTGTTAAACATCTAATAGAGGAATGTACAGCTTACTGTACCGAGAAAAAGTTGTGTAACATACCAAATAACCTACAAGACTGTTTAAAACAAAATGGAAGTATGCAAACTCTAAGCTTTCTGAAAATGATTAATGTATATGAATTGGTGTAATCTACTGTTATTACTTATGTATATTTATTGTCAACCGTGGTCGCTAATGACCTGAGATGTTTAAAAGCGACCTAAAATAAATAAATTAAAAAAAAAAAAAAAAATTTAGTGTTATTGCCAATGTACACGAAGTATGTGATAAGCATACAATAAATATTAAAGTACCTATCTTTTTTGGATACTAATATAATGATTTGTGTTTTCGATAAACTTATTGATTTTTATTTTTTTATATTATCTAAAAGAGCTAGTAGAGATAATAAAGTTCATTGAAAATTATTGCATTCCGTTCAATGACATTTCCAAAGCTATTTCGTTTTCGTATAATCGAAAATTTGAAGGTCCGGTACTCATTAGGTACTATTAAAATTAAAATATGGAACTTAGGTATACAGAGTATTCACGCTCTGTAGATTTTGTCGATTTTTTTAAACGAACAGTTTAGCTTTTAGTAACATACTTACTTCTAGCAAAAATATTTATTGTAAAATTTTATAGTTATCATAATCAGTGAAGCCAAAACGAGCTGTTATACTCTTTGAATGTTTTAAGATTTGTTTAATATTACTCCTTACTATGAAGTATACATTATTACTTAGTAGAATATATTGTACCTAATTTACGTATATTATACGTCACATGGTCTGAGAGAATATTATTAACAGAAAAGTCATTGCAATTTACCCTAGAGCGCGAGATAAAAGATCCAGAAGATCCCAAAGATCTGGGTTTAGTTTGAGTAGAAAGGACTTCACAGTAACCAATCAACACAATGAAGATAGAATTCAGATAAGTAAGGTGGACAATATACCATGTAATTGGTAAAGCTAAAGAGAAAAATATATATGGAATTTGTAGATAGTGACCGACGGACAAACAACTGGATTTAAAAGCTGTCCAACCAAATAACTAGACTACGTACGCTTGAATATAATATCTGGAGTACGAATGATGAACGAGATACACTTTTTACAAACTAGCATAGGGTTTTTTTTAATAACTGTCAAACAAATATTTGCTAACTAATAAGTCATTTCAATACATTAATGTCTCATAAACCTTTGATTATGAAAATGATGCTTCATAATTTTTTACCACCCCGGACACTGATTTCCTACACATCGCGGGCAAAAGTAGAATGAGACATTGTGTGCTTATCTTCACCAGTTTGAATACGTGGGTGTGGTCGTGAGACTTGATTTTTTGACAAATGTAAATGGTGCGGTATTTCGAAATTCTTCATTTAAATTGAATGTTGCGCACGTCAAACCTACAAAAAAGCAGCTAAACAATGCCTTTAGAATCGTATTTTTCGCGTGACAGGAAGGGACTCTTGCTCCCGCTTCCTTCCGAATGACGCGCCTTGGTATGCTTTTACGAAGATTACAAATAAAATGAATTTTATTTAACATTGCACTTACAATATTCACACATAATGAAAAATACTATTTAAAAACCGGCTAAGTTACGTAGTTACTCATGACTTTATGACAGGGTTGGTATTTATAACTTTGAATAATGTTTACTTATAAATATTATTTCATTATTTTTATACGAAGTTTTCCAAGTAAGCGCATTTAATAAGTTACGTGCCTCTATAACTCCCGAAGTAACAAAGTTATCTAAGCCGTTATATTTTCTCTTCAAAGTTTATTACATGGACTAATATAATGTATTTTTTTCAGATTTTTTGAGCCCGCCGTTTAGCTTTTAGAAGGGGGGGGGGCGGGGTTCGTCTTAGCAACCCCTGAATATTTTAAAAAGGTCTATCTAACGGTAGACGCTAGAAAAAACCCCACATCACGTTTAGGAAAGGTACCCAAAAATACTTGCGTGATTTTTTGTCGACGTGATAAATAAACGAATCAATTCAAAGCTTCATCTTTCTAGCACTAACCCTTTGGTTGATAAACCGAGGACGGAGGGACGGATGGCTGGACGGACATGACAAAACTAAAAGGGTTCCGAGACGTGAACTATGTAAACCTAAAAAAATATGATTCCATATGTGTAAATGTCTTAAAGTAAATATTTTTAACCTCAAGGTTCATAAGAATATAAAATTTGCTAACATGAACATTTGTTATGCTAATTGCTTGGGTTTAAAGTAATCACGAATTAAATTTGTCTCACGCTTTCTCTCGGGATTAAAGCAATTGCGACACTGGAATAACTAATATTACTTTATATTTAAATATTTCTAGTATAAAGTTCAGTTTCACACCAGTGGAAGAAAAATAACTTTTATTTTGATTTTTAGGTGGTAAGATATTTTCGTAATATCAACTTCAGTACTATACTCATGGATTGTGAAATTGACTGAACAACTAGCCTTTTAATAATATTTAAGTAAATTTATATCTTTTTGACAAGCCATTGACACGATTAAGATCTAGTCCATTCTGGAGTCTCTGCAGCGTTGCCAAGTAGACTGCTGATACATCTAAGTCACCACCAAGAAGCCACCGCTATGTCCGTCCAAGTAAAGAATCAGAAAACAAGGTTCTATTGCGTCGAGGAGTGAAACAAGAGTATGTTTTATTAAATTATGTATGTAAAATTATTCATACATGCAATGGAGGACTTGTTCAAGACGATGTACTGGAAAGGGCGTAGCATCAACATCAGTGGTGAATACATCTCTCAGTTGCGATTTTCAGACGATATCGTCATCATGGTAGATGATCTACTGCGCGTACCTACAACTCATGTTGAGCGACCTGAATGAATCTTCTATCTGCCTATTAATGAACTTGGAGAAATCCAAGATCATGTTCAATGAACATGTACCACCGGAACCTGTTGCAGTACACGGTGCCGTTTTTTGAAGTTTTTTTGAAGTTTGGTAAATGCGGTAGAAGATGCACAGCGCATAAATTGATTTCTTCTACAAAAAAAAGTGTTTTTAAAAGAACCATTGCGAGTACAAGCATATAAAGAGCAACTACCAAACGTAGCCCTAGAACCAACATAAACACGGTGGGAACCAATATTAATGTTTTCTTGGTTGTGCATATGTTGTGCATATTTCGCTCTTTTTTTAGTGCATATTTGCATGCACATTTCGGCATTTTGATAGTGCATATAATACGATGTCTATGATAAACATTATCAGAAATTGGTTACATTTTTAAAAACTGTAAGCAAATAATAATTTATGTAATTAAACCATTATAGTAGTAACCTTGGTAATGTAGGCTAAAACCTCCTTTGAGTGGTTTAACTAAACAAATTGAATAGAAATAGTAATTATGTGTAATGTCTATGAAAATAGGCCGAACAAGTTAAAATTATACTTTACATACTTCCTAAAAATAATACGTTTATAGTAGGGCGCGGTACGGGGCAACATATTCATTTAATTTACGATTGTAGATTTTTCTTTTGCAACTCTTAGATAATATCCAAAATCCATTACATTAGAATAATTAATCAGCTTTAAAAGTTTTCAAGACACGTTAGATGAGTGTAATTAACAAGTGAAATTAAATGAATTCCATTGTGTGAGTGAATAAAAGATACTTTAGAAGACGGAACGATAAGGAAAAAAGTAGTAGATAAATAGACGTCAACTCGCTATTTACTCAATTTACATAATTTAAGCGCATTTTAGAAATATTTGTTGCGTGTTTCTGGTCATTCTCTGGTATATTCTTAGTGCCTTGATATGTCCTCGTCAACGCAACGTCGTTACAGAGCATCCACCTTTGTTCGGGTCTAGATAAACTCGAAAGTTTCTCTCAGTTAGAAACTATCTAATTACGTTTATTTAATTGTCTAACATACTTCTGAAACAAACAAATGCTTATTAAACTTAATGTCTGTCGGTGAGCAGGGTTGGGCTCAGTCGTGTCAGAGCAAGAGTTACAACATAGCGGTGGACCGAAAAACTACGTCAATAAAGAAAAGTTACAACATTAAATGTACTAGAGTGGTTTTAATGTAAACATAATTAATAAAAAACTTAACATAGATAATACAGAGTTAAGTAACAGAACAGAGTGTTACTCTAAGTTCTTGAAAATAATATTACACAAACTCTAAGAGTTTAGGTACACATGTTTTATTCTTATCACGCTTTCTGTGTAAACGCGGATGATTTATGGAATTTACTTATTTTTACTTCGGCATGAATTCGGCTATTTTTAGTAGGTATCTAGTAATGTTTAATATCTAATACGATTAAAAAATAATAAATACGATTTATTGAAGTATTTCATTTTTGTGTTTCATGTGAACACCTAGACTGCACGTTTGGCTTAGTGGTTTAACGGTCACCACGCCGTTACCTACTTCGCCAAGTGTTGTGGGTTCAAATCCCACGTAGGACAACACTTTGTGTGATCCACAAATTTTTGTTCTGAGTCTGGGTGTTCTTTGTGTCCGTTTCATGTATGTTTGTAGTCCCCCGCGACACAGGATTTATTCCTAATGCGGGAGTTGTCTTTTTATAAGAAAAGAAAAAAAAACCTTTAATCGTCACTATTTTCTTTTGAGGATCCTTGGATATGTGCTTGTAACATACCTATCAGACTCGTCTGCTAGTACAAGCAAGCACATATTATAACAAAAAGACTTAACTCGAGACTCACATAATTATATGTACCTACCTATACAAGTAAAATTTTAACAAAATAAAAAACCGACTTCAAGAAATATCAAATCGATCGATTTCTCTTGGAAGCCATCATCAGATCTTAGTGCCATGGTACCACCGTTGGGATATCTCCTTTCCATTAAAAAAAGAATCATCAAAATCGGTTCATAAACGACGAAGTTATCCGCGAACACACATAAAAAAAAACGAAAAAAAAACGGTCAAATTGAGAACCTCCTCGTTTTTTGAAGTACTATAAAAATACGTTACAGATGTTATATGAATTAACATTTTAATAGTACGTTTAAAGGATTTAAAATTTTCTTTTCATCCCCCCATCTCGGAAAGAGTGTTTTTACCCTTCGATATCTGAGTGCAAAGTTTATCTGAGTTTTTATCTGCTAGACGATAAATTGAATTTAGAACATCGTGTACACTAAGTTTGTGAACTCAAAACATAATTAAACCTATTTACTTCTACCTCTATCGTGCCGAATTTACCATACAAACGTTTTTAATTTGTTCAAAACTCAGACTCGGAACCTTCTTGGTGTACTTTTTTTTAAATTGCTTTGCCTGCACCATTTTCTTTTTTGCGTTTGGTCATTTCCTCGCTGAGGTGCAAGTGGGTTCCGTCCTGTCCCCCACGCTGTTTCTTCTGCATATCAATGACATGTTAGCCCTTGGCAACATTCATTGCTATGCAGACGACAGCACAGTTCATGGGAGATACTTCGGACGTCCTGCAGCAAAGTCAGCAGATATTGAGGAAAAACGACAGGAGCTTGTCACTGAACTCGACCATATTCTGTGCCGCATTTCTCAATGGGGCTCTGAGAACCTGGTCGAGTTCAACGCTAAGAAAACACAGGTGTGCGCGTTTTCTGCCAAAAAATCTCCATTCCTTCCCCTTCCGACTTTTCAGAACACTCAACTGCCACTACAAGGCAGACTCGATATCCTGGGCATGGGCATCTGCCGCGACCTAAACCCGCGCGAGTACGTTGAGGGCGTCACTAAGGCGGCCTCGCGGAAGTTAGGTGTTCTAAACAAGGTGAGACGGTTCTTCTCGCCGGAGCACCTATGTCTTCTTTATAAGACCCAGGTTCGCTCGTGCGTGGAATACTGTTCTCACCTTTGCGATGGTGCCGCGCAGTATCTGTTCGACGCTCTCGACCGGTTGCAGCGGCGAGCAATCCGAATTGTCGGCAGTCCTGAAGCCACCGAGTCCCTTGAGCCTCTGCAGATGCGTAGAGATATCGCCTCCATGGCAGTCCTCTATCGTCTTTATCATGGGGAGTGTTCTGAAGAGCTCTTCCAACTAGTCCCGCCCGCTCCCTTCCTCTACAGGACAACACGTGCCAGCCTCAGAAGTCACCGCCTCAGAGTGGAAGACATACGCTCTCGCACTCATCGATTCGGTTCTTCTTTCCTGTGCCGATCGGTTAAAACCTGGAACTCACTACCAGCGCACGTGTTTCCGTCCAACTATGATCCCGGGTCCTTTAAGCGGGGCGTGAAAAAGCATCTCACTAGGCCGCCATAGTGCTGGTCGCCATGCTGCACTGTCCTTGTTCACATTGAGGATGGTGACCACCACTCTTGGATTCTGCTTGTGCTTTCCACCAGGCAGGGCTGAGTCATTTTGGCAGCTAAAATATAAAAAAAAAAAAAAAAATTTCTTTTCTCCTTTTTAACTCCCACTTCTTAATTATTTCTATTTAAATCTTCTAAGATATTGACAATTAATTTGGAAACGTATATCTTGTACACACTATTTGCTTTTCGGTAAAATTGATCCTAATTATTTCCTTCTGTTCTCCTTGATTAGTAATAAAGAAGTTTTTTTTTCTATGATTTGTCATCGGATTATGTTTAGTTGAGCATACATTGATTGATTAATGAGCATGTATTGTACTGTTTTCTTTTCTTCTGTCTTTATTTTATTTACCTAACTTGGTTATTGTTACCAAAAGATTCGTTTACTTCGCTTATACAAAGAAGTTGAGCAATCATTAATATAGTCTATGTTCATTGTGAGGTGTACATTATAATGAAAAATGAATATGCAATATTATTATCCATTATCCTCGTTGCCTCCGTCCTCCAAACTGCCTCGTTGGTCTCGCGGTTGGCGTGTGCGACTGCTGATCATGAGGTCTCGGGTTCGATTCCCGGGTCGGACCAAATGTTTGTATGATCTACAAATATTTGTTTCGGAGTTTGGGTGTTTTCTATGTATAATAAGTATGTATTTACAAAAAAAAAAGTATATATGTATTTGTATCAGTTGTCTAGTACCCATAACACAAGCTCTGCTTAGCTTGGGACTAGATGGCGTTGTGTGTTAAAATGTCCGAAATATTTATTTATTTATTTATTAAAGTTTTGTATCAACAGAATATACATACTTATCATGGATATTCCACATCTAACACACAAAGTCATCTAGTTCTAAGCTAGCAGAGCTCGTGTTATGGGTACTAGACAGCTGATATAAATACATATAGGAATACTTTTTTTTTAAATACATACATATTATACATAGGAAACACCCAAACTCTGAAACTGCAGGTCATACAAACATTTGGTCCGACGGACAGGGAATCGAACCCGCGACCTCAAGCACAGTAGACGCATACGCTACCACTGCACCACCGAGGTAGAACTGATGAGTACTTATTATCATGGGAGAATGGAAAAATAAAAGTAATATCGTATCCTGAAATAGAGAAAACTAGCTGACCCGACGAACTTCGTACCGCCATATTTACATATCTGTCTCAGCTTCCCACAGGCAGTGTACAGTCGCGGACAAAAAAAGGCTTTTCCCGTTATCTTTTAATTTTTCTTGTACACAAACCGTGTCCTAACAATAACAAAAACATAAAAAATAATTATTTAATTTGATGCAGCTGATCGAAAGTTATGCGCGTACATAAATTTCGGCGATTCATCTTTATATATATGTAGATTTATAAAAAAATGAAACTCAGTGTGTCTTTGTATTTGACCTAATTTTAATGAATAATAATATCCAATTATTTTTATTGAAAATGATGACAATTCATAAATAATTGTAAATAAAGAAACAAAATATAAAATTAAGGTCTTATTTCGCTTTCATAACCCAATCACTAATCCACAACATACCGAAATTATCATGAGAGGAAATAGACTAATCAATCACCATACACGTGTAATCCCATTTGGCCTATAAAAACTGTCACGGATTGGCTAAGAATGAGGTCACGACGCTTGATAAATTATTTCATTAATTTAATTTTATACACTGAAATGTTAGTCAAGTTTAAGAAGAACCTGAACCCTTTCACCAGTTGAAGTCATGTCATGAATTTCAGTTATGTCACGGTAAATGCATGGTGCTCCCAACTCATAATTTAATGGAAATAACGGTTAAAATACGTAGATAAAGTAAGACATTCATGGTTTAAAAGTCTTAACGGTTAATGGTTTGCATCATCTCTTTAAATGCAGCTGGAAAAGCAAGGCAGGTGCCTACATGTGTCAATTATGTCTCTGTGTGATGTAAATCAAGAACATTTTCACCGGAATTCTCGAAGGAATACTGTATTTCGTTTTATTCATTACTAAATCTCCTATGAAAACCTTGAAATTAACATAAAAAAGTTTCATTATCATCAATTTATTTGGCCGTTACCAGGCCACTGCTGGACATAGACCTCTCTTTTAAACTTTCGCATATAATATAGTTAAATTATTTTTACGAGAATTAACGCGATCACTTATTAAACGGTACTACATACCTCTGATTTGCCTGACGTCTCGACCAGGTTGCACTGGCCGTGGTCACAGGCTGCACTGGACGTGGTCACAGACTGACTGTGACAAGTCATATGTAATACCTTTTAATAAGTGATCGCGTTAATTCCCGTAAAAATAATGTTTACTAATTATAGACCTCTCTCTTTAGAAAAATAATTTTGGTGTTAGAAAAAGTTAAAAAAAAACTACAACCCAACTCCATTTTTTTTTAAATTAATTTATAAAGCCTGTGTCACCCGGGCCATTATTACGAAACTATTGAGACCTCATTTGTTAAAATCGGTTCAGCAGTTTAGGCGGTACGGTGGAATAATCAAATATACAGAGACTGTCAAAACTGTTACCTTTCTTTTTGGTTTCGCCATATTATTATTACCTGCACCTGCGTGGTCTACATTTATCTATATTTGTTCTGCTTAGTTTGGGACTAGATTGCATTGAAATTAATATTATTTACTCTTCTATTACCTGGCTCTGCGAAAAAAAACCTAAAACTCTAAGTTTTTATGTCTTTTTTAATCTATTACAGTAATAGTAATGTCACCATAAAAATTAAATTTGACTACATATTACAGTCCTTTAAACAACTATTATATTATTTAATGAACAATTTGAACTCGAGTGTATAATTTGATCCAAGAACAAATTAAAGTGGGGTTTAAAATGAATTCGTATTATTTTGGTGAGCGTATGCGAAAGGTTGAGTTTAATTTAAAGGTTGAGGTAAATATAATTTGCCTGTACCCAATTTAACAATACACACTCAACAATATCAAATAATCAAATGTAGTAACAGCTATAGACAATATTCGACGTTACTACGTCCTTCTATCTCCGATGTCGCCGAAAAAAGAGCACTCAACCTAGTAAAGCACGGTCTACCTCTCCATGTCTGTTTATTTCTTTGTGCCGAACTTAGTGAAGTTATAATAAAAGATACAGACTTACTGAAATCATGTAATTATCCATTGACGCCATAATTGCAAGAGGGCTTTGACAAAACGGAAGCGGAAGGTTGTTGAGTGTAATCAGTGTTACCATCAACATCCCCCCTCTTTACAACAACCTTAAAACTATCATCCATAGATGCTTATCTATCTAATTCACATCATAATCCTTCAATCTACTAGGCTTTTTAACAATACGACCACTACGGGTGATATAATCATTATTATTCTCTGTAGGGTTTACAGATGAATCATCCTGTCTGGTTTCTGTATTACTACTGGACTCCGAATGTGTCTGTCCTTGGAAATTTAGATTTTCTTCATTCATTGAAATGTCACTATCAATATCACAATCAACTTCTACACTTATTGGAGTATTTTTGTCAATGTCATTGTTACATTCATGACGGTTGTTAAGATACAATCTATTTCTCCTAAATATTTTGCCATTCCCATCCCCCACCAGATATGAGCGTGGCTCCTCACACTGTTTTATTATTCTACCAGTCACCCAATCAGAGTCAAGGGTTTTTTTAAAATAAACATTTTGACCAACACTCAACTCCGGCAAAGGATTAGCATGTTTATTATAATATTTCTTAACATTTTCCACATGATCATAATATTTCTGGTCATATTTAACAATCTGAGGCTTGAGCTGACATTTAGACATAGGTAACAAAGATTTTAAATTCCTGGAATAAAGTAATTGTGCAGGAGATGACATATACGTTTTTGATGTGTTTCGGTAATTTAATAAGCCTAGGTACGGGTCACTTCCATCTTCTTTGCATTTTTTAAATATATTTTTGAAAATTTTAACAGCACTTTCAATTTGCCCATTTGACTGTGAGTGTTTTGGGCTTGTTTTAATATGAGTGAAATAATATTTTTCTGAAAAATCTTTAAATTCACTAGCTGTAAATTGAGTACCACAATCTGTAACTACATACTCAGGTATACCATGCCTTGCAAAAATAGATTTACAATTAATAATAACACAATTACTGGATAAATTATCAAATTTACATACTTCAATGAACTTTGAATAATAATCCATGAATACTAAGAAATCCTTACCATCTAATGTACATATATCAATTCCCACTTTGTGCCAAGGAATTTGTTTTACAGGATGGTCAATTAAAGGTTCTTTTTGCAAATTAGGTTTATGTTTAGCACAAGGTTCACAACTTAATACAAATTTTTCTAAATCTTTATTGATTTCTGGCCAAAATACACAAGATCTCGCTCTTATCTTAGAAGTGCTCAACCCTACATGTCCTTCATGTATGATTTTCATCATTTGCCTCTTCATTGAATCTGGTATAACAATTAAATTACTTTTTAATATAACTCCATCTAAAAGACTTAACTCATCTCTAAATGTCCAAAAAACTTGTGTCTTTCTATCAATCTCATTAATATTTTTTGGCCATCCATTTTTTATATATTTAATAATTTGCATTAATATAGGATCTATTTTAGTTGCACTTTGTATTTTCATTAACTGTTTACTTGAGATAGGTAACAAATCTCTCTGAAGTTTAACATGACAAACTATATTATCTTTAAGTTGTTTAAATTTATTTTCAACATTCATTGAACAGCTTCGTGACAATGTGTCTGCAATGTACAAAAATCGACCAGGTTTATACTTAACTTCTAAATTATAACCTTGTACAGCCAACATCATTCTTTGTAGACGTGCAGGCACCTTGTACAATGGTTTTTTAAATAAAGTTTCTAAAGGCTTATGATCTGATTCTACATAAACTTTACGACCATAAATATATTGGTGCATTTTATAACACCCATAAACAATTGCTAACATTTCTTTTTCTAATTGACAATAATTTTGTTCAGTGGCACTTAATGCACGTGATCCAAAAGCGATAGGTTTATTATTCTGCAATATAACAGCACCTAAAGCCGTTGATGAACTGTCAACTGACAAAACAATATCTTTGTTTGTGTCAAAATATGATAAACATGGACTGCTACATAATGCAGTTTTTAGTAATTCTACTGACTGTTCTTGGTTGCTGTCCCAGGAAAACACTGTATCTTTCTTTAGTAAGACTCTTAACGGTTCTATTAATTTTGAGTAGTTAGGTATAAATCTTGACAAATAATTACACATCCCTAAAAATCTTTCTAAATCTTTTTTGCATTTTGGACTTTCCATATTCATTACTGCCTGTATCTTGCTAGGATCAGGAGAAATCCCATGTGCTGTGAAAATATGACCCACAAAAAGTAATTTTGAAACAAAAAATTTACATTTGCTTTCATTGAATTTTATCCCATTTATTTGTGCAATTTGTAAAACTTTTTGTAGTCTTTCATTCAGTTGATGAACTGATTCCCCATAAATACATAAATCATCTAAGTATGGAATGACTCCCTCGACATTTTCATACATTTGGCTGATGATTCTATTGAATTCCTCTGGTGCAGATGCTACACCAAACGGAAGTCTCCGAAATCGATATCGCCCAAATGGGGTGATGAATGTGCATAGATCAGAGCTTTTTTCATCTAAATTTAACATCCAAAATCCATTAGATGCATCTAATAATGCAAAGACTTTTGCATTTTTCATCTTATTTTTAATTTCATCTACAGTTGGTAGTTGATATTTAGGCTGCACAATGTATTTATTGAGTTCTCTTGGATCTATGCACACTCTTAATTTACCATTAGGTTTTCTCACTAGAACTAAATTATTAACCCATTTTGTGGGCTTATGTACCTTTTCAATAACCCCCAAAGACTCCATCTTTGAAAGTTCTTCTCTTAATTCAGGCAGTAATGAAAAGGGAATACGCCGTGCCGCTTGTACTACTGGTACTGCATTTTCATCAAGTTGTATTTGTACAGACCCTGGTAAGCAACCAAGACCGCCATTAAACAGTTCACTGAAATGAGATTTTAAATTTGAAGTTAACTTTTTAATTTCATTATTATTGCATGCAACATTGAGTACTTTCACTAGGTTAGGATTAATGCTTACAAAATTATACTGTAAACAAGTCTTACATCCTAATAAAGTTGGTACTGACCCTTCAATAATAATAAATTCAACTTCATATTTATTTTGATTTGGATGAGTTATTTCTAACACACATGACCCACATACTGAAACACTCTTTCCGTCCAGTTGGATAACATTTTTATTACAGGGTTGAATTTCATAGTTTTTAATATTAAGTTTCTCACATACCTCACTACTTATAATGTTGCAAGCAGCTCCTGTGTCCATCTTCATAGGTATTTGATGACCTCTCACCTTAAATTCCTGTAATATTTCATTACATGACACTGACCCAATGAAGAAGTCATTGTCTTCATCATAAGTTTCAACAATGTTGATATGTTGTTTATTTATTTTAGGTTTCGGTTTGCTTTGACACACGTTCCCGAAATGATTTGGTTTTTCACACTTAAAGCAAGTCTTCCCATATGCTGGACAATTATTTATTTCGTGACTTTGTCCACAGTTTCTACAATTCCTTATTTTTTTAACCTTGAATTTAGTTTTTCTAGCTGTTGAATAGAATATTTCATGTTCTGTCTGTTCTTCTACGCTTTGTATTTGCTCTACATATTTTCTTGATGCATCAGCACTTAATAAAAATTTCATTGTATATTCCAGTGTTAAGTTTTTATCTTCAGCAATTAATTTTGTTTTTAGGTTATTATATTTTTTGTCTAATCCTGCTATGATTTTACTCACTGTAAGCTCTTCTCTTAACTCCTTAAATTCACATGAAATTCCGAGATTAATTACTTTTTGAAAGTAGTCCTCCAACGATGAACTGCCTTGACAGATAGTAAAAAATTCATTTCTTTGAATTATTATCGATTTACGTGGTTCGAAATAAGTTATGAATTTTTGTTTAATATCTACAAAAGTTAACTTGTCAGTATCATTGAATGTATTAAATATCTCCAGGCCCTTAGTCCCGATGAAATTTAATAATATATTTACTCGTCGCTCATCGTTCTCTTTGTCGAGGCCATTTGCCACAAGATATATTTCTAGTCTTTGAATCCATTTTTCAAAATTTTTTGATAAGTTACCATTAAAATCCATTTCTGGAAGCTGAGGTAGCAACACACCTGACATCATGTTTATTTCTTTGTGCCGAACTTAGTGAAGTTATAATAAAAGATACAGACTTACTGAAATCATGTAATTATCCATTGACGCCATAATTGCAAGAGGGCTTTGACAAAATGGAAGCGGAAGGTTGTTGAGTGTAATCAGTGTTACCATCAACAATGTCATACCTCACTCTCAAAGGCAAGTGACGTGACGATTAAACCGCGCCTCTTGAAATATGTTCGTTTCGTTTGTTATGAAGAATTCTCAAAAAATATGTTAAAACTGAGGCCACCAAGCTTACTCTAGCATAATAAACTACGTATTTTAATTTGGCAGTAAGTAAAAAAATAAAATAACATACTAGCTGACCCATGCAACCTCGTTTGCGTCTCTTATTGCCCGTAGCGTGATATTTCTTCCCCTTTTTTGAAAAATTCTTCATTGGTGCTCCACTACTATTGGTTTTAGCGTAACGATATATAGCCTGCAGCCTTTCTTGATAAATGGGCTATCTAACACTGAAAGATTTTTTAAAATTGTACCAGTAGTTCCAGAGATTAGCGCGTTCAAGCAAACAAACTCTATAGCTTTTATATACGAGCATTAAGTATAGATTTAATTTTATACCTATGGTAACAGAACCATATTACAAAGTGTCACCCCCCGCCCCTATTCATTCCATGGATGTCGTAAGAGCTGACTAAAGGACACCACTTTAAAGAGAAGGAAAGGTGATATACATCATATACCAACCCAGCGTGATAGAGTAGTCCAAAATCTCATTTCTAAGGAGAGATGGACTATTAAAGCCTGTTGAAATAATGATGATGATGTGAACACTCAAGTGGCAGTAGGCGGGGCATATTGCTCGCAGAAGGACGGCCGTTGGGGCCAAAGAGTTCTGGAGTGCCGGCCACGTACTGAAAAACGTAGCGTGGGTAGGCCCCCTACAAGATGGTCCGACGACCTGGTGAGGTCATCGCTGGATGCAAGCAGCACAGGACCAATTATTGTGGGGAGCCTTGGGGGAGGCCTTTGTCCAGCAGTGAACGTCTTTCGGCTGAAATGATGATGATGATGTGAATAATCTAATGAAGAAAATGTTCAAGACGACAAATTGTATTTTTGGAAAACACTTTCTCAGTTCACTGTGTCTGATGTAATACGAGTATATGCCAAAATATGACTGATATATTTGCAAACAAAATGTAAAGTGTTGGTAAAGCTCTTAGACAATCAGTAAGTACACTAACATTTGCTTTGAGTGTTTGGTTAGGTTTCACACACAAGGAGAATTCTCTCAAAATAAAAATGTTTACAAGGGTAACTTTACGTTGCGTGAAAGGCCTAAAAGGAAAGGTAATATTTTTACTCATCCTAGGTGTATACGAAAACAATTCTATTAGCGGTTAGTATTAAATTTTACCTTTACAAAAAGTATTTGTCTTAATAATATGAAACAATTATATCCGTACACATCACCACTATCTGATCCCAAACTAGGCAAAGTCTGTTTTTGCAGTCTTACAGCTATCTTTTTGCACTCCTTCTCCATACAAATATTCTCCAATTTCTTCATATAAATATATATATTTACATAATTTTCATAAAACAACATTTTTGCTTCACGTATTACGTATCACCTACATATTTGTAACACTAAATAAAAATTACCTGATAAAAACAGTGATAGCATTCATTTTTATTTATATATTATTTTTTATTATGTAGATCAGTTTAAAACTTTTTTCGCCACAAGCAGTTATCGGGCTCACCATTAGATACTCGTAAAAACAACGGTTTTGGATTGAGGATCGTTGAACCCCTTTATGTGTACCCGTAGAATATTAATACTTACGCACGTACTTACCAACAGCGACATATGTGCAGATATTATTGGAATATTAAGAGTAATATCATCGTTATCATATTCTTTTCCAGACTAATATTTGATATTAGTCCGTCAAGAAGAAAGAGTTTAGAAAACTATAACCCTTAAGCTTATGTCACCTTGGCTATTAATACAAATCTATTGACACCTCATTCATTAAACTCGTTACAGTAGTATATATTAGACGCTATGGTGGAACATACAAAAATACACACACGGCCCAAAACATTACCCTTCCCTTTGACTTCACTTTGCCTTAGTCGGGTAAAAAGGATCATTATGAGTGTATACCTGTACAGTAATAATACCTATGAAATTGCCGTTTTATATGCAATAAGTGAAAGCACTGACAACATCATTTGGTACAGTTCGCAACAGACAGTCTCCAAGCTGCAAGAGCTGGGGTTGGAAGCTCTCCCTCATCCGCAATACTCACAAGACCTTGCACCTACCGACTATTAGTTTTTCCAAAATTTAGACAACTTTTTAGTGGGTAAAAAATTCAATTCCCGAGATGCAGTGCAAAATGCCTTTGAGGAGTTTGTTGCCTCTCGTCCAGCTGATTTTTACAAGAAGGGCATCAATAAACTGCCAATGCGTTGGCAAAGATGCGTCGATTACATGGGTGATTACTTCGAATAACAGAAATAAAAAAGTTTGAAAAAATAAGTACTTTCACTTATTGCATACAAAACGGCAATTTCATAGGTAAATTAAAAATTAAATTAATTAAATACCTATTATTATTATATAGCCTGTTATTTGTCATCATGTCGTTTTGATCATGCCGCCCTGGCCTATGCGGTTCATTGTCAAAGGAACGCCGACACGAATCAAAGGAGCCGCGTGCGGCGCACGCCCACAAGAAAGTATAAATAAAAACTAAAACCCAACTACTAAGTTTCAAAAGCTGTAGTCCATGTAGTTTAATGTACCATAGTCCATAACACTTTAACAACGCGTGTCTACGGCTTTTGAAACTTGTTTCATACTTTTTCAGCGTCATTTTTTGTCGTAGTTGGGTTTTACTTTTAACTTTTTTTTATTTAAAATGTTTTGGTGCCTCTTTAATATAAATTTCTTTGCAAAGTATATTTTAAATAACTATCACAATTATCGAATAAATACAGACAAAGTCAAGAGAAAATGCTAATAAAATATATATTTTTGAAATGTACAAGTAACGCCCTTTCGAATGATACCAAACACGGTATATTTATCTCAATTTTTTTTTATACATTACTTTATGTCTGCTAGGGACGCCACATTAGATTTAGTGACACGTCATATAGCCTATAACCAGCGGAGATTTAAGACGCTTCTAACGATACCTCATTTGTCTTATTCTGACTAGTAGTTTAGAAAGAATGAGGGAACAGACAATACCATAGAAATATCACACTTATCGAATAAATACGGACAAAGTCACGAGCCAATGCCAATAATATATATATTTCTGAAATGTACAAGTAACGTCCTTTCCAATGATACCAAACACGGCATATTTATCTTAATTTTTTTTTTAATACAGTACTTTATGTCGGCTAGAGGGCGCCTCATTAGATTCAATAACACGTCATATAACCTATAACCAGCGGACGATCGAGACGCTTCTAACGATACCTCATTTGTCTAGTTCTAATAAGTAGTTAAGGAGCTATGAGGGAACAGATGAACATACATACACACATCAAAAGTGTCTAGGGATCAACATATGTGTCTAGAGATCAACATATATTTTTGCAATAACTTTTCTCCTGATTGATATTAATTAAATTATTTTAAAAAATTTTAAATATAAAATTTTCTTTAAGGATTCATCAAATAAAGTGTTTTCGTTTGTCACAGTAACGATAAACCAAGTCACCTTTGCATTAGGTAATAAAGAAATTTGCCATTTTCATAATAAAGGGATTTTTGACATTTGAACCACTAACATTAAAGTTCGAAAAAAAGACTGAAATAACAGTTTTCTTTAAAATTTTATTAGGTAACTTAAACAATTAATAATCCGTGTTTCTACCGCGAACACTAACAACACAAGAACATCGGTTTGGCATACTCAAAATGAGTTCATCCAAACACGCTGTGGAATGGCCGCCCATGTTCGTTGCAACAACAAAAAAAGGTCTTCTTGCGACTGGATACCCTCCATATTCGGCAGAGCTCTTCTCTGTAGCATATCCCATGCATGCTCAATCGGGTTCAAGTCTGGCGACTGAGCAGGCCAGGGCCAAAGCCACATCTCAATCTCAAGAAATCCGCATAAAAATGCTTGAGCCCTCGACACTTTTGATGTGTGTACATACATAGCCTGTCAAAATCATAACCCTCCTTTGGCTTTGCCGTAGTCGGGCAAAAAATATACTTATTAGTGGGCGGACGGCGCAGGCGGCTTAATTGTATACAATCAAAATGACACTATGAAATGAACAGGCTATACTATTTCATATGATAGGTATTTCTATCAAGTTAACTATACATTGCAAGGTTTTAATTAATATTGACGTTCAAAGTGTAAAATGTTAATAATAGCCTCAATCTGACACTTTCAGGACAGCTTTCCCTTATAGGAAGATTTAATGATCTTATGAAAATAATTAAAGATAATATAGAGTTTCCTTTTCTTGTAAGTTAGTTATTATGTTACGTGGGCTTGTGTGTAGAAAGGTAGGTAAGAAATTAAAAAGGTAGATAACGCACCGCCTTGTTCTTGTTGATGCAAAAAAGGGCTCGTAGTTCCAAGTAAACACACGCGTTACGCACTAACTATGCTATAAACTACGCTACTTTTCGTCAGTATAGTACAAGTATCGACAATTTATACGATACTGACGCAAAGTACCCCAGTTTATAGCGTAGTTAGTACGTATCGTGTGTGTTTACTTGGAACTACGAGCCTTTTTACTGCTTCAACTGCAGGCGGTGCGTTATCTAACTTTTTTTATTTGATCTGAGGTAGAAAGTGAGTGAGAAATACAGTACAAGTAGAAGTTTGTTACTTATAAGACCTTATTTTATGTTTGACTTTAATATCAGGAAACGGTTTCACTAAACTATGCTTATTTCACAAAAAAAAAATATCAGTAACATTTTTAAAAATATAAAGTCTTAAAGCATCTGAAGTTTCATGTCGATAACATGCAAAAATAATTATCTTCACACACTTATTTAATTTACTAATTCTAAGATTATAAATTTTAAAGCTTCAATAGAAAATCTTGTAGTCCGTTTTCCTTTCAGTAATAATTAACACCAGCGTCGATACGGCCTTTGCAAAAGCGTGTTTGTTGGATAGCAATATACATACAAACATCCTCTTCAAGACCTTGAAACAAATTGGAGACATTCACTTTGAAGTCAGCTCTTGCATTTAGTTGCAACGTTAGAAATGGTTGAGTTTTAGAAGTTATGTACATTAAAGTCATGTGATAGAACCAAAGGTAGACCAAATATCTAATTTAGTTTCGTAGTCTTATTCACAAAAACTACGAGTTTATGGCCGAGGTCGGGTTAACTGGGTGGGATAAATTTCTACAGGATACTAAACAAAAAACCTGGTAGGATACCTCTTGATTCTGATCCCAGGTCATAATATGACCTATATGGCATCAGAACCAAGAGTTAGTGCGATTTCTGTATACGCAAAATCACACAAAAAAGTACAATTAACAAAAGAGGTCAATGACCTCCTTAAAATCTTAACATCGACTTATAATTGACATGTAATAGTATACAGCGCCATCTCTTTCTTCACTAAAATAAAATAATATGTTGAGCTTAATGCTACTTGAACACTATGGAATTTGACATCTATAATATATTATCACTTATCAGATACCAACGCACACAGAAATTAAAAATACTAACTGTTTTTAAAAAAAAAAATACCATGAATATTGACGTGTGCCGGGTTGCTGGTCTAATGGTGCGCGAACGACATCTAGGCTTAGTTTTGTAAATTATGACTAACAAATACTACTACTACTTAAAAGTAAGTAGGTAATTAACCAAAAATCTTTTTAAACTAATTTACTCTTCTAATAAAATAATGGTAAAACTCACATGCCAGAGTTAGGACCATATCTGACTCGAGAAAGCAAAATAACAAGATATATGAATAGAATCTTATTTTTACATACATATTTCATCAAACCCATACGTGTTATCTATGGACATGTCTTTAAAAATGATATTGAGGTTTCTAAGATCATTTTTTTCTTAACTGAATAGTTTGGCTAAACTGGCTGTGCCGGAATATTGATAGCATCTTACTATTAAAAATGCTTAGTTATCACTTCTGCAAAATTTGGACCCGAATATATCGAGTTATATTATCATATTTTCCTCAACTATTTTCAATATCATTGCCCCATTATAGATTCACGAATTTACAATAAATAAAGGAGTTAGACTGATGTTCATGTGATAACGATGACAATGAAAACGACCTCGTTATTTATGTATTCCACCTAATAGATTTGGTGTCATCGAAACTCTATTCGATTTACTAATTGAAAACAATTTTAATGAATATTGAATAAAAAATACTATTACGATGGAATGAAAATTAATAGTAAAACAGGTCTGTCTGTGTAGTAGTTAGTGACAATGACTGCTACTCGTGGGGTTCAAGGGTTCAATTTCCACTAAATATTCAGTACCAAACTGCCATGTGAAAAATGTCTAATTATTAATCTGGGGGCACGGTTGTGCCCCCGCCAAGACGAGTCAAGCGAGGCACAAGTGCACTACCTACTTTTTCTAGGTACTTCTCGAAGTGCTTCGTCGTTTTTTTGAACCCTCATAACTTAAGTTTCTTAAGTTAAACTATCTGGATAGCTAACTAACTTCTCAGGATATGATGTCAATAATAGACTAATTAAACATACAAAGTTTCAATTGCATAGCTCTAATACTTTAGACTTTATTTATATCTAAAATACACCGATTTCGTCACTGACACACTGATGATCATCAAAAAAGACCTAACTTAAAAAAATACGAACTTTTACACAATCTTTCAACCCCTATTTCACCCTCTTTGGGGTAGAATATCCAGAAACGCTCAAATACATTTCTATTCATTTTTAATCAGTAGCCCAAAGATAAAGTTTCATGTTCCTAACTTAAAAAATGACGGACTTACACACAAACGTTCAACCCCTATTTCACCCCTTTAGGGGTAGAATATTCAGAAACGCTTAAATACGTATCTACTAATTTTTAATCAGTAGCCCAAAAATAAAGTTTCATGTTACTAACTTAAAAAATGACGGACTTTTGTACAAACTTTCAACCCCTATTTCACCCCCTTAGGGGTAGAAATTCCAAAATTCCTTCCTTAGTGGGTGTCTGCTCAATAAAACGATCCATATGAATAACTGAAAGAATACAAATTAAGGTCTATACGTACGTGTAATATTAAAATCATCCTCTAATCACTAGTTGTTGAAGAGTTTAACCATCTATCATCTGCTCACCTAAATAACTTAAAAGTATATGACTAAAGGTCTTTAGATACGTATGAAATTGAAAGAATTGATTACTCCATGCTTTCCAGAAAGATTGCTTCATACTGTTACAGATGTCCCAGAATTTTAATCTGTTACAAGGTAATTCAGATACATTTCGTTCTGGGTATGAATTTAAAGTAGTTCCAATTATGAAGTGACCAGGAGATATATATGAAAAATCATTAACATCATTGGACATTGGTATAAGCGGTCTGCTATTCAGTACTGCTTCTATTTCACATAATACAGTAGACAACTGTTCATAAGTAATTATTGTCCTTTGAACAGTTCTTTTTAATAAGAATTTGGTACTTTTTACCGCTGCTTCCCAAAGGCCAGCAAACACAGGCGAATAGCAAGGAATGAAATGGAAATTAATGCTTTTTTCAGCGCTAAATGACTGCACTTGTGTTTGATGCTCTCTGGATGACTGCAATTTATACAAATTATGCAATTCTGAATTAGCACATTTAAATGTAGATGCGTTATCGCAATATATATCAGTGGGGCGTCCCCTTCGCGAAATAAAGCGTCTGAGACATGCGAGAAACGTATTTGTTTTCAAGTCAGAGCACAATTCTAAATGTATTGCTTTGGTAACAAAACAAACAATAACCAAAACATAACCTTTGCCTACAATTGATCTACGTAATGTAGATTGTTTCACAGAAACTGGGCCAGCAAAGTCTATGCCTATTTTTTGAAAGGGACGGCATACATTTACTCTATCTTTAGGCAAGTTGCCCATTAATTGTTCAGATACATGTTTTTTAAGTTTGAAACATATTATACATCTATGAATAACCTTTTTAATTTCTCTCATAGCATTAATTATCCAAAATTTTTGATTAATAACAGATAGAATTAATCTAGGACCTGCATGAAGGTTCTTTATATGTTCAGATTTAACAATTAATTCTATAATACGAGAACCTTTAGGGAGAATGAGAGGGTGTTTCTGTGCGTACGGCACATTCGCGTTTTGTAGGCGACCTCCTACTCTCACCAAACCTTTGTCATCCAAAAATGGACATAAAGCATTATAACTATAATCATTAATTCTTTGATTACATTTTAAAGAATGAATAACATCTTTCATTAATGTTTGTTGTTCATACTTAATTATGAACAATAATGCATTTTCAAGTTCAAGAGAAGTTATGAAACTTTCTTTATTTTTATTTAATTTTGTACGAACATTGTTACAAAATATAAGTATGTAGGCAAGAACTCTTTGCATTCTGTACAGCTCAGAAAATCTTTTTAAAAATTCTAGATTTAAAATAGGTTGCATGTTATAAGTACAAACCATTGAATGAGGCACCCCATCCTTGATCTTCGGAAGCTCCATACCATCTGGAGGCGTAGTAAAAGGAACATTGTACTCACCATTATGTAGGAAGTCAGGACCCCGCCACCAGAGACTATGTAGTTCCAGATTATGTGGGAGCACTCCTCTGCTTAAGCAGTCTGCAGGATTCTGATCTGAGCTTATGTATGACCAAGTGAAACCTGTTGTATTTTCAGTAATTTGTTTTACTCCGTTAGCAACATATGTATTTAGCTTAATTATATCCGTTGCAAGCCATGCCAAAACAATTTGTGAATCCGAATATAAAATAACATTGTCTGCATGAATTTTAAGCGATAATGTTGTGTGAACCCCAACAGCTAGCTTTGACAGCAGTCATGCAGCATTTAGTTCCAGCCTGGGTACCGTGAGACTTTGATTTAGAGGATTTATTCTGGATTTAGAACAAAGCAGCGAGACATTTATATTGCCAGCATAGTCAGTTACTCTAAGATAAATGCAACATCCATACCCAGTGGAAAGTGATGCATCAGCATACCCAATCAATTGCACACACCTTGCATTGCTCATGCTGACACAACGGGCAATGCTAATCGGTTTCATATGAACTAAGCTATTATAGAATTCAAGCCAAACATCATTCAACTCCTGATCAAGCACAGAGTCCCAGCCAATGCGGGCTTGCCACAAATTCTGCAAGATAGCTTTGGCACACACAATTATAGGCCCAGCTAAACCTAAGGGATCAAAAAACTTGCTTATAAAGCTGAGAATCTCACGCTTAGTTCCAGGAACTTTGCTTTGAGGAGTGGGAGAAGCAAGGATTAGAGTGTCTGCCTTAACATTATAATTAAGACCTAAAGTTTTTAAAGACAAGTTGTCTCTTTGTAAATCAATATTATCAAAATATTGCATTTCTATAGGAATATCTTGTAGGGCTTCAACAATGTTTGAAGACCATTTATGCAGTTGAAAGCCTCCTAAGCTTAGAAGTTTGCACAGTTGCTCTTTTGCCTCTATTAAGGCTTCAAGAGTCGGCTCGACTCGGCTATCTTGAACAGCAAACTCGCTCGAACAACCTTGAGATACAGTGTCTACCAGAGAATAGAAATGAGAATTTAATCGCAATGGTTAAACAGTTAGGCTCAGTGGTTGGATGTGTTGTGGAGGATAATGATATCTTGAAATGCACGCGTATAGCTAAACTCCAAGCCACCAGTACGCGCCCTCGTTCGGTTGTGATTCAACTTGCGTCCCCTAGAACTCGTGATCACCTGCTAGCCGCAGTTATTAACCACAATAAAAAGAACCCAGAGAATAAACTCAACACAGCTGATTTCGGAATTGCAGGCAACAAAAGACCAGTCTTTGTGACTGAACATTTATCGCCGACACTTAAAGCACTTCACGCGGCCACAAGGGTCAAAGCTAAGCAAATAGACTACAAGTATGTATGGGTGAAAGGCGGTAGGATTTATGTTAGGAAGAATGAGAACACTGACACCATTTTGATAAAAAATTTGGAAACACTGAGCAAGATTAATTAGCTACACAGTAGCATTACTTTAATTATATTATTATATTGCATGTTTCCTTGTTAATTACATATTAAAATTCAATATATTAGAATTATATTATCAGAACTGTAGAGGGTTAAGAACAAAAACTCATAGTGTTTATCGTAAAATTGCTTGTCAAAATTTTGATGTTGTGATATTTTCTGAAACATGGCTCAACAGTACTGTTAAAGATAGCGAATTATTTGACAACAGATACATAGTATATAGAAGAGATAGAGAGAACTCTAGTCAGCAATGTGGAAAAGAAGGCGGTGGAGTTTTGATAGCTGTTAAAAAAAACATCACTTCTAAACGCATAATGAATTGGGAAAGCAACTCTGAGGACCTCTGGGTGTCTATCGATCTTCTAGGATACGGGAAAACTTGTCGCTTAATTTTATGTGCAGTTTATCTCCCTCCACCAGTACGCCGTAATTATCTGGAACAATATCTTGATCGTTGTAATGCTGTTTTTGAACAAATTAAGGACACCGATAAAGTTTGCATAGTGGGCGATTTTAATTTAGGCAAAATTGACTGGATAACCAAAACACATTCTGATTCCAATAGTAATGAATTATCTTCCATATGTGAACTTCTGGTAGATTTCTCATCCTTGAACCGACTAAAGCAATTTAACTGTGTACCTAATTCTGCGGGCCGCACACTTGATTTAGTATTCTCGACGCATAGTGTATGTGAGGTTAGAAGGAGTCTAACTGAGGTCAGTAAGATAGATCAGTACCATCCGCCGCTTGATATAGTAATCTCTTTATGTAGACAGACTAGACTTCCATACAAAGATAACAATAAAAGGCCAAACTACTATAAGGCAGATTATACCAGCATTCGCTCTTATTTGAAAAAACAGAATTGGGATTTATTGTTCGCGGTTAATAGTATCGATGAAATGGTGGATACTTTTTATGGAATTCTTAACACAGCTATTAAAAATAATATACCTAGTCACATACCAAACAAGTTTAAATATCCACCATGGTTTGATCGAAATCTAATTAAGCTTTTAAATACTAAAAATAAAATACGAAAACGCTTCTTAAAATACAAAAATCCCTTAGATGCTATTGAGTTAAGGATGATAGGTAAGCAATGCGATAGAGTTGCAACACTCTGTTATAATAACTATATAACTACAATTGAAAAAGGTATCGTGGAAAATCCAAAGACTTTTTGGGCATACGTTAAAGCTAAGCGAGGTGGTTCCAGCTCATACCCTGCAGCCATGACCGATGGATCAACGACGACTTCAGATGTAACTGAAATCTGCGACTTATTTGCAGCTTATTTCTCCTCTGTTTACAGCACTAAACAGATTGACACCGAACCTGAGGAACCTTTTTATTCTGATTTTTTGAAAGATTTACACAATAACAGCCTATGTTTAACGAAACCACTTATACAATCTGATATTTTGTTAAAAAAATTAAAGAACTTAGACTGCAGAAAAGGTGCAGGTTCAGACGAAATACCGCCAACTTTTATAGTCGCGTGCGCTCACGAACTGACTACACCACTTTTGTTGATTTTTAATAAATCCCTTTCTTCGGGGATATTTCCGTCTAAATGGAAAATTACCAAGGTGGTTCCAATTTTTAAGTCATCTGACAAAAATATTGTAAAGAACTACAGACCCATCTCAATCTTATCCATTTTTGCAAAAGTTTTTGAATCACTGGTTTGCCCTTATATACAGAAACATCTGAAACTGTACTTAAGCGACCATCAACATGGATTCGTTCAATCAAGATCCACATCCTCTAACTTGTTACCTTATACAGAGTTGTTATCAAGGGCCATTGACTCGGGGCGACAGGCCGATGTTATATATACTGATTTCAGTAAGGCCTTCGATAAAATCTCTCACATTAAATTAGTGAGTAAATTGCGTGCATATGGCATTACTGGTTCTCTTTTGGATTGGCTGCGGTCGTACCTAATAGAAAGAAACTTTTTTGTAGTTGTAAATGGTTTTCAGTCAAAGTCATATAGCATTTCATCGGGTGTGCCCCAGGGATCCCATTTAGGTCCTGTTTTGTTCAACTATTTTATTAATGACATACCCCAGTGTTTTTTGTATTCGGACATTTTTATGTATGCGGATGATCTAAAATTTGTTAGAATAATAGAGACTAACGAAGATGCCTGTCATTTGCAGAGTGACTTGAATAGACTAGAAAACTGGTGCAAGTTGAATGAGATGCATTTGAATCCTGATAAATGTTACCATATAAAATTTTCGAGAAAGCGCAATGTTTTACAATATGATTATTTTATAAATACATATAAACTTGCCGAAGTAGATACTATTCGTGATCTTGGAATATTATATGATTCAAAATTAACATTCTCCCCACATATTAACAACGTAATCAAAATTTCTACTCAATTATTAGGTTTTGTCATAAGGAACTGTAGACCTCTCAGAAATAGTAAAACCAAAATAATTCTGTTTAACAGTCTAATTCGAAGTCACTTAGAATATGGTAGCGTAGTCTGGCGGCCACATTATGCAGTACACTCGTTGCGTCTGGAACGGGTGCAAAAACGCTTTCTCTGGCATTTGGCGTATTCCAGCGGCTTATGTAAACAGATTCGTTCATATAGTAAAAGATTAGAACATTTTAAAATGTTAACCCTGGAAAAGCGCAGACAGTTGCTAGATGCAATGTTTGCGATTAAAATTATGAATCATAAAATTGATTCTCCACGTATACTTGCCTTATTCAACTTTCGCGCCCCGGCTAGAATGCCAAGAACTGCTATTACTCCACTCTGTCCGCCTCTAAGAAGAACAGTGTTAGGAGCCAACTCACCGTATGCTAGATTATGTAAAATAATTAATAGCTACAGCGACGTTATTGACTTGCACGTCGACTCCATACGTAAATTGAAGAGCATCGTAAAGAGTAACCTCTCAGAATCTTGATTAATACATAAAATTCATACACACACATAGATACAAACATGGTACACGCTATATATATACACACACACGCACACACACACACACACACACACACACGCACATACACACACACACACACGCACGCACACACACACACACACACACATCTGCAATTAACGTTCTGTGAATCTGTTGTCAAACGTATATCGCATGCATTTTATAGTAGGTAAGTATTATCCACCACTTGAGTTTGTGTTTCTACTTTGTGTTTCTTGTTTTCTTATTTTACTTATACCTTCAAATATATGTATATAAATTAATAAATATAGGGTAGTTAACTCAAATTTAGCATGATGTGTTTACCTATAAGTGTTTGTTACACATTATTATGACCTTTGTGAATGTACTATATATAAGTTTTAGTGTAAACAAATGTTGGTGAACCTAAATAAATAAATAAATAAATAAAAAATAAAAAAGAGAATTGGCTGTACCTAATATGTCATCGACATATGTCTGGTGCCTTAAAATAAAGGCAGCCATTGGAAATTGCTTACCATATCATTCGGCTAGCTCTAGTAGACAACGAGTGGCTAAGTATGAACTAGATTTAAGACCATAGGTAATAGTATTTAATTGAATACACTCTACATTTTGATCGGGAGAATCTCTCCAGAGTATATTCTGTAAGGAGCAATATTTTTTATCTAAACTAATGGCTCTAAACATTTGTTTTATATCAGTTACAAAAATGTATTTATCTAATCTTGACAAAATTAAAATGTCAAATAATTCATTCTGTACAACAGGACCATTTAATAACAAGTCATTTAATGATACCTTTTTGTTTGTTTTCATTGAACCATCAAAGACTACTCTGCATTTTGTGGTTCTTTTGTCCATCCTGACTACAGGATGGTGTGGCAAAAAATATAGTGGATCATTTTCAAATTCATACTGATTAATGTCCACCTTAGAACCATGGCCTAAGTTTATATATTCATGTACAAAATCACTGTAAAGCTTTAGTAAGCTTGAATCTTTATGCAATCTATTTTCTAAGTTATCAAATCGTTTCAAAACTAAATGAAATGAACCACCTAAAGTTTCATTGACAGAACAAAGGGGTAGTTTTAAAGGCAAAGCCACAGTGAATTGGTTATTTTTTAACTGAACTGTATTTTGAAACATTTGTTCACATGTGTCATGTTCAGCTAATTTCTCTGGAAACAATTCAGGGACACTTTCAGTCTTCCAAAGATTGGCAATGTTATTGTGAAGCTCTGTGTCACAGCTATTGCAAAGCAATGTGACTGGATTAGTAATGAATAAATAAGGCAGGTTACCTCCTATTATATGACCAAAGTGAGTACTCAAAAGTGTGGGTGCAGATGCATTGTGGTGCTGTAAGCGTGAATGCGCAGGATATCCTTGTGCAGATGTTGGCAGGGCAGATTTAAGTGGGATAACTGGCTCATGGGTCAGCAGATAATGAACAGACAGATTTCTTGAAAGGGCCTCCGGCAGGATCCTCGACAACCTTCATAGCAGCTGGGGGTTCCTTGATGGAGTACATGTTTACCTTTTTTATCTGTGTTGTATACGACTGGCTTCCAGTTGCATTTTCAAGAGCAACAGCTCGTTCGTCTAGAAAGGTGACCAAATTAGATAAGGTGGGGTCCTTTTTATCATGACTAGACATAATTTGAAATTCCCGGCTACACAAAATGTCAAGTTTTCTTAACAATACTGTTAATAATATAGGACACTTGTTTACATTCACTCCAAGGTTTTGCAATGAAGCTAATTGTTGCTTTATGTTGGAGACATATTGCCTAAGGATTGTTGCTGTTGATTTATTTATTGATGGAGTATCTAATAAAATATTTATGTGCTCACTTTTAATTAAAAACTCATTATTGTACCTTTTATCTAATATTTGTAAGCTATCATCATAACTACTGCCAAGCAAAGGTAAGTTTTTTATTAAATCTAATGGTTCACCATGAAGAAAACTTCTAAGATAATACAACCTTTGAATCTTCTCTAAACTATTGTTGTTATTTATGAGAGAGTTAAACAGATCAATAAAGGTTTTATACTCAGAATACTTTCCAGTAAACAATGGAACATTTATTTGTGGTAATTTTGTTTGAACAAATACTTTGGTGTTAGTCATATCACTGGGGGTGATATTCTGAGTATCAAGTTTCACTAATAACTGTTTTATTTTTATAAGAGTTTGAGTATATTTATCTTCAACCTTGCCATCATCCTCGAAAGAGGGGTCTAAAGCCATTAATTGAAATAATAAATTTTCGTATGTCAAAAATAGCGATCGTAGACGTTCCTCTTTAACTTCAAGGAAAACTTTAGAAGTTGTGGTTGATGCCAAGGTTTCTATTTCATTGTGTATTCTAGTTATACAGCTTTGAACACCTCTTTTCTTATTTTTTAATAAAGAAATTTTGTCGGTAGTACCTTTTTCGTCGTCAGACATCTTGTATTCGATTTAATAATCTGAATAGGTAGAAATCACAAACAATATGCACAGTTCCGTACGTATTAACACAGAGAAAACACTTATGTATCACCCAAATATAAAATAGACAAGAGCAAGACACAAGCGATTCAATGATAGAAATGTAAAAATGGCGTAATGGCGGTCACAGGCGAGACTCGATCGACGCATACGCGGGAACTTATCGCAGGGTCGATCCTGATTGGTCCGTTGGAGATAACGTGATGTGCAGCTAGAATCGGCGGCTTTCTATTGGTTGAAATGCTGGACGTTTTGAATTTAATTTGATGGTTTCGGTTTGCCGTAACAGGAAACAAAATGCTTGATGTAAAAATAATATATAAAATATTTTTGTATATAATTCGCACTTTTCACAAATGTTGATCTTGCAGAGAGGAATGCTAATCTTAGCGTAAATATCGTCTTCCCTGTTGTGAAGATCTGTAGGTGCTTGATATAACTCGTACTGCGGCAGCAATATGGCGACGGATTGTAAGTCCTTGAAGTTCGTTACGATGACGGGCGAAGGACCATGAACGGGTCCCGGTTTAATTTGGGGGTTTTCCTAGTGGACTGTAGGGCTGGTTGATCGATCGTAACGAATAATACACCACTTGCGCTGCCACAGTAATTATATTAATTTGTACAAGTAAAAAAGTATGCACGGTACGTTCACAAGCTGCAGAAGGGAGGAAAAAGTACAAGAGTGTTGACACACTTAAAAATTACATATTTTAGTGTTGGTGTTCCCAATGTCACGCGGCATCGGCGCTCGCCTCCCACCGCTGAGCCGCACATAAAAGGACGAGCGCACTACAGCTCGACCTCTTTCGCCCGGCGTCTACCACGCCGGACGGCTGCGCTGCCCTCTACGGGGGGTCGGCCTCTAAAGCCGACCCCAGCACTGCACTCTTCCGCCCGGCGTCTACCACGCCTGGTGGCTGGGCCGCCCGGCCTACGCCGGAGTCCCAGCACTGCACCTCTTTCGGCCGGCGTCTACCACGCCAGTTGCCTGCGACGCCTCTACGGGGGTCGGCCTCTAAAGCCGACCCAGGACTGCACCTCTTCCTTTTCTCATCGCTGCGAACCAACAGTTAAGTGCCCCTTATCTGGAGGCACTGACTGGTCGAATCTCTCAAACCCACACCCTGACTGTACATCTATCTGTTTGTGTTATACTCATGAATAAATTCTTAAAATTGTTGTTGTGAAGCGTCTAATTTCATCATCATCAGAACCTCGTGGCTTCACCACAACCTTCTAGGCTCCTAAAGCCACTACGTGCCACATGGCGCCCGACTGAACTGAGAGATTCGATCACGGTTTACCTCATATTCTTTTTATTGTGTATATTTTGTGTGTATTACTTGTTTTATGTTGAATCCCATCCAGGAAAGTGTTTTTTCTATTATTTCGCTGTGAACACGTGCCAATCAGAACCGCGTGTACATTCATGTGCTTCTAATTGCTTTTCTATATATTATTTTTCATTAAAACACGTGCCAGTCGAAACCGCGTGTATATTCACGCACTTTTATTTGCTTTTTCATATTTTTTCGCTAGAACCGCGTGTGCAAAAAATACTTTTGATTACTTTCGCTTAAATTTTGTTCGCTTGTGGCTTATATAAACCGCAATTTAAATGCAAGTCGCTGGAATGCGTTTGAGTCGCAAACGAAAACCGGTTTCGCACGCGCAGAACCACGCCACGCCCTACGGCTCACTTAATCTTAATGTAACAACCTGGATGAAATTCAATAAATTTTATTTTTCTTTCAAACACACCTTAATGGGTTCGATAGCTATGTCTAACTTAATTAATTCCGTTCAAATATCTAACTAGACCAAACTTGGCTTCATTACTAAAAACTTAATTATTACTTTGAGTCATTATTAAACTTATCTAAACTTAAACTACATACTCGTATTATTCATCTAACGCGTAATTTTTTTCTTTCAACTTCTGTATACATCTGCGGCTATGGTCATTTCATTTACTATCTAAAACTCAAAAATGGTACATGTTGATACCTCTCTAAAACTAATTCCTATAACTTGTTTTTCTGGTAGGTACAATGGATGCGATTTGTTTTCTAAATGAGGTTACTAACATTAAACTATACTTTTCTAAACTATATTAAATATGTGTTAAATAATATCTAACACAGTTGTTCTTAGTCTTGTCGTTTCTCGTTCATTTGTTGCTTGATATTTTCTTAAAAATTAGCTATAAATGATGTCGATCGGTGTAGCATCGATTACATATTACATATATATATTTGACAAAACACCTTGAGTCTTGTCGTTTCTTGCCCGTCTATTGTTTACGTATTCTCTTAAAAATGCATTCTAACAATGATAGAAGCGTAAACCTATAAAATAAAATCTTCAAATATTTCTAGCCACAATTTTTTTTTATTTTCTAAGGAGTGGGCCAAAATCAAATTAAACTAAAACAATTAATTTGATGACTAAGTAGCTGTTAATAGTATCGTCGTCGATCGTTCACTCTAAATTGTTCTGGGCTAATTTAAAGCCTCGTGGCGACATAACCTCAAAAGGTACTTAACCATATGGCTACTATTTAAACAAAATGGCTACCATAGTTTTTCTGCACAATGTGATCGTCTCGGATCCTTGTTCTAAAATTTGTATTCTAAAATACTACTTTTTGATTTCTTCGTGTACATTTAGTACCTACTTTTCTACTTTGTTTCATTCGATAAATTTCGAAACGCATTCTAAATGTCTACTAATAAATAATATAATACTATTGACCGCTGCAACTTACTACAGTACTATATACTAAAGCTACAATCTACTATATCATATTCTATCGACCTTTGGAATTCACTATACAGATGTTCCACTATAGCTACATATAAAATATATCTATAAACATGTTGTTCTTACAACATTCTTGCACTATTCTCAACTTGAGACAATTTTAACTAGTGATGCTTGAGATGTAGGTGGATTTATATAAAGTTGCAATACGACTACATAAAAATAATCACATAATGTGGGTATCGTATTGGCATGTATGTTTCTAGTCTGTATGTTCGTTTGTGTATATTTTGGTCTAAACCAATATACCTACTTATTTAATCTCTTTATTCTCGTTGCTAGAATCATATAACTTTTTAAATTTACTCTCAAAATGAGTATATCTATCTCTAATCGGCTATACTGCCACTATAACTAATTAACTCTTAAAGGTTTACTGACAATTTTGATTGGAATTTAAGCTTTGACTGTTCGCCTCTATCGGTGGCAGGTATCGCTCTGTGCTAAGCACTTGATCATCCACCAAAATGTCATAAACCCTGTTCCTCTAACCTTAATGACGTCCGACATCATGTCTTCTGAAAGACACTCAAGGCCCTAACCCTTGATAGTTACTACTTGTAACCTTTATGATGTTGTGACATCATGTCTTCTGAAAGACTCAAGGCCCTACCCCTTGATAAGTTACTACTTGTAACTCTTATGATGTTCCGTCATCATATGGCCAGTTTCTACTAATGATTCTTGGTACTTTTAATACTCTTTGGAGCGGTTAGTGACTCCTAAAACTTAAGCCTTAGTACTAAAACTTATCATTGATGAGGGATTTATTTATTTATAACAGAGCGGTCGGTAACTCTTTAAACAAGCCTTATAGCCAAATGTATTATTGTTTTTAGGGATTTATTTATTTATAACAGAGCGGTCGGTAACTCTCTAAACAAGCCTTAAAGCCATATATATATATATAATTAACTAACTACAAACAATTATTTTGTTCCCTTGTTCTCCTAAACAGTCGTTTCAATTTAATTGAAAATGACCACATAAACTTGTCTAAATACTCTAATCGACACACCCCTGCATACACCCTAAAGTATACTTGGTGAAACGATACATCTAAACTACAATAACCTACTTATACCTACTAAAAACTACTAAAAGCTACTAAAAACTACCAAAAACTACTAAACAACTTTTTCTACTTGATAATTCGCGACCAGAGAATCTATCATCAATTTAAATACTAAAATCATTCTTTTCTCTACACTACTAAATCTAATACTACAATGTATATTAAAATTTAAGTCGTCACTGTGGTCGCATCTATATTGCTACGGATTTTGATCCCAATATAGTTGATGAACCACGAGATGTAAACACCAAAACTTTAGGCTATCAACCTTCTATCTTTGAGAAGGTACTGGCAGCTTGACAATTTTTCTCGGTGGCTAAGACAAATACTTTGGAGTAATTGACACATTATCTAAATTAAATGTAATAATGTCGAGATAGATAAGATCTCGTTTGGTTGGCGAATTAGCCAAAGTTAGTTAAAACAGTTAATAAACAGTGATTTTGTTTACTCATTCTATAACTAACACTTTTTACAGATGGGTTTCTGTTTTATTTATCTCTAAAAAATATTTCCTGCGTCGTAAATCAAATATAACATTTCTTGTCCTTACACACTTTAACTTTAAAAAAAAAAACCAAATCATGGTTCATTACAAAACAATAAAAACAAAATAAATATCGCACTATAAAAATCTAACTATAATCTACAAAAACTTTTACCTTTTTTTAACCTATGGCTTGGTAGTTAAAAAGTCGAGTAAAACCCGACTTACAGGTTCGATTCTCGGTTGTTGTTGTCGATCTGGTTGTTTGTTTTTCTTTTTCGCACATATGTCTTAGCTAGCATACCTGCTTATAACTACAATTTTCTATTACTACATCTACCTAAACAGTTAAACAAGTTTGCAACTATTATACTAAATTCTTTAAACATTTCTAACGGAGCATCGGAATGTATGGCTCACTTTGTTTATGTTCTCAATTGAACTTTTTATTTGAAATTTTATTTCAAACCTTTAAACTTTTAACTTCACTATATTTTTGCTATTGAACTAAGCTGATATGACCTTAGCCTGTTAGTTTGTCTTTTCCCTCTTATCTCTTTAAACTTTTTTTTGTCTCTAAAAAAAATTTCTGATCCTGCTTTAATCTTGTTCCCAGGGTACCAGCGAGGAGCTGCCGACAGTGGCGACCCCGAGGTCAGCGAATTTCCCCTAGGAAAAATTCTCGCCTAATGAGGGGGGTGTCACGCGTCATCGGCGCTCGCCTCCCACCGCTGAGCCGCACATAAAAGGACGAGCGCACTACAGCTCGACCTCTTTCGCCCGGCGTCTATCACGCCGGACGGCTGCGCTGCCCTCTACGGGGGGTCGGCCTCTAAAGCCGACCCCAGCACTGCACTCTTTCGCCCGGCGTCTACCACGCCTGGTGGCTGGGCCGCCCGGCCTACGCCGGAGCCCCAGCACTGCACCTCTTTCGGCCGGCGTCTACCACGCCAGTTGCCTGCGACGCCTCTACGGGGGTCGGCCTCTAAAGCCGACCCAGGACTGCACCTCTTCCTTTTCTCATCGCTGCGAACCAACACTTAAGTGCCCCTTATCTGGAGGCACTGACTGGTCGAATCTCTCAAACCCACACCCTGACTGTACATCTATCTGTTTGTGTTATACTCATGAATAAATTCTTAAAATTGTTGTTGTGAAGCGTCTAATTTCATCATCATCAGAACCTCGTGGCTTCACCACAACCTTCTAGGCTCCTAAAGCCACTACGTGACACCAACAACCTTCCATCATCAGCTTGCCTAAATAATTTGAAAAAATACAACTAAAGGTAACATATATACATATGATATTTAAAGATTTATCCTCCAACTCCTAACCGTTGAGGAGTTGTACCTTACATCATCAGCTCATCATCATAAAATGATGACTACCAGACCCAAATACCGGTGTAACTTCAGAAAATATACGAAAAACATAGTATGTGCCTATAAAAAATGAGGGTTTTCCTCGATTTCCCTGGGATCCCATTATCAGATCCTGATATGGTGGCAATGGGACCACCTCGGGAGCATACCCTTTCGAATACAAAAATAATTTTCAAAATCGGTCCACAATTGACGGATTAATCGGTGAACATATATAAAAAAAAAACATACAGTGGAACATAGAACCTCCTCCTTTTTGGAAGGCGGTTAAAAAGCGGTTCTTATAATGTTACAAACAGATACTCCAATTTTATTTATTTGTATAGACGTATAGAAGACTAGCTGACCCGGTGAACTTCGTACCGCTATATTTACATATCTGTCTCAGCTTCCCACAGGCAGTGTACAGTCGCGGACAAGAAAAAAAAACTTTGCCCGTTATCTTTTATTTTGTTTTCTTTCTAGCAAAAACAGAATGAATGAAATCGGACTATGTGTTATTGAATTACAACTAAGTTCATATTTTGACTTTCATCCCCTCGGGAATTTCGGGATAAAAAGTATCCTATGTCCTACCTCGTAGTATGAACTCAAATCATGCCAAGTTTCATTTGAATCCGTTCAGTAGTTTCGGCGTGATGCGCGGCCAAGATACAGACAGACAGACAGACAGACGGACAGACAGACAGACATACAAAAATTAAAAAAATTACAGTTTTGGCTTCAGTATCGATTATAGAGAGCCCACCAAAAAAAATTTTCTAAATATCTTTAATGTACAGAATTGGACCTGTTACATTTTTATTATAAGTAGTAAGTAATAGATGTATAGATGGTTATAAGAAGAAAGATGAAAATAATTTGGATCTCTGATTTATTACTAAAGTTTCCTTTAACTTTGTGTTATATTACGATTCGATTCTTGCTTGGATTGTTTTATTAAACGCAATACGGAAACCCACCTGGCAAGTTCTACTTTAATACACACGAAGGCTTTGAAATTTATCTTTTAACCGACTCTGCTTTACTTTAGTTTGTCATATCAGACATTAATTTTGTTCATAATATTCAAACTTGAAACTAAACCTGATACTGAAATTCAATAGAAATAATCTTTAAATGGTTTTCAAGACTCTGTTGTGTTTAGATTATATAATATGTACTTTAAGCTACTCTTCGATAAAACGTCTCCGATGTTGTTTACCGTAATATGCTTTCAAAACATGGGTCAGTTTCCTGTGTTTACTGTTCTGAATGATCATTTACTGTTTATCTTTACTCACACACACACACACACACACTTTTCCGTAGTATCAACGGAAAAATTAAATAGGTGTACCTTCTATTTTGTTTATAACTTTTTTTTTTGTCTAATATAAAGTTCATACATGCATACAGTTATCCATTATATACCACACATACCATCGATAGTTTATCCGTGGTATACCAGACACATCTCGGTTACAAATAAATTACATATCTATAAACACAATAAATACTTTTATATATTATTATTATATATATAGTTGAGTATCAGCTAGACAGTAAATAGTTTACCAAAACAGTTTTACAATTTTTTTTATTCATCTTGCTACAGGTTTCGATAGGTATGTTGTTCAATATACGGGGCAGCATGTGTTCCCACGTCCGCGTCCCATATACATTAGTACGCTTAGGTATTCTATAAGTAGGTAAGTTTGACAAGTGACGTAATGACTCCAATCTTATATTTTTCTTTAATTTAGCAAGGTTGTGGTATTCCTCACCCAGTACACACACACTCACTTTATCGAAAACATTTAATATTTGACAGTGCTTAAATAGGCCACATTCGTCTTCTTTAAATTTTACTTTAGTTTTTCTAGGTACTATTGTTTTTAAGATTCTTAATTGTATGTTATAAATGTGTTCGAGGTAGGTCTTGTATGTGCGCCCGTAACTACCTAGTCCGCAGCTAATCACGGAGTCGGCAAGTGCGAGGTACATGATTCTAAGTGTTTTATACGGTAATTTATACTTTAGCACATATAATTTGGATAGAACGGATCTCAGTCTACTACATACGCTATTAATATGAGGTCCCCAGTGGAATTTACTATCTATAGTAAGGCCCAGATACGTATGCTGAGACACTAACTCTAGTGGTTGGCAATTGCATAGTGTCCCCGTCAGGTGTAAGCACGAGTGCTCATGAGCAACAATGACTGGCTCACAGAGCGATGTCAAGTAAACAACAACTAAAAACTACATTCGTGTTTCATAAGTGAAAGTGAGACCGGAGACCCAATGTTTTTTTTTTACGTACTAGCCGCCACCCATGGAGACTTGCAACACCAGAGGCGTCACAAGTGCGTTGCCGGCCTTTGGGGGATGGGGAGGAGAATGAGGAGGGGTATGGGAAGTGGTTGGGGTATGGGCCTCCGGTATCCTCACTCACTCAGTGAAACACAGCGCAAGCGCTATTTCACATCGGTTTTCTGTGAGACCGTGGTATCACTCAGACCGAGGCGACCGATTGATGCCGAAGCGTGGCTCTCCCACGGTATGAAGCCGAATCATCTCAATAGGCCACCATAGTGTGGGTCACCATAAATTGTTGCATTGTCTGCATTCGCAATGAGTATGGTGACTACTTGAACAGAATCTTCAAGATTCTGTTCGTGCTTTCCATCAGGTAGAGTAGATTCACTTTGGCAAATTCATTTATAAAAACAAAACAAAACAAACTACTCTAACGAACTAATCAAACTTACTTGAACTTCATATCAACGGTTCAGTTCCGATGACAATACCGACTGAACACACAGATATACATACATGGTGTATACATTTGTGTAGTTTTAGTTATAATTTGTAAGACCATCCGTTTTGTTCGTTCCGCCTGTCTGTAAAAAATATTGTTTAGAGAGAGAAATAGTCCAGTATACATATGTTGTTATTTTTCATTGATAATATTATCAAACCTAGCACTAATAAAACTCAGATTTTACCTTAAGTATAAATAGGTTATAATTTTTAGGCTTGGTTATTCTAGTACATATTTAAAAGGTGAAGAAACTACGTATGAAAACTCAAGTTATATAGTGTTGTAGTAAAATACAAATATGTAGTTAAAATGTTTTACAATATTTTATTTTTCAATTTTAAGAAAACTTAGGTACAGCTAGAAATACAACTCAGATAATAGGAATAAAATGGTGTTACAACTTTCCACAAATATCCAACTGACAACCTCTTTAAAGAAAAAATACTATCCCAAGGTTATCAGCAAATTCGTGTGCGTGATTTTAGCCGGATGCTATTCGCGTAAGTAGTAATTACCCAATATTGTTATTAGTTGTGAAAGACTAGTGAAAAACAGATACTCATCAACTTCCCAACGTGCGGCGTTGTAAGCACGAAAAGCTCTAATTCTACAGGAACTTTGTCTGTACGCAGTTTCAACTACTGGAAGGTATATATTTTTGTAATAATCGAGTTGAATTATATTTTACGGCTGAAATTTTAAGTTATAAATACACTAACTTTTATCAACGGCTCTACTCGCATTATTTTTAAGAGCTGCAAAAATGACTCTGCCCCGCCTGATGGAAAGCATAAGCAGAATCCAAGAGTGGTGGTTACCGTCCTCAATTTGAACAAAGATAGTGTAGCATGGTGACCAGCACTATGGCGGTCTAGTGAGATGCTTTAATATTTATTTATTTTGTTAAATAATCTTTCTATTCTACTAGCTTTTGCCCTTGGCTCCAACCGCATATTTATAAAATGATTTTCAACAACCAAGACACGGCACCAACCGACATATTTTACAAAACTTAGTTCCTAACTGTTCTAGCACATTCAAACTGTAATAGTGACATGACATTTCACTTTGACATAACCAAAAAAATACTTCTACCATAGAGCATACAATTTCTTAGAGCATTATATCTGAAGGGGCATGACAACGGGACAATAAGCGTACTTGGTATAGAACAGACAGAGTTACTTTCGAATGTGTAATATTAATATGCATAACTATGCCAAATTTCATCTCTATCCATGTAGCTGTTCAGATAAGATTAAGTTACAAACATTCATGTAAACTTTCACACATAATGGTAGTAAGATTAGTTTATCCGAGCCGAGTATTACATGTCAGAGTTTCTTAAAATAATACGAACTGTTGAGATTATGTTACAAACTTTTTGAGTCTGACACATACAAAGATGGCGTGAATATTCACTGCTTATTCAGTTAATATAACCGAAATTGTTCACTGGTTCATTTACTAACTGAAAAGTGCCTTAAGGATCAGGCAGTAATGTCCATTAAAATTAGAAACAAAGTGAAATGATTTATTTCACTTTATTAGAATAGAATATATTTACAGATGTTTTTACAATGTGAACTTTAAAGACCGTCTATTTAGCCACTGGTCGCATGTGAAAATGTATTTTATGAAAAATTTGCTGACCCGGCGAACTTTGTACCGCCATATTTATATATCTGTCTCAACTTCCCACAGGCAGTATACAGTCGGGGACAAAAAAAAATTAACTTTCCCGTTATCTTTTATTTTTTTTGTACACGAACCTTTTCCTAACAATATCGAACACATAAAAAACAATTATTTAATTTGGTGCGGCCGATCGAAAGTTATGCGCGTACATACATTTCGACATTATACACAATCTATATTGTGTTAGATGATGATATCAACCTTATTTGTTTAAAATTGTTAATGATTTGACAAAAAATTTAACTAATGTAAAACTAAAATTAATAGCAAGTCAATCAAATATTACATAATTTAAGCTTATTTCTCATTTTCTATTTTAATTTTTATACTATTATATTTTAAATATTTAACAAACCTAAATAATATCTCTCTAAGCAGGAACTTTAAGGAAATATCTTTGTAAAAACTATTAATATTTTTTACGGTATCGGCCAACAAGTATAAGGTCAACTTGATGGTAAGTGGCCAAGTTGAACCATTTACATATGAAATTTGAAAAGTATTATGTGTGGAACTGCCCTATAAGTGTCTCCAGATTTTGGCCTTGCAAAATTGCGGTATGCTACATTTTTTAACCGACTTCCAAAAAGGAGGAGGTTCTATGTTCCACTGTATGTTTTTTTTTTTTTTATGTATGTTCACCGATTACTCCGTCAGTTGTGGCCCGATTTTGATTTTTTTTTTGTATTCGAAAGGGTATGCTTCCGAGGTGGTCCCATTGCCAGCATATCAGGATCTGATGATGGGATCCCAGGGAAATCGAGGGAAACTCTCATTTTATATAGGCACATACTATGTTTTTCGTATATTTTCTGAAGTTACACCCGTATTTGCGTCTGGTAGTCATCATTTTGTGATGATGAGCTGATGATGTAAGGTACAACTCCTTAACGGTTAGGAGTTGGAGGATAAATCTTTAAATGCCAGATGTATATATGTTACCTTTAGTCGTATTTTTTCAAATTATTTAGGTAAGCTGATGATGGAAGGTGGAAGGTACAACTCCTCAACGGTTAGGAGTTGGAGGATAATTCTTTCAATTTCATACGTATCTAAAGACCTTCAGTCGTATACTTTCAAGTTATTTAGGTGAGCTGATGATAGAAGGTTAAACTCTTCAACATATTAGAGGATGATTTTAATATTACACGTACGTATAGACCTTAATTTGTATTCTTGATGATGAAATTTGATTAAATAGTTCAACTTACTACTGACCTACGATTGATTGCACTAAAAACTGAAAAATAAAAACTTTTTATAAAAAAAAAACCGACTTCCAAAAAAGCATCCAACGAAAACTCTCTGCCAAAAAAACACTTAAAAGCGTAAAATAAACTGGTTCTTCATAAATTGCGTATACCTAATTCTTTATTCATTTAAATAGTAGTATTATAATGTGTGCTAGGTACCTAAAATCTGTTTGAAGTCGGTGCTAAGCCAAAAAAAAATACAAACGAACAATTACAAAAGTCTAAGCGATAGTCACTTGGCACACTTAAACACAATGAACGATGCTATACGAATACATGCATTACTTTGCCTTTAATATTCCTTGAGAAGCGATAACTACAGAAATGTTTACTGTGATGTTATAAAAAAATAAGTTAATGCTATACAGTATAAACATATAACCCGAGCGAAGCCGGGCTTACACACACGCACACTCGCGCAAGCGCTCTGTGCCGCTTAAACAAAACAGCAGGAGCAGGCATACATTTTCGCCGCGCGGTAGAAAGAGAGGGGGATATTACTTCCACTCCTATACCACGCCTTTGTCTTACGAATAATCGATCAGGTCACGTGTCCTGACGCGAGTTTAACATTTTTACCCATTTCAAAAAAGGGCACAACGCCGCTAAAGAAGTTTTCACTTCAAAAACCTTTCATAACACAATTCGATCTACATAATTGTTGAATAGATAATTTAGCACATCTTTTGAAAAATATTTTTGTACTACACCTGATCGGAACAGTAGTCATTATTCCCTGAAAATGAAAAGAAAACGTTAGTTTTTTCCTTGACCTGAATAAGCGGGAGGAAAAAATGTATGAAAATCCATTTCTAACGTGTTTTAGCGGGAGAGAAAGTTGTATGAGTTTTCACTTCTCATGTGTTATCTTATATAAGGCGCACGCCTGCCCAAGGAGTTTTCATATAATTTAAATATGGAATCTCCGTGCCACTGACATCCTTTTGTGAAGAATAAAAGAAACAAAAGAAGCGCGAAATATCGGTCAAATTCTAAGCTAAATTGTGTCTTACATGGTGTCTTACGTTTTGATTTAAATACTTTCTACAATACAAGTCTTTAAATGTTCCTCACAGGTGTAGTATAAAGCACTGTGTAGCACTCGGGTGAAAGTCCCATTCCTACCTCGGGATACCTACCTAATTTGTTTAAATTAAAAAGTTGATTTATTTAATGCTTATTACATTTATGTCATAGAAAATCTCATTATATATAAATATAAATGTAAATCGTACTATTAAATGTAGATACTTATTATTCATTACAATATTTTAAGCACATTAATCTTACCATTCATAAATATATGAAAATCGGTTAAAAGTTTGTTATTAAAAATATATTTACGATATATATTTTATATATATTTTTATATTTTTTATAGATTTTTATGTATTTTGAATTTTTTTTTCATGGGAGTAACTAAATTTGTTTGTGCAAAATTAAGGACATTATTATTTTTTAATCTTGTACTAAAATATCATTCAATTTTAATCTTTAGGTTATGTTACGTTAAACATACAATTTTTTAAAGAAAATATTACTATTTTTATGTTTGAGTTGATTGATACAGATAAAAATAGAGATTGTATTTACCTTCCTATGCAGATTCGAATAGTTTTTTTTTTAAGTTAACTTGTCACAATTATCTTAAAGAAACTCAGCGTGCACGTGTATTTTTATAAACGACTAGCTTTTACACGTGGCTTCGCTCACGCAGACTTTCATCCCCCGATTTACCCCCTTAGGGGTGGAATTTCAAAATTTCCTTTCTCAGTGCTCACTTACGTTATACAAAGAACCTACATGCAAAATTTCAGGATTCTAGCTTCAGCGGTTCGGGCTGTGCGTTGATCTCTGGGCATGTCAGTCAGTCTGTCAGTCAGTCACCTTACTCTTTTATATATATGTGTATGTACTAAGACCCAGACCCGCCTAGCCCCTTCCCCAATTCTCTATGAAATACCTTTTGATGGGCTAAAATTTTTCGTGGGTCACTCAGGTATATAAGTTATCTTAAAATACACACATCAAAAGTGTCTAGGGATCAACATATGTGTCTAGTAGAGATGTGCCGACTAGTCGACGACTGTTTGAAATGTAAAACAAAGCAATCTTTCTTTTGGTAACCAGTTTCTAAAATTACTTGCTGATAACAAACATATCTGAAATTTATTAAACAAAATGTTTGCTTGTAGTGTTTGCACTTTTTTCCTTTCCACCACGAGAAATAATCATTGACATTGATTACACATAACAGCATTAGGGTCCAATGCGAAGGCGTGGCCTCTGATTTTCTAGAGGTAAACGCTGGCGTACCTCAGGGCTCCGTCCTGTCGCCCACACTGTTTCTTCTTTAGTCCACAATGTTAGCCCATGGCAACATGATAATTGCTAGGCAGATAACAGCACAGTCCATGGGCGATATTTTGGACAACTTGCAGTCAAGCTGGCAGACGTTGAGGAAAAACGTTGGAAAGACGTTGAGAGATGTGGCCGCTACAAACGGCCCGAGACCGGTGACACCCCGGTGCGGCCGGGGGTTGTCGTCTAAGGAGGGTCGGTGTTCCGACTCTTACTGTGTAGAACGGTAGGAGGCGAAACAGCGACCCGCCCCGGGGGTGACTATGGTTACCCCGGGGTGTACCTCAGTCATGAGATACGGCAGGAGGGTTTCCATAAACCGCTAGTGCGTTCCTGGAGTTCCTCCCGACTGCCGAGGTAAGCCGCCGCGGGGTTTAGTGGGTAGACCATCGAGTCCCACACACGTCCTTTGTGTCCCCCCCCCCACGGAGGTATGGTGCACAATGCATTCCCGCGTAAAAAAAAAGAAGGTTCGCTCGTGTGTGGAGTACTGTTCTCATCTTTGCGATGATGTCGCACAGTATCTGTTTGACGCTCTCGACCGGTTACAGCGGCGAGCAATCCGCATTGGCGACAGTCCCTAAGCCACCGAGTCCCTTGAGCTGAGCCTCTGCAGTTGCGAAGAGATATAGCCCCCATGGCAGTCCTCTATTGCCTTTATCATGGTGAGTGTTCTGAAGAGCTCTTCCAACTGGTCCTCTCCTCTCCCTTCCTCTATAGGACAACACGTGCCGGCCTCGGAAGTCACCGCTTCAGACTGGTAGACATACGTTCTCGCTCTCATCCCTTCAGTTCTTCCTTCCTGTGCTGAGCGGTCAAAACTTGGAACTCACTACCAGCGCACGTGTTTCCTTCCCACTACGATCCCGGGTCCATTCAGCGGGTCGTGAAAAAGCATCTAACCAGGTCACGCTGTCCTGTGTGTCCACACACTTCTGCATTGTCCTTATTACCTACTACCTACATTGAGGATTGTGACCAGCAGTTTTGAATTCTGCTCATGATTTCCATCAGGCAGGGCAGAGCCATTTTGGCAGCAAACACATAAAAAAAATCGAGAGCATTACTAAGGCGGCCTTGCGGAAACTTCACGTACTTAATTGCGCCCGAGCATCTATCTTCATTATAAGACCCAGGTTCGCTCGTTCGTGGAGGACTGTTCTCATCTTTTTGATGGATCCACACAGAATTTGCTTGATGCTTTTGATCGGTTGCAGCGGCCAGCAGTCCGCATTATCAACAGTCCCGATGCCACTGAGACCCTTGAGCCTTTGCACTTGCGGAGAGATATCGCCTCTGTGACAGTCCTCTAGCGTGTTTACCATGGACAGTATTCTGAAGAGCTCTTCCAACTAATCCCACGTTCTCCCATCTTCTACAGGACAACACGCACTGGCGGTCGTAGAAATACGCTTTGGAACTAAACGGTTCCGTTCTGCCTTCCTGTGCCGAGCAGTTTTTAACTGTTTGGTACCAGCGCACGTGTTTCCCTTCCACTATGATCCCGGGTCCTGTAGGCGGCGTGAGAAAATGCATCTCACTAGGCCGCCATAGTATAGGACGCTATACTGCATTGTCTGCGTTCGCAGTGAGTATGGTGTTGGAGTGTTGGATTCTACTCAAGCTTTCATCAAGCTCAGCAGAATCACTTTGGCAGGCTTTCAAATAAAAAAAAAAACAAAAAACATCGTCCACTTGTTTAAAAAACATCGGCACAAGTGATTTTATTTTTCATTTAACTCTTCACTTCAATCAACAATAAAAATAATATCTTTACACAAAAATATTTTTTACACTAAAACACACCTCCGACTACGACCCTTACAGAAGCAAAAATGAAGAAACAAGGTTCGCAGGCGGCGTTTGCGACTGGGGCGCGAATCAGCTGTAAACGAAGAGTTACGGAAATGTCCGTAACCACGATCGGTTTGGCCGATTAGTCGGCCGACTAGTCGGCCTTTTTAGGGCCAACTAATCGGCTAGTCGGCAAAAGTAATGATCGGCCCATCTCTAGTGTCTAGGGATCAACATATATTTTTGCAATAACTTTTCTCCTGATTGATATTAATTAAAATTTTCTTTAAGGATTCATCAAATAAAGTGTTTTCGTTTGTCACAGTAACGATAAACCAAATCACCTTTGCATTAATAAAGAAATTTGCCATTTTCCTAATAAAAGGATTTTTGACATTTGAACCACTAACATTAAAGTTCGAAAAAAAGACTGAAATAACAGTTTTCTTTAAAATTTTATTAGGTAACTTAAACAATTAATAATCCGTGTTTCTACCGCAAACACTAACAACACAAGAACATCGGTTTGGCATACTCAAAATGAGTTCATCCGAACACGCTGTGGAATGGCCGCCCATGTTCGTTGCAACAACAAAAAAAGGTCTTCTTGCGACTGGATACCCTCCATATTCGGCAGAGCTCTTCTCTGTAGCATATCCCATGCTCATCATCATCATCATCCCATAAAAAATATATGTTGATCCCTAGACACTGTCTAGGGATCAACATATATTTTTGCAATAACTTTTCTCCTGATTGATATTAATTAAAATTTTCTTTAAGGATTCATCAAATAAAGTGTTTTCGTTTGTCACAGTAACGATAAACCAAGTCACCTTTGCATTAATAAAGAAATTTGCCATTTTCCTAATAAAAGGATTTTTGACATTTGAACCACTAACATTAAAGTTCGAAAAAAAGACTGAAATAACAGTTTTCTTTAAAATTTTATTAGGTAACTTAAACAATTAATAATCCGTGTTTCTACCGCGAACACTAACAACACAAGAACATCGGTTTGGCATACTCAAAATGAGTTCATCCGAACACGCTGTGGAATGGCCGCCCATGTTCGTTGCAACAACAAAAAAAGGTCTTCTTGCGACTGGATACCCTCCATATTCGGCAGAGCTCTTCTCTGTAGCATATCCCATGCATGCTCAATCGGGTTCAAGTCTGGCGACTGAGCAGGCCAGGGCCAAAGCCACATCTCAATCTCAAGAAATCCGCATAAAAATGCTTGATCCCTAGACACTTTTGATGTGTGTAGTTATAACTAGGCATCTACGCATATAATTTAAAGAAGATTCGACAACTTTCTCCAAATATTGTAGATGTCTTATTAAATATTAATTTTATTAACTTATTTGTTTGTTAATTATAGTGGTATATTTTGATTTGCAATTTTTTTTGCCAATGTAACATGTAATCTTACGTTTTTCGAGTAATTAAAGTGTAAATTTTCATAAATAGCATCAAAATCAGATTTCAACGAACAGAAAACATATCAACTTTTTGAAAAAAGCTGATATTTTGACGGGTGAATTTTCGATTGAAAATCAGGAGGCTTTTTCGATTTAATTCAATATAAGGTAAAAAAATAAGTATTTCTAATCAAATAAATTACAGCGTATTTGGGACATAAAAAGGCAACCTTTCCTCAAATTTCGTGAAAAAATAAGAAAATTTTAAAAGATAAAAATAAAAAACCAAAAACTTGGTTTTTTGAATTTTTCACATAAATTTTGAGGTTATGTGATAAAAGTGTAAATACAAAAGTTTACATCTTTTTATTACCTACAACTTTGCCATTTAATTTTTTTCCATAGGTCTTTTAGTTTTGCCGGAAATCGAGAAAAACCGTTTTTACCCTTAAAACCTCCTCCCCATCTCCTTCCCGACCTCAGATCGCCCGTAAATTATTTTTCCTTTCATTTTTATAATATTCCCCTCCTTTTCTAATGAGTTTCATTCTACTATTTTTTTTTTTGGTTTTAAAACTTATCGACACTGGTCTATAGCTTCATAGCTTTATTTTAAGTAATTAAAATAAAGATAAACCAAATAATGCACATATTCAGAACAAAAATGTATGTTGCTTATTAACAGACAAACATGAAAGCAAACAGTCTTATGTATTTGAGTATATTACGTTGAAAGACCAATTGAAGAGAACTCGTCGTCGTTACTGTGGGATATCCATATCTCCTAAATAGTAGCATCGTTCGAAAACCGTTACGACACACTCGCGTTGTGTCAATCACAGAAAGACCTTATAGTGAACAGAGTGATGTGGGTATCATTTTATATGTCCACAATGCATTATGAGAATAAAGGAAAGGTCGATAGAAAAAGTATTGATTCATATTTTTACCCGATTACTGATAAAGACCGGCCCTGGAAGGGTAATATTTTTAGCACTCTATGTATGTCTGTATGTCCCGCCGTAGCGTCTAAACTACTGCACCTATAAACTTGTTCGTGTTAAACAACATGTCATAACTCTTAAGATTAATTTTAATGATATTATCTCTTTTAGAAGCAAATTTTACAAATATCTAGACATGATATTAATTTAAAACTATAAATTTCTTACAACCCTTTTTCATACACAAAAATAATCTTATTATCTGTCATACTTGTATACCCTTATTATGCTTATCGGTTTTAGAGGATCTACGGCTTGAAAATATGGTCCCACCTTTTGATAACTTTTACTGACCATTTTTCTGATACCAAATGCCAATGTAATGGTCGTGAATTATTGGATGTCAGTTTATTTAAATCGAAACATTAAAAATAACAGCTTTTCAGTAGTACAAAACGTAACTTATGTCGACTTTATGCTGATAATACATTACTTGTGTGCTCTTATCATAAAAAAAACATTGTTTTATTGTTTGTAATTTAGTATAGGAATAAGAAACTTCGTGAGTTGTATTTATTCATACTGAAATTACAAATGCGAAAGTAACTCTGTCTGTCTGTCCTTCTTTCACGGCCAAACCGCTGCACCAATTTCAATGAAATTTGCCATGGAGATACTTTGATTTTTGAGGAAGGACATAGGCAACTCTTTGCTGCGATAAAAGACAAACACGCGGGCGGAGCCAAGCGCAAATGCTAGTATATTTTACTTTTGTTTAAAATGTGGAGACAAATTTCTGAACGCACAATTCAAAAGTCAAATATTTGACAGCTAGGAACAGTTTGTATTGAAAAATTAAATAGTCGTTTCTAGGGTTTTCCGTTACTTATTTGTTTCGCATCGTTTAAACCTTCCCTTAACTACTATTAATATTTCAAGATTAAAATTAGTTTCGTTGGTCTAGCCATTTTCGAATTTTAGCGAGACAAACGAAAATAATAATAAAATATTTCCGATATCTAACAAACGACGCCCGACGCCATCTAGTCCCAACTAAGCAGAGCTTGTAATATGGGTACTAGACAACTGATATCCCACCAAAAACATTTTCATGTAAAATGTTGACAAGACGACTGCATTATGTCGTACCCTGTGAAAAAGATATCAGATCTAAATATTAAAATAACCGCTTTTTACTAAATGCATATGTATACACGGATTCTTATACCAAAAAATCAGTTTTTACCATTTTTGTCTGTCTGTTTGTTCCGGCTAATCTCTGAAACGGCTGGACCGATTTTGAGGGGATTTTTACTGATAGGTAGCTAATGATATAAGGAGTAACTTAGGCTACTTTTTTTTTAAACTGGCTTCGCCCTGTGGCGTTACCCGCAGTACGACAATCACTCAGATAGTTTTTATATATAAAAGACTAGCTGACCCGTGTAACGTTAACTATATATATTTATATCATCCAAGCCTAAGCCTTCCCCAGTAAAAGGGTATCTATAGTTGGTGGCCATGCTGACAAGAAGTAAAATAGGTTTTGCTTAGAGGTTTTGTCCTTTTTTTATGGAATAGGGGGCAAACGAGCAGACTATTGCCACGCTAAGATTTGACACGTTTAAATTTTGAAGTGAATAGTGGACACCTGAAATGCGTAAGTCATAAGTGTAATAATTTCATACCAAATATAAAATTAGGATACAAATACCTGAGATTAGTATATTTCTTTATATTAAATTATAGATTTGGGAATGCAATGGTTAATAGTTAAATTTAGAAATTAAATGCATTATTTAATATTAATATAAAATGCGTTTTGCATAGAGTGGTGAGCAATGGGAGAAGCCAATAGCCTGAAATGATGAATTAAATAATTTATTTACCAAAGAAGTAAAGACAGTTAGCTATTATTAATACTCTAAAATACTAAAAAAATCGTCAAGACTTCTATTACTTTAAGAGATCTTGGTCACATAAATGTAAATCATGGCAAGAAACAAATGTCAGACTAAAGAAAAACCAATATGTATGGATATAAGAAAACATCTTTTCAAATAAAGCTGGTTTCGTGATAGACGAGGTCGCCCATTATTTTATAGGTTTAGTGTTTTTTATAGAAACATATTCAGTCTTATTTTTTTTAATAACAACTTGATAAATCTTTTTTAATTAAGATTGTATAGAGTTTACTGACGTGACATAAAATTTTCAATTATAAAGTGGAAAAGAATCTCTATTGACGGATAAAGAAAGGAGTGTCACCACGTCTATTCTTCCCATGGATGCCGTAAGTTAAGGAAGCAAACTATGCAGAACAACTTCATTGCAAAAACAAGGCATACCTTAAACAAGACCTCTTGTTTTACTAAAGATTGTTGAGAATTTACTGACGTTAAAGAACATTTTCAATAATAAAGTTGAAAAAAAAAACTCCGTTTGGTGACGGATAACGAACGGAGTGTCGCCACGTCTATTCTTCCCTTAAATGACGTAAGTTAAGGGAACCAACTATGCAGAACAACTTCACTGCAAAAACAAGGCACACCTTAAACAAGGCCTCTTGTTTTACTACGGATTGTTGAAATTTTACTGACGTGAAATAATATTTTCAATTATAAAGCAAATATTCTCCGTTTGGTGACGGATTAAGAACGGAGTGTCACCACGTCTATTCTTCCCATGGATATCGTAAGTTAAGGGAGCACAACATTCAGGGCAACATCACTGCAAAACAAGGCATACCTACAACAAGGCCACTTGTTTTACTAAGGATTGTTGAGAATTAACTGACGTGAAATAACATTTTCAATTATAAAGTTGAAAAAATCTCCGTTTGGTGACGGATTAAGAACGGAGTGTCACCACGCCTATTCTTCCCATAGATGTCGTAAGTTAAGGGAGTACACTATGCAGGACAACATTCGTGCAAAGAGAAGTAATACTGTAAACTAACCCTTTATCAAACTGTCTGGCCAGCGTGGTATAGTGCCAAAACCTAATTGCTTAAAAGTGGCCTATGTTCAGTAAGTGGATTGTTCAAGGCTGTTGATGTTCATGAGAAAGGTAGTAGAGTCACGCTGATTTCAGCACGAACCGGCCGGGGCTCAGACGGGGCGGTACTACCCTCGCACAGAAAATCAACGTAAAACGACAGCGTTGGTACTGTCGTGTTTCGTTGGTGAGTGCGAGACCGGAGGCCCAAATAGTCTAGTCAACAAGTTCCATACTTGTTGACTAGACTAAAAGATGCAGAAGCATCACTAGGCCGCCATGGTGTGGGTCGCCATGCTGCATTGTCTGCATTCGCAATGAGTACGGTGACCACCACTCTTGGATTTTGCTTATGCTTTCAATCAGACAGAGTAGAGTCATTTTGGCGGGCCATACATAAAAAAACATAGTTAAACTTAAGCGATTTCTCTTAATAATCTTCTAAAAAGATTGTCCCGATCTTAGCTTTATTGTGTGAATGGAGAAGGACTTTGAGTGTTCGATATTCTTTTAACTGTTCGGCAGGCTTTACAAAATTACTATACGACGGCAATAAAGTGGAAACCTTTCAACATTTGTTTCGATTCCCTTTTGTGAAAGGTTTTTTACGTCCTATACCATCCTAAGCCTTAAGGTCAAGCGTGATTAAGCGTTTTAATGTCAAATTTGAAGGTATTATGCAAACTGGATGATTCTTTTAATGAGTTCTATGATTGAAGAATATGTTTTTTTGTGGTAGGCTGTTTTATAATAGTTTTCGATTTGTTTTAATTACAATATAGTTTAAGAATATAGTTTTAAGATGTTTATTTTTTGCTCTAGAGGTGCAAGTGTTTTTTTAAGTGAATCTCATGTATTAGTTTAAATTAATCAATTGGGCGACTTTTGTGACACGAACCTAAAAAAGAAGACCGACTTATTTCTCCTTAAGTTTCAAATGTTGGTAAATCCATTACTATAGATAGGAATCTCCCTGTCAAATATTAACCACTATTTCCTTATTATTTATTAATATTATTAATTTAAAAAAATAGATTTTTGTTGTTAAAAAAAGCTTTTCATATTATTTTTATGATGAACCTATCACACGCATTTTTAACTAGTTTATCTGATGATATGTATACTTAGGATAAGATCGGATTAGGATTAACCAACGGAATTTATATTGCTTCTAACCTAGTTTGTCAACAATTTACGTAAAAGTGCGGCAGTTGTCTTTAAAAAAGAAAAAAAGGTCTTTTTCTCATTTTTTTTAACAGATAGTCACAACGAAGGTTGGCACGGCTAAAATAAACAATCCGGAATGAAAGAAATGCCAATAGATTACGAAAGTTCATTCACGTTAGTGACGCAATCTTCAATATTAGTTTGTGTAGGGCTAAGTAAATTAAACGAAACAAGTCGATTAGTGTACCGTACACATCATTTATCCCAAAAAGAAAAACATATTTAACTTTCAACAGTACTTTAATGTTTATTATGCTTTTATAAATTTTCTTAAGACGGCTAAGAAAAAACTGAAATCCAAAGGACGTTGTTATTATATACGATTATAATACGAAAATAATAAAGTTATGTTGTTAATTTATCATTGTACATCCTGTAGGTCTATATACTTTTTAAAATCCATGAAATATTCAATAATTCCAATACACAAATCAGTTAATACTATAAACTTAGTTCTTTTGACTATATCTACAACTAAATAAAATGTACAGCTTTTTACTATTTAGTATATATATTTATATGTAAAAGTTTATAATAATTATGGTATTCACATAAAGAATAATTTCTTTTTAGTTTTAATCTGCCTGTCGGTCTAACTGTATCTTTGTTCCAGGTTATCCCCGGAACGGCTGACCCATTTTATCGGGACTTTCACTGGGAGATAGCTGATGATACAAGGAGTAAATTAGACTACTTTTATTTTAGACTAGCTTCGCCCGCGGTTGTTGTTGTAAAGGAACCGGGACGCAGAAAGTTATAATTTAAACAAACTCTATTTACGCTGGTTTTAAGAATACTTAATATCAGGTCGATATCAGTTAAAGAAAGAACTTGTTGAGCACAAATTCCTAAAAATCATTTTGGTTGTTGAAAGATTAAACTGACACGTATAACACAGATCTACGTCATGATCTTAATTCCACGCAAAATAAATGGCACAATATACTGTCACGCCCTGCAACAGTACCGTGAGAGAGCTACGCTTCGGCATGAATGGGCCGGCCATGATATATGATACCACGGACTCACAGAAAACCGGTGTAAAATAGTGCTTGCGCTGTGTTTCACCGAATGAGTGAGGATACCGGAGGCCCATACGCCAACCCTTCGCTCTATCTATAGATGATTATATGATTAATATTTATTTTGGAATTGGGGTGTTTTCTATGTATGATATATATGTATTTACAAAAAAAAAGCATATTAGTATCAAAATATAGTAACATAGCTTAAGAATAACATTTACTTAGAATACTATTTTGATTTGCAAAACTATTACGATCCATAACGACGATAGCTACGAATCACTAAACAACGTCTTTAATTACACTTCGACTGCACGTTTGGCCTAATTGACTGCACGTTTGGCCTAATTGACTGCACGTTTGGCCTAGTGGTTTAGCGGTCACAACGCCGTTTCCTACTTCGCCAAGTGTTGTGGGTTTAAATCCCACATAAGGACAACACTTTGTGTGATCCACAAATTATTGGTCTGAGTCTGGGTGTTCATTGTGTCCATTCCTTGTATGTTTGTAAAGTCCCCGCGACACAGAATTTATTACTAGTGTGGGAGTTGTCTTAAAAAAAAGCAACCAAGTGCGAGTCGGACTCGCCCATGAAGGGTTCCGCAGCAGCAAGTAACATAATATAATTTTTATTCTATTTTCATATGTGTGTTGATTGAATAAAAGGTAAAATGCAGTTTACGATTTATGACGTATTAAAAAAAAAACTACTTACTAGATTTCGTTCAAAACAAATTTTCGGTGGAAGTTTGCATGGTAATGTACATCATATATTTTTTTTAGTTTTATCATTCTCTTATTTTAGAAGTTACAGGGGGGGGGACACACATTTTACCACTTTGGAAGTGTCTCTTGCGCAAAATATTCAGTTTAGAAAAAAAAAATGTTAGAAACCTCAATATCATTTTTGAAGACCTATCTAAAGATACCCCACACGTATGGGTTAGATGAAAAAAATTTTTTTGAGTTTCAGTTCTAAGTTTGGGGACCCCCAAAATTTATTGTTTTTTTTCTATTTTTATGTGAAAATCTTAATGCGGTTGACAGAATACATCTACCTACCAAGTTTCAACATTATAGGTCTTATAGTTTCGGAATAAAGTGGCTGTGACATACAGACGGACAGACGGACAGACAGACAGACATGACGAATCTATAAGGGTGCCGTTTTTTGCTTGGCACGGAACCCTAAAAAATCAAAGTAATGTAATACAGGGAGGGAACACACGCTGCATAAAGCTACTAGGAAATGCTAGAGGGCCTACATCCGAGCAGATGCCCAGCGTATTGCACGGATAGGCCAGAAACTTGTAGCATACTCTACGGGTAGTGTGGGACGCCATACTTCATTGTCGCATTCGCAGTGAGTATGGTGGCCACCACTGTTGGATTCTACTCAAGTTTTCCATCAGGCTGAGCAGAGTCACTTTGGCAGGTTGTCAAAAAAAAAATACGAGTATTAATATAATCTATGAGTCTTCTGGACCTTTTTAATAAACCGTACATAAAGCTTGAAAAGTTCTTTAAATTGAAAAAAAAAACTCACTAAGAAAAGACTCACTTTAACTGACTTTGAAAAACCAGACGTGGTTGTTTAAAAGTGTACAGTAAAAATCAAATAAACTCAACGGAATAAACTTATAAAAGCAGGAAATTGCATACAAACAAGTGGGCGAATAACACTCTAATGCAAATTTTATTCTACTCGCAGTTGATCTGTTTTCGCATTTGTTTACTACAATACTAAATAACACACTCGCTTATATTTGCTTCATTATTACGCTTCACACTTTGACACAATTGTTTCTCTTTGATTTTTATAAAAACTAAAAACTCAATATGTTATGTAATATATTATGCAATCTAACGTTATAAAAATAGATAATAATTAATAGAGTTTATTAAAATTTGTTTCAGGTAGTTTTATCTAAAACTACCAATTTAATTTTAAAAATCTTTGAAAAACTTTACAAACGAAACAGCGCCAGCTACAATAGGAGGTGGAATTCCATTGGTGTTCAGTTTTATGGCTAATTAATATCAATCAGGAGAAAAGTTATTGCAAACATATATGTTGATCCCTAGACACATATGTTGATCCCTAGACACTTTTGATATGTGTAAGTGGAACCAGCCGGACCGGTAGCTACTTTAGGGAGTATAGACAAATAATTTCTCCGATTAGCGTAAAACGAGTTGTTATTATTCCTAATATTTGTTTATACTATAAAACTGAACACCAATGGAATTCCACCTCCTATTGTAGCTGGCGCTGTTTCGTTTGTAAAGTTTTTCAAAGATTTTTAAAATTAAATTGGTAGTTTTAGATAAAACTACCTGAAACAAATTTTAATAAACTCTATTAATTATTATCTATTTTTATAACGTTAGATTGCATAATATATTACATAACATATTGAGTTTTTAGTTTTTATAAAAATCAAAGAGAAACAATTGTGTCAAAATGTGAAGCGTAATAATGAAGCAAATATAAGCGAGTGTGTTATTTAGTATTGTAGTAAACAAATGCGAAAACAGATCAACTGCGAGTAGAATAAAATTTGCATTAGAGTGTTATTCGCCCACTTGTTTGTATGCAATTTCCTGCTTTTATAAGTTTATTCCGTTGAGTTTATTTGATTTTTACTGTACACTTTTAAACAACCACGTCTGGTTTTTCAAAGTCAGTTAAAGTGAGTCTTTTCTTAGTGAGTTTTTTTTTTCAATTTAAAGAACTTTTCAAGCTTTATGTACGGTTTATTAAAAAGGTCCAGAAGACTCATAGATTATATTAATACTCGTATTTTTTTTGACAACCTGCCAAAGTGACTCTGCTCAGCCTGATGGAAAACTTGAGTAGAATCCAACAGTGGTGGCCACCATACTCACTGCGAATGCGACAATGAAGTATGGCGTCCCACACTACCCGTAGAGTATGCTACAAGTTTCTGGCCTATCCGTGCAATACGCTGGGCATCTGCTCGGATGTAGGCCCTCTAGCATTTCCTAGTAGCTTTATGCAGCGTGTGTTCCCTCCCTGTATTACATTACTTTGATTTTTTAGGGTTCCGTGCCAAGCAAAAAACGGCACCCTTATAGATTCGTCATGTCTGTCTGTCTGTCCGTCTGTCCGTCTGTATGTCACAGCCACTTTATTCCGAAACTATAAGACCTATAATGTTGAAACTTGGTAGGTAGATGTATTCTGTCAACCGCATTAAGATTTTCACATAAAAATAGAAAAAAAACAATAAATTTTGGGGGTCCCCAAACTTAGAACTGAAACTCAAAAAAATTTTTTTCATCTAACCCATACGTGTGGGGTATCTTTAGATAGGTCTTCAAAAATGATATTGAGGTTTCTAACATTTTTTTTTTCTAAACTGAATATTTTGCGCAAGAGACACTTCCAAAGTGGTAAAATGTGTGTCCCCCCCCCTGTAACTTCTAAAATAAGAGAATGATAAAACTAAAAAAAATATATGATGTACATTACCATGCAAACTTCCACCGAAAATTTGTTTTGAACGAAATCTAGTAAGTAGTTTTTTTTTTAATACGTCATAAATCGTAAACTGCATTTTACCTTTTATTCAATCAACACACATATGAAAATAGAATAAAAATTATATTATGTTACTTGCTGCTGCGGAACCCTTCATGGGCGAGTCCGACTCGCACTTGGTTGCTTTTTTTTAAGACAACTCCCACACTAGTAATAAATTCTGTGTCGCGGGGACTTTACAAACATACAAGGAATGGACACAATGAACACCCAGACTCAGACCAATAATTTGTGGATCACACAAAGTGTTGTCCTTATGTGGGATTTAAACCCACAACACTTGGCGAAGTAGGAAACGGCGTTGTGACCGCTAAACCACTAGGCCAAACGTGCAGTCAATTAGGCCAAACGTGCAGTCAATTAGGCCAAACGTGCAGTCGAAGTGTAATTAAAGACGTTGTTTAGTGATTCGTAGCTATCGTCGTTATGGATCGTAATAGTTTTGCAAATCAAAATAGTATTCTAAGTAAATGTTATTCTTAAGCTATGTTACTATATTTTGATACTAATATGCTTTTTTTTTGTAAATACATATATATCATACATAGAAAACACCCCAATTCCAAAATAAATATTAATCATATAATCATCTATAGATAGAGCGAAGGGTTGGCGTATGGGCCTCCGGTATCCTCACTCATTCGGTGAAACACAGCGCAAGCACTATTTTACACCGGTTTTCTGTGAGTCCGTGGTATCATATATCATGGCCGGCCCATTCATGCCGAAGCGTAGCTCTCTCACGGTACTGTTGCAGGGCGTGACAGTATATTGTGCCATTTATTTTGCGTGGAATTAAGATCATGACGTAGATCTGTGTTATACGTGTCAGTTTAATCTTTCAACAACCAAAATGATTTTTAGGAATTTGTGCTCAACAAGTTCTTTCTTTAACTGATATCGACCTGATATTAAGTATTCTTAAAACCAGCGTAAATAGAGTTTGTTTAAATTATAACTTTCTGCGTCCCGGTTCCTTTACAACAACAACCGCGGGCGAAGCTAGTCTAAAATAAAAGTAGTCTAATTTACTCCTTGTATCATCAGCTATCTCCCAGTGAAAGTCCCGATAAAATGGGTCAGCCGTTCCGGGGATAACCTGGAACAAAGATACAGTTAGACCGACAGGCAGATTAAAACTAAAAAGAAATTATTCTTTATGTGAATACCATAATTATTATAAACTTTTACATATAAATATATATACTAAATAGTAAAAAGCTGTACATTTTATTTAGTTGTAGATATAGTCAAAAGAACTAAGTTTATAGTATTAACTGATTTGTGTATTGGAATTATTGAATATTTCATGGATTTTAAAAAGTATATAGACCTACAGGATGTACAATGATAAATTAACAACATAACTTTATTATTTTCGTATTATAATCGTATATAATAACAACGTCCTTTGGATTTCAGTTTTTTCTTAGCCGTCTTAAGAAAATTTATAAAAGCATAATAAACATTAAAGTACTGTTGAAAGTTAAATATGTTTTTCTTTTTGGGATAAATGATGTGTACGGTACACTAATCGACTTGTTTCGTTTAATTTACTTAGCCCTACACAAACTAATATTGAAGATTGCGTCACTAACGTGAATGAAATTTCGTAATCTATTGGCATTTCTTTCATTCCGGATTGTTTATTTTAGCCGTGCCAACCTTCCTTGTGACTATCTGTTAAAAGAAATGAGAAAAAGACCTTTTTTTCTTTTTTAAAAACAACTGCCGCACTTTTACGTAAATTGTTGACAAACTAGGTTAGAAGCAATATAAATTCCGTTGGTTAATCCTAATCCGATCTTATCCTAAGTATACATATCATCAGATAAACTAGTTAAAAATGCGTGTGATAGGTTCATCATAAAAATAATATGAAAAGCTTTTTTTAACAACAAAAATCTATTTTTTTAAATTAATAATATTAATAAATAATAAGGAAATAGTGGTTAATATTTGACAGGGAGATTCCTATCTATAGTAATGGATTTTCCAACATTTGAAACTTAAGGAGAAATAAGTCGGTCTTCTTTTTTAGGTTCGTGTCACAAAAGTCGCCCAATTGATTAATTTAAACTAATACATGAGATTCAAAAAATCAAAAATCAAATAAACTCAACGGAATAAACTTATAAAAGCAGGAAATTGCATACAAACAAGTGGGCGAATAACACTCTAATGCAAATTTTATTCTACTCGCAGTTGATCTGTTTTCGCATTTGTTTACTACAATACTAAATAACACACTCGCTTATATTTGCTTCATTATTACGCTTCACATTTTGACACAATTGTTTCTCTTTGATTTTTATAAAAACTAAAAACTCAATATGTTATGTAATATATTATGCAATCTAACGTTATAAAAATAGATAATAATTAATAGAGTTTATTAAAATTTGTTTCAGGTAGTTTTATCTAAAACTACCAATTTAATTTTAAAAATCTTTGAAAAACTTTACAAACGAAACAGCGCCAGCTACAATAGGAGGTGGAATTCCATTGGTGTTCAGTTTTATAGTATAAACAAATATTAGGAATAATAACAACTCGTTTTACGCTAATCGGAGAAATTATTTGTCTATACTCCCTAAAGTAGCTACCGGTCCGGCTGGTTCCACTTACACATATCAAAAGTGTCTAGGGATCAACATATGTGTCTAGGGATCAACATATATGTTTGCAATAACTTTTCTCCTGATTGATATTAATTAAAATTTTCTTTAAGGATTCATCAAATAAAGTGTTTTCGTTTGTCACAGTAACGATAAACCAAGTCACCTTTGCATTAATAAAGAAATTTGCCATTTTCTTAATAAAGGGATTTTTGACATTTGAACCACTAACATCAAAGTTCGAAAAAAAGACTGAAATAACAGTTTTCTTTAAAATTTTATTAGGTAACTTAAACAATTAATAATCTGTGTTTCTACCGCGAACACTAACAACACAAGAATCGGTTTGGCATACTCAAAATGAGTTCATCCAAATCACGCTGTGGAATGGCCGCCCATGTTCGTTGCAACAACAAAAGCAGGTCTTCTTGAGACTGGATACCCTCCATATTCGGCAGAGCTCTTCTCTGTAGCATATCCCATGCATGCTCAATCGGGTTCAAGTCTGGCGACTGAGCAGGCCAGGGCCAAAGCCACATCTCAATCTCAAGAAATCCGCATAAAAATGCTTGATCCCTAGACACTTTTGATGTGTGTAGTTGTGGAAGCTTCGCCGTACGCAACAGCACTGCGAGTGCAGGCTCGATCGGTGGTTTATATAACGGGCGGCCGCTTGGATGTGTGCGTCGGTGTGCGCGGGCGTTGATCGGGAGCTCGGAGTGCGCGCGTCGGTGTAGTTGGCTCGGCCGCGCGGTGCTATTTTGTTTACGTTACAGATGTATTTATTATACTCTTCTAAGATCTAATGCTCATAATCAACAACACATTTATTTGGATAAAGATTAATATTAGGTATTATGTTGATAAAAACTCTTTGGCAAATATTATTAGGTACCAACTCTTAGCGTCTTATACTCGTGATAACTTCTAAACGAAATGTCCGATTGGGATGAAACAAAAAGTATTTTACTTCTACATAAATACCCTTGATAACATAATGCTTAATTTGGATAAGGATTAATATTACGATACACATTTAGCGTAGTTTCTTTCTTCAGACGATTTAATATTTTTTTTGAACACAAAAGCGGTTATTGTGACTAAACCATGATAGTTAGATATATGCTCTTGCAGACTTTTTTGTAGATCTTAATGGAACCTACAAACTCGTAATACATTATTCTGTTCTATTGTCAATAGTTTTTGCAGCACACGCAAAAATAGGTTTTCGATTTCACACCTTGGGTTACGAAATAGCAACTTTCTTACGGATCCCTAATTTTTTGGAAAATAAAATATAGCCTATAGCCTTCCTCGATAAATGGACTATCCAATACTGAAAGAGTTTTTCAAATCGGACCAGTAGTTCTTGAGATTAGCGCGTTCAAATAAACAAACAAACTCTGCAGCTTTATAATATTAGTATAGATTGCCAATTGTCCTTAAGTCTTCAGTGAATGTATGTGTGGGGGACAGGTGTGTCATGTCCCACCAACACAAAGGGAGGATCCTCCGACCAGGCGAGGTGATCATGCCTGGCGGGCCAACTGCCCAACGGTTGATGTTGGGATGTTGTATGTATCTTAATTGGCGCGCGAACTTTCACTGCGCGATTCAGGATTGGTATTTTCTTAGTTTCCTTCGTTACTCCGTAGTTCGATGTATCTTCGGTAGATGGCGCTGTAGTATGTTACGTTGTTGTTGCGCTGTATGTGGAGGTCGCCACATCACTCCCCTCCAAGACCGGAGGTCGATACGTTGTTGAGTCAGCTGTCTGTGCTCTGTTGTGGAGCTTGCCAGTGCCAGGAGTGAGCAGTTCCAGTGAGTCGGAACTGAGTGCCGCAAGTTCCAGTGAGTCGGAACTGAATGCCGCTAGTCCCAGTGAGTCGGGGCTGAAGTCCGCTGATCCCAGTGAGTCGGGATGGCGTGCGGTGCGCGGTGCTGCGGTGAGGTCCCCAGTGAGTCGGGGCGGTTGCTGCGTGGTGGCTGGCTGCTGTATAGACGGGAGAGATATGCTCTGCTTACATGAACCGTAGCTGCAGTGTGCTGTGCCTAGACGCTGATGAGGCCGTAGGGGTAACCAGGCTGGAGCGGTCGCTTCCTGCGTGTGGTGTTTCCCTGTTGAGGCCGAGGTTGCTGGCTGGCTGTGAGACTTGCTGTGGGAGTGAATATGATGGTGGCGTGCTGATGCTGCATCGAAGGCTGCTTTCAATCACGTCGGGGTCACCACTGTGGGGGACAGGTGTGTCATGTCCCACCAACACATAGGGGGGATCCTCCGACCAGGCGAGGTGATCATGCCTGGCGGGCCAACTGCCCAACGGTTGATGTTGGGATGTTGTATGTATCTTAATTGGCGCGCGAACTTTCACTGCGCGATTCAGGATTGGTAATTGGTAGTTTCTTAGTTTCCTTCGTTACTCCGTAGTTCGATGTATCTTCGGTAGATGGCGCTGTAGTATGTTATGTTGTTGTTGCGCTGTATGTGGAGGTCGCCACATATGTAATGTATTCAATCAGAATTGGTAATACTTTAGGTTCATTACCACGTAAAGAACGCGATATTAAACACTTAAATTGGAACACTTCGATTTTTGATTCTTATGTGATGTGTGTGATGTCTAGTGATGTGAATGTTGTACTACTAATTAACAAATCAAAACATAGTTACAAGTTTAGACAACAGTTCGACTATTATAGGTCATCTTTATACGGTAGTAGCTGACCTACGCAACCTCGTTTGCGTCCAAACTACCATCCCCCGTTTTAACCCCAAAAGGAGGTTGATTTCTAAAGATAAAGTATTAGTACACCTCCACACCATCTATAGAGCATACATTTTAAATTTCAAGTATCTTACTTCAAAAACATAGGACTTTCATACAAACTTCCAACCCCGTTTTACCCCCTTAGAGGTGTAGTTTCGTAAAATCCGTTCTTAGCGGATGTCTACATCCTATAAGGAACCTACCTGCTAAATTTCAAGTTTGTAGGTGTTATAGTTTCTGAAATTTCGTGATTAATAAGTGAGTGGTATTTCGCTTTTCAGAAATAGAATGGTTCAAGAGTAAGGTTTATAGCATGCATATTATAGTAGAGGAAATTTAAGAATTTTAAAGAGATCTGTGTTAAACCAGGCCGGGTCGCTAGTTTTAATATAATGTATATGCTTATTGTTTTCATTTTTATAACAGTTTCAGTTAAGTTGTTTTCAAAATAAGAAAGAGTAACGTAGAGCTAAAACGCAATATTTTTAAACCTTTGTTCACTCCTCCCACTAATGATAGCGATCACCTTGATGAAGTTTATAATACCTATGGCCCATAGATAGGCATACAATCACTAAGCTATTGGTCCATTGGCGAGAAGAATGAGCTTTACGGCGATTTACCGTGTTCTTAATCTAAACTAAAATCATTAAGCACTTACTGGAGTGTGTGGTTTCAATGTTCACGGCGTTCCAAGAGATATCTCTTGGGTAGAATCTTCTCTGCTCTGCTTCTTCACACAAACATAAACTCCTAAAGTGCTGTACAACTTCCAAGGTATTCGAATTACAACAACTCGCTTCAGCTAACGCGGAACGCGCCTACAAAACTCGCGAGTCCACGACCTAACACAATACGGGTTATCACTAAAGAGACCGCGGGTCGATGGACAATACAATAACTTACTCTCAATTGATTTTAACAATAAAAATAAATCGTCGGCCGGTTTCAACACGCGTCTTTCCAGTTCTTTTTTACATATATTAACCTCAAACGTCAAACCGTCAAACACGAACCAGGGTAGGTAGGGGTAGGAGGTAGTAGAGCCACGCTGATTTCAGCACGAATGGGCCGGCTCGACCGGGGCGGTACTACCCTCGCACAGAAAATCAACGTAAAATGACAGCAGCAGTGCTGTCGTGTTTCGTTGGTGAGTGCGAGACCGGAGGCCCAAATAGTCTAGTCAACAAGTTCCATACTTGTTGACTAGACTAAAAGATGCAGCAGCATCATTAGGCCGCCATGGTGTGGGTCGCCATACTGCATTGTCCGCATTCGCAGTGAGTATGGTGACCGCCACTCTTGGATTCTGCTTATGCTTTCCATCAGGCAGAGTAGAGTCATTATGGCGGGCCACACATAAAAAAAAAAAAAAAAAGCCAGAGACAATCAAAATGTTGCCAGTACAATGACGTTCGAAATCCAACAACCTTGTTACTATAAATACAAAATTTATAAACATGCTCGTAAATGATGATATTAGTAAACCTTAAACAAAATATTATATAACCCTGAATAGGGATACCGTAGACAAACATATTTCTAAAATGAACAAACACGTCAGTCTGTCGTCGTGTCTCGAATATATTAATCATACATGAGCGAGGGCTAAGTTAATTAATTACAATCAATCAAAATTGACGTACACAGATATTATCCAGTCAATTAGCAAATGATTGTTGACTGGGAAGTAATTTGTGTACTGTATTTAAATATTAGATGAAACACGTAGTTGGAAAAATATCGTTAAAATTTTGTGAGCCTTTGATATTTCTATTCGACTGTTTTTTTTTTATGTTTTACCTCATAACTTTCGACTGGGTAAACCGATTTTGATGATTCTTTTTTTATTCGAAAGTTAGTGTTTTTTTGGTCCCATTTCAATTTGGTACAGTTCTTGAAGTCGGTTTCCTGTTTGTTAAAATTTGTGATTATTATAACTAATATTATCATTATCATTTCATCATCAGCCTGTTCCTGTCCAACAGGCTGATGATGAAATGGTTAGGGTATTTTCTACAAAATGTCTTAGAAACGCATAAGATGATGAAGTTATTTCTACAATACAAGTCAGTACAGTCAATCTAAGTTTTTCTAGTATGTGGTATTCATCTCAGAGCATTTTCCCCTCATTGACTACCAATAAAACATTTTATTGGTAGTCAATAAAACCTTCAGTCAACGGTTTAGAAGATAAAACCTTCATCTAAATAATAATAATAATATTTTTTTTGTTGCAGCAAATTACATTTAACAATATAGATATAATAAGCCCTGACTCCCAAACTAGCGTGAGCTGTGTGTTGGGAGCCAGAAAAAAAAGAAATAAAATCAAATCATCCACAAAAAAATATTATTTTCGAAAAGAAAAGGTTATGACATATATACACACAAAGATTTACAAGCAAACTTTTTTTACAACAAATTACTTTTGATGAGACAAAGTAAAAAAGTGCCTATTCATTCAGTTGCTTTCATAATTAGATGAGTGTTAACGAAACTCATCAGTCGCACGTTCTTTGTTGGTATTAACGTTAATACTGGTACTTGGGAAGGGTTTTCTGGGAAGGATATAAATTTTAAAATACAAAGTACTTAATTATGAAGCTCCTGCTTTGATTAGTAGGTATTATGTTATACATATAAATGTTACAATTCTATAAGATTATGACATAAATCCTAACTAATATTATATTTTTTTTTTATGTTTTTAATTTATTAACAAACACATGTATTGAGAAACTTAATGCTTGGTATTCTCTGCCAGTCTACTGATTGCGCTATGCAGAGAAAGGATGAGGTAGGTGGGGAAGTATTAATTGATAATGGTTTTTAACCGACTTCCAAAAAGCCAAAAAGGAGGAGGTTCTATGTTCCAATGTATGTATTTTTTAATTTTTTTTTATGTATGTTCACCGATTACTCCGTCAATTGTGGACCGATTTTGAATTTTTTTTTTTGTATTCGAAAGGGTATGCTCCCGAGGTGGTCCCATTGCCATCAATGTAAGGCACAACTCCTTAACGGTTAGGAGTTGGAGGATAAATCTTTAAATATCATATGTATATGTCGGAGTGAGGGTATCCGAATAATAAAAGTGATACAAACATTTGCCACTATCGAATACTGCGCAACAGTCTATATAAAGCGGGGCGATCGGAAACAGGACACAGTTCTCTTCAGATCTCGCGACGACCATATCTATTATTTGATTTGCGATTTATTGTGTCTCTGTGTTTTGTATTGTGTGTATGAGGCGATATTTATCAGTGGGGGAATTACTAGCCTAGGTGGCGAATTCCACAGGGCATCGCGGAGGGGTGAGCGTTGCCCCAATCCCCTCATGGGGGGTTGCTGATGGTGTTTAAGTTGATTCGTATCCGTTTAGTAGTGATTAGTGTTTGGCTTTGGTCCAGATTGGCTGTATCTGTCATTCATGTTCTCGTTTATTCTTGTGTCTCCGACATCAGAAGTGCGATCTGAATCTCATTTGCCCACAACGTTTGAGAGTGTAACGGATCGTCAGTCGCGGCGAGCTGTCGAACTACCCGCCGCTCGAAAATCGTACGAGGTGTCATTTGTTAAATTTTTGTAAGCGAGAACGCTCACATAGTGTCAAAGTGTCTGTATAGCCTTTTCGCGTACGAACGGTTTATGAGACGTGCGGCCTACAACAGTGGCAGCGTGCGGTAGTAAAAGCAACGCATCGGTAACTGGGAAGTAACCGGTATGTACGGACAACTCCAACAATCCGGTGAGTCGTACTATTTTTATTTTGTGCTGAGTGCTCTTTAATAAGAAGTTCTGTCAGATGAATTTCTAGGCAAACGACAATATTGTGTAATTTATACTCTCGATTGTTTGATTGATTGTTGATTTTTGTGTAAACAAAAATAAAATAGTGGAGTGAGTGAAGGTGATTTTAATTCAAAAATGGACAATATTGTGCAGTAACGTTATTGAGGGTAGGTAATGCCCGCACTTATTGTAGCATCGAAATTCTATGTACAGTTTTAATCCAGATTTATTCATTGCGGTTATTGTTTCATGTAGTACACGATTACTGTATTTCAAACGACATAATTATGGAAGAGATCTGCTTGCATTAGGGTTTTAAGCAGCAATTTTCGAAAAGAATCTTGTTCTTAAAAATAATCAGGTCGTTTCTATTGGTGGCATCGGTACAAAGGTAGTCGATTTAGGAAATTTAGAGTGTAGTATTATACCATAGCAGAAATATGTCAGAAATGGAGCTGCCTGGGATTGAGCTGCCGATTTTGCACATGCTGTTTGTTTATTGTTTAAATTTATTTCTTATTTTTAACCCCCGACGCAAAAAGAGGGTTTTATAAGTTTGACGTGTCTGTCTGTCTGTGGCACCGTAGCTCGCGAACGGATGAAGCGATTTCAATTTAGTTTTTTTTGTATGAAAGGTGAGTTACGTGCAAGTGTTCTTAGACATGTTTCATGAAAATCGGTTGAGTCGTTTAAAAAGTTATGGGGGTAAAAGTGGGGAAGAATAACCGAATGTCTACAAAACGTGCCAGTATAATCGTTAAATGACAATTGTGTAATTGATAACTTCGACCTGATGCTGCATAAGGGGTTTTTTTTATTTATTCAATTTTAAATTTATGATTGTGATGTGATTTTTAGTTTGAGGCGGGTTCATCTTTGATAGTGGCTGTTAACATTTTTTAGATTATTATTTTTACCACTTTGTGATAGTTGTGACTCGAATTATAATTACCGTTTTTTTATTTTGTGATGAAATGTCGATATTTTCAGTAAAGATAAAAAAAACTGGTCGGACTTCTATTTGGTGTCAGCTATCTCACCAGCAGCGGGTGATTGTAGCTGGCATGTCTATGTAGTTGGCAGATACACGTGTGGGAGTCACAAGGGATAACTAACTGTTACACTTGTGGTGGTCACAGGGATGACCTACGATACTATTTATTTTGATTGCTTTGAGAATTTGCAGCAGTAGTCAATTACTAAAGTTCTTATTTTATGTTGTTTTGATTTTAATAATGATGTTACTGTTTTCTTTTGCTGTTCAGTAGTGTACTGTTTTATTGAGACAGAATAGACAGTGAGGTCAGATATGGCAGAGTGAGAGAGATACTGTGTGTACACATATGTGACATTTGATAGGGAAAGTGTAAATTAGTAAAGTTTGATCTCAGTAACTTAGTTTTGATTCAAAGTTAAGAAAGAAATTATACAAAGTTAAATCCTAAGTATAAAGGACCGTTTAAAATTGTAGAGTTGCTCGATGGCGATCGTTATACTTTGAAATCTTTAACTAGTAACAGAATCTACAAATGCGCTTGCGTTCGTATACGAGAGTCTCCTTTAAGTGTTATACCCGAGGAGGTAGATTTGTCTGGCATTGATAATAGTGAGGAAAATCCCCCTAGATCAAGTCCCTATTGATGTTGATGATGATAATCAAGGGTTAATTAATGCTGATGCAATGGAATGAAATTGCGTTGTAATTTTGTGGCGAGTAGTCTCTATAATGAGACTATGAGATATCCTAACAGCGTGGTGGTTGTTAAAGTTTAGTTAAGTTTTGTTAAAAGTAAGTAAGTTAAGTTTTTGGCGAGGTGGCCACTGAAAGGCGAGGTGGCCATTGAAAGGCTAGGTGGCCATTGAAAGGCGAGGTGGCCATTAAAAGGCGAGGTGGCCACTGAAAGGCGAGGAGGCCATTGAAAAGTGAAATTGGTAGAATAAGAGGCCATCTAGATATTGTTAATAATCCAAAAATGTGCAAAATAAACGGTGAGGTGATTGTTGCGATACTACTTACTGATGTTATTAATTTAGTATGTAGCGAGAAGTCTATTAGCATTCAGATTTGATAACGAAAAGCCTATTATTTTATGAGAATGTCCTAAATGAAGTTGTTCCACAGAAGATAAAATGTAATAATGTACCCAATGTCCTTGGTCAGGAGTGGCCGAACAATACAAAAATATCTCTTTCTTTTCTGCGGATAACGATGATGATGATGCACTGCCTTCAACATCACACGAGGACGTGTAATACATCAGGACGGCCGTGTCGGAGTGAGGGTATCCGAATAATAAAAGTGATACAAACATTTGCCACTATCGAATACTGCGCAACAGTCTATATAAAGCGGGGCGATCGGAAACAGGACACAGTTCTCTTCAGATCTCGCGACGACCATATCTATTATTTGATTTGCGATTTATTGTGTCTCTGTGTTTTGTATTGTGTGTATGAGGCGATATTTATCAGTGGGGGAATTACTAGCCTAGGTGGCGAATTCCACAGGGCATCGCGGAGGGGTGAGCGTTGCCCCAATCCCCTCATGGGGGGTTGCTGATGGTGTTTAAGTTGATTCGTATCCGTTTAGTAGTGATTAGTGTTTGGCTTTGGTCCAGATTGGCTGTATCTGTCATTCATGTTCTCGTTTATTCTTGTGTCTCCGACATATATATGTTACCTTTAGTCGTATTCTTTCAAATTATTTAGGTAAGCTGATGATGAAAGGTGGAAGGTACAACTCCTAAACGGTTAACAGTTGGAGGATAATTCTTTCAATTTCATACGTATCTAAAGACCTTTAGTCGTATACTTTTACGTTATTTAGGTGAGCTGATGATAGAAGGTTAAACTCTTCAACAGTTAGGGATTAGAGGATGATTTTAATATTACACGTACGTATAGACCTTAATTTGTATTCTTGATGATGAAATTTGATGAAATAGTTCAACTTACTACTTACCTACGATTGTTTGCACTAAAAACTGAAAAATAAAAACTTTTTATTAAAAAAAAACCGACTTCCAAAAAACATCCAACGAAAACTCTCTGCCAAAAAAACACTCAAAAGTGTAAAATAAACTGGTTCTTCATAAACTGTCTATACCTAATTCTTTATTCATTTAAATAGTAGTATTATAATGTGTGCTAGGTACCTAGAATCTGTTTGAAGTCGAATCTAGAGAGCTTTCGTTGGATGTTTTTTAATAAATCTGTTTTGACTCTAAGATAGACAAATGTACACAGTAATACATACATATATTATAATTAAAAACGTGAATGTGAGTTTGTGTGTTATGCTTTCACGTATAAACACTTAACCAATTTTTAAAATCTTTTACCAATAAGAAACTTCATTATCAATAAGTATACACTGCCTACTTTTTACCGCGATAACCATTCTTTGCGCGGATGAAACCGCGAGAAAAAGCTAGCATCAAAAATAAAACAGTAATCGATTAAGAAGCGACCTGAAACACATGAATTCGTAATATGAAATGCATTATAGTAGAAATTCTCTACAAACAGCCGTGCTTATTAAAACGCACTCTGAATTTTAGAAGGCTTTAATTTTCACTGGAAGTGGAAGTGAGTGGAGTGAAAATCACTGTACTCGCTATTTTCTTTGCAATAATAATGCAGAGTTTAAAACACTGTGGCGTAAAATATAGAAATAATTTAAAGAAATGGTAAATGTTGTGGCTCAGTGAAATTGTAGACGCTGCACTGACTGAGGTATAAATACAGATTAAGTGCAAAACGATGGGAAGTTACCAATAAATTTAGGTTTTATGGGGTTTTTCACAAAGTGTTCTAAATCATTGTCATTACACTTCTTAACTTTATTACGAACAAAATCCATTATAGGATCACTATAAAGTAAATTCTGTTGGAGTTTTATGATTGCTATATTTTTTTTTTTTAATAGTGCTAGACTCTAGAGCATTAGTCTGTGGAGGAACGGGTGTCATGTCCCTCCAACACAAAGGGACGATCCTCCGACCAGGCGAGGTGATCATGCCTGGCGGGCCAACTGCCCAACGGTTGATGTTGGGATTTTGTATATATGTTAATGTGCGCGAGAACTTTAACTGCGCGATTCAGGATTGGTAGTTTCTTAGTTTCCTACGTTACTATGTATTTCGACGTATCTTCGGTAGATGGCGCTGTAGTATGTTATGTTGTTGTTGCGCTGTATGTGGAGGCCGCCACATCACTCTCCTCCAAGACCGGAGGTCGATATCCGATGAGTCACCTGTCTGTGCTCTGTTGCAGAGCTTGCCAGTGCCAGGAGTGAGTAGTTCCAGTGAGTCGGAACTGAGTGCCGCAAGTTCCAGTGAGTCGGAACTTAATGCCGCTAGTCCCAGTGAGTCGGGGCTGAAGTCCGCTGATCCCAGTGAGTCAGGATGGCGTGCGGCGTGCGGTGCGCGGTGCTGCGGTGAGGTCCCCAGTGAGTCGGGGTGGTTGCTGCGTAGTGGCTGGCTGCTGCATAGACGGGAGAGATATGCTCTGTGGTGTATCCCTGTTGAGGCCGATCACCCTGTCCCCCACAGTGGTGACCCCGACGTGATTGAAAGGAGCCTTCGTTGCAGCATCAGCACGACACCATCATGTTCACTCCCACAGCATGTCTCACAGCCAGCCAGCAATCTCGGCCTCAACAGGGATACACCACACGCAGGAAGCGACCGCTCCAACCTGGTTACCCCTACGGCCTCATCAGCGTCTAGGCACAGCACACTGCAGCTACGGTCCACGTAAGCAGAGCATATCTCTCCCGTCTATGCAGCAGCCAGCCACTATGCAGCAACCGCCCCGACTCACTGGGGACCGCGCACCGCACGCCATCCCGACTCACTGGGATCAGCGGACTACGGTCCCGAGTCACTGGGACTAGCGGCATTCAGTTAAGACTCACTGAAATTTGCGGCACTCAGTTCAGACTCACTGGAACTGCTCACTCCTGGCACTGGCAAGCTCCGCAATAGAGCACAGACAACTGACTCAACATATATGAACCTTCGGTCTTGGAGGGGAGTGATGTGGCGACTTCCACATACATCGCAACAGAAATATACTACAGCGCCATCTACCGAAGTTACACTGAACTACGGAGTAACGAAGGAAACTAAGAAAATACCAATCCTGAATCGCGCAGAGAAAGTTCGCGCGCCAATTAAAATATATACAACATCCCAACATCAACCGTTGGGCAGTTAGCCCGCCAGGCATGATCACCTCGCCTGGTCGGAGGATCCTCCCTTTGTGTTGGTGGGACATGACACTCCTGTCCCCCACAAGTCTAAGCTAGTGTGTGAAGTACCACTAGTAAAGGTAGCTAGGTGCCAAGTCAACCAGATGTATGTTACACAACTGTGCAGGTTTCCACACTGTTTCGCCAACCGAAAAGTATGAATTTTGATATTTTTGCCCCTTGATATATTTGCAGTTAAACTGTACAGGTTAAACTGTTTGTTCGTGTCGTGGTGTAGATCTGATTACAGCGCCATGACTTCGACTGAGAGAGTATGTATATATCTATCGCTATGTATATAATGTCTACTCAGCTCAAGCTTACCTGACGGGTATTACTGTGAAGTCAAACTTGTCAGGTAGGTACACCGTACCGCTTAATACCACTGAGTATTAAACGAGATATATGCTATAGTTTAATACACTTTTTTTATTCACGACGCCATCTAGTCCCAAGCTAAGCAGAGCTTGTGTTATCGGTACTAGACAACTGATATAAATACATATATACTTTTTTTTGTAAATACATTCATATTGTAGATAGAAAGCACCCAAACTCCGAAACAAATATTTGTAGATCACACAAACATTAGCTCCGACCCAGGATTTGAACCCGAGACCTCAAGCACAGCAGTCGCATTTACTACCACTGCGCCACCGAGGCAGTCAGTCAGTATAAGTACACTGGTATTACCCTATAGCATAATTATGTTATTAATATGAGTTAAGTTGCAAATTAAAGAATTATTGCATCCTTGATCTCGCTATCGATGTTCTCAATATTGTCCATGGGCAGAGGTTGACACTTACCATGAACTGAGCCATCGGCTCATATGTCCCCCTTTTACAAAAAAAGCGGCCAAGTGCGAGTCGGACTCGCCCATAAAGGGTTCCGCAGCAGCAAGTAACTTAATATAATTTTTATTTTATTTTTATATTTGTGTTGATTGAATGAAAGGTAAATTGCAGTTTACGATTTATGACGTATTAAAAAAACTGCTTACTAGATTTCGTTCAAACCAATTTTCGTTAGGAGTTTGTATGGTAATGTACATCATTTTGTTTTAGATTTATCATTCTCTTATTTTAGAAGTTACAGGGGTTTGGAAGTGTCTCTCGCGCAAACTATTCAGTTTAGAAAAAAATAATGTAAGAAACCTCAATATCATTTTCGAAGACTTATCCATAGGTACCCCCATAGATACAGGTATGGGTTTGATGAAAAAAAAATTTTAGTTTCAGTTCTGAGTATGGGGACCCCCAAAATTTATTGTTTTTTTTTTTATTTTTGTGTGAAAATCTTAATCATCTACTTACCAAGTTTCAACATTATAGGTCTTAGACAGACGGACAGACATGACGAATCTATAATGGTTCCGTTTTTTGCCTTTGGCACGGAACCCTTATAAAAAAAGGATTTAAGAAATTTATGAATCTTTCATTAAACTCACTTTTATTTGTAGTAAAACACTTTCGTTCAGTTTTTCTTTTAATCGAGGCTTTAACTAATCCTGATTATAATCTAATACATCTTTAGGAAAATAACATTAACGAAAGCTAAGATTCGTATAAAATAATAAAACAACACAAAATTATACTTAACCATCTAAACCATTTTCTCAGAGCGAAGCCACGCTGAGCTCCAAGTAGGTACAAATAAGTTACATAAATTCCGAAACTGATCAACCACCTGGGGATGTAGACAACACACACATACACATCGTACACTAAAATTAATATTTCTATCTTAAAGACACGATTCCAAATAAATCAAAATAAATGGATGTACGCTTGTAAACTGATTCTCGGGTTCTACGAACCTTTTTAGGGTTCCGTGCCAAAGGCAAAAAACGGAACCCTTATGGATGCGTCATGTCGGTCTGTCCGTCCGTCCGTATGTCACAGCCACTTTTTTCCAAAACTATAAGAACTATAATGTTGAAACTTGGTAAGTTGATGTATTCTGTAAACTGCATTAAGATTTTCACACAAAATGGAAAAAAAACAATAAATTTTGGGGGTCCCTATACTTAAAACTGAAACTCAAAAATTTTTTTTGTGTATATATGGATAGGTCTTTAAAAATGATATTGAGGTTTCTTACATCTTTTTTTTTTCTAAACTGAATAGTTTGCGCTAGAGACACTTCCAAAATGGTAAAATGTGTGTTCCAGCCCTGTAACTTCTAAAATAAGAGAATGATAAACCTAAAAAAAATATATATGATGTACATGACTATGTAAACTTCCACCGAAAATTGGTTTGAACGAGATCTAGTAAGTAGTTTTTTTAAAACGTCATAAATCGTAAACCGCAATTTACCTTTCATTCAAACAACACAAATATAAAAAATAAAAATATGTTACTTGCTGCTACGGAACCCTTCATAGGCGAGTCCGACTCGCACTTTGCCGCTTTTTATTTTTGATTGACGGATTGGAAAATCATTCCATAATAGAACATGACATAAAAAACAGATGTCCGAAATGACTAACAAAAACCGACTTCCAAAAACCATCCAACCAAAACTCTCTGCCAAAAACACTAAAAAGCGTAAAATAAACTGGCTCTTCCTAAATTGCTGTGTACCAATTCTTGTCTATACCTAATTCTTTATTCATTCTTTATTCATATACGGAACCTTTCATGGGCGAATCCGACTCGCACTTGGCCAGTTTTTATTTAAAGTATAGATGGAAATAGTTTAATCAAAAAAATATCAAAACCTTTTACACATTCAGTTTTTAAATGTGTATTACTTTTTTGTACTCTGTAATGCACAAATAGAGACACAGACGTTAAACATTGATATAAATATGTCAATTGAGTTAGCGATACGATATATATCGATGAGATATCGAAGATATAATATACGGTATATATACGATTTCGAGTTAGCCTTAAAAAATTGAAATAAGAGTAGGCAGTAGTAGTAGTATGTCGCCATAACAGTTGAATAATAAATAAAATAATTAATAAATATTTCAGACATCTAACACACAACGCCATCTAGTCCCAAGCTAAGCAGAGCTTGTGTAATGGGTACTTGACAACTGATTCAAATACATATATCCTTTTTTCGTAAATACATACATATTATACATAGAAAACACCCGAACTCCGAAAAAAATATTTGTAGATCATACAAACATTTGGTACGACTCGGGAATCGAACCCAAGACCTCTTGATCAGCAGTCGCACACGTCAACCGCGAGACCAACGAGGTAGTTTAATGTAACCTACACGTCTCTGAATTCCTGTTCTATTTTATTACCAAAAATATAGCGATAGTGACGTAAAGTTTTTATATATTGCTTTCCTATGTCTATATGATACCAGTAATAAATTAAACCATAGGGAACCAAAGGAACGATATGGGATGAACCCATTTTTATTAAACGGTTTTATTTAGCTCACCCCGTTTGTTTTATTATTTATTATTCTTGGGTCAAATTTAGTAATTCAAATTTCACCCTCTTCCTGTCAACCGATTAATCTGAAATTTTGTATACACTTTGGATTTTGGTGACAATACAATTATGTTTATTCATTATCATTATAAATTGAAGATGGCCGCCGCTACAAAATGGCGGATAATTTATGTTTTATTAATCCTATCAATATGGGTATCAAATGAAAGGGCTCAACAAGCAGAATACAATATACTATAAAAAATTGAAATCCAAGATGGCGGCCGATACAAAATGGCGGATAACGTAGGTTTTATCAATCCCATCAATATGGGTATCAAATGAAAGGGCTTAACAAGCAGAATACAATATACTATAAAAAATTGAAATACAAGATGGCGGCCGCTACAAAATGGCGGATAACGTAGATTTTATTAATTTTCATAGTGAACTACTGATACTACTAATACTACGATAAATTAAAAACTAAAAACTTGAAAATAAAAAATATATAAAAAAGTTTTTTTAATTTAAACGGTTTTATCGAAAATAATGTACTAAAAGGTAAAAAATAAAAATAAATTGTCTGATAAAAAATAAAATCGTTGGGCCCGTGTTTCCATCAAGTCAACTCAGTTTACGCTACGCCCAACGATTTAATTTTTTATCAGACAATTTATTTTTATTTTTTACCTTTTAGTACATTATTTTCGATAAAACCGTTTAAATTAAAAAAACTTTTTTATATATTTTTTATTATCATTGTGTTTATTAAAAATATTTCTAATTATAGTAATTCAAAACGTTATTAACAAGAGAAGTATGTACTCCTTTCAAGAGGTGTTGTATGTTTTTTTTTAATGTATGTATATTGATTACTCCGTCAATTATGGACCGATTTTGAAAATTATTTTTTTATTTGCATAAAGCAATTTTCCTACAAATGTTCTTTTGCGGTACTCGATATACGGATTTTCAATGAGCTGATCAATAAGCTATATTGGAAGTTATAATAGTAAAAGTAAGCATTTTATATCTCCGCTAGTTATTTCTCGCAGCTCCGCCCGCGTGTATCTCAGTTATCACTGCAAATAGTAGCCTATGTGTTATTCTAATGTATAAGCTATATTACTGTAAATTTTCATCCAAATCCGTTCAGTAGTTTTTGCGTGAAAGAGTAACAAACATCCATCCATCCATACTTACAAACTTTCGCGTTTATAATATTACTAGCTGTTGCCCGCGGCTCCGCCCGCGTGTATGTCGATTATCGCGGCAAGTAGCCTATGTGTTATTCTGATGTATAAGCTATATTACTGTAAAGTTTCATCCAAATCCGTTCAGTAGTTTTTGCGTGAAGAAGTAACAAACATACACACAAACTTTCGCCTTTATATATTAGTGTGATAGTATAGTATAGACGTATAGATGTACAAGTTCTTTTAGTAAACTACTATCTTTATAAAATCCTACAGCAAAGTGCACCTCATCTCATCATGCCTATAACGTAGCTATCGCATGTTGTAAAGTTATATTGACACTTACGTTACAAGATTAGTAGCATTTTTTAAATCTTGGATTTGAAAGGAATTAGAAGGCTTGGGCCTTGAGGTATTATCTATTGTCAGGTACTGGCATACGTAAGTAATAAACTTAACTCCCTAATCTATCGGTAGAGACTATAGAAAATGTCTTATCCCACCATAGGGTATTTTGGTTTTTACCTAAATCCCTTTTATTGTATTCATAATTGTTTTATTACCGTTTAACTTCACAAGCTCAGTTACTCCGTAACTCATACTAGCTACATATCGAGATTATATTTCTTAATTAACATTTGTACACAATTAATAATCTTCTTTAACTAAATTCTTTGTGGAATTGTAGGCGGATATCAAAGATTCAGTCAATACTTACACGAGAAAGCATAACTTATCTACATCTACACTTCTACATCTACACTATTCTATGAAGAGGTAAAGTTTGTGTGTTTGTATATTTGTTAAATTGTAAGGGGTAATCTCGGGATCTACTGAACCGATTTTGAAAATTCTTTTACCAATAGAAGGCTACGCTATTTGGAAGTGACATAGGCTATATAATAACCCGAAAAGTGTAAAGACTTTTTCGTGGTAGCTGAATTTGCAAAGTAAGTCGGAGAAAAAAATGTTTACCGCCCAACCAAGTGGGCACGGGTTTTTTTCTTTTTTCTTATTTGATAAATTTTCTAAAAATGAATCCTAGCTAGATCGATTTATTGCTCCCGAGACGTCCTGCGTACTAAATTTGATGAAAATCGTTGAATCGTCTCCAAGATTCAGATATATTTATATAAATATAAAAAATCCTCGTTTAAAGGTTTATGATATAAAATAAAAAAACATTGAGACCTTGACTATGACACTGTAGTTTTTGCATGAAAGAGTAATAAACATCCATCCATCCATCCATACTTACAAACTTTTGCGTTTATAATATTAGTAGGATTTATTTACTTAAGGCAGGTGAACCGTGAGATTGATTGATAGCCAATAAAGTTGAATTTCGTCACACTCCAAGTGGATATCACCTTGTTAGGCCTGATTTTTCTATTTATCTTATGTAAAGTGATTTCTATGGTATGTAAATCGAACAAGTCAAATTAAATCAGGATAAGTTGTACTCTCATTAGAAATAACTAGTAATGTATACTACACCGCATATCCGTTTATACATCCAGTCCGTTTTTTAAGGGAACTCTAACTGTGATTGGACCCATCATCCTTCTGTTTCCTTAAATACACCTAGATTATACGATACTTATAAAGTGCAATTGAAAGTATCTATCCATATTGTCTTGTTGTCTAGTTTTGTTTACGTCTCCTAAGTGTCAGTAACTTTTAAATCAAATTATTAAGAATCTCACGAGTTTACACATATGTACTTATTTCTTTCTACGAACTTTTTCTCAAACTAGGTTGGGGTCGGCTATAAGGAGGGACTGAAACCAGACCTCCAAAACCCAAGTAGACGATATCGAAGTTCCGTAGAAAGACTGTTATTGGACTTTCTAGAGCTCCAACTACTTGTAACGACTGCCACAGATATTCGTATCGCAACCTACCAAGAAAAAAAAAAAGAAATGCAGTTCCGGTAGCATCAACAAGCTAAAATTAACAATTTAAAAAATCCTCTACGCAAGTGCCTTACATCATTTTGTAAAAGAGCTGATACACTTACACTGCTGGACTGATATTAATCAAACATACCTAAGAACCATCGCAAGGAAACTGGATTTCAAATGAAGAAAACGGCAACGAAATCGGTCCATCCGTTTGACATCTACGATGCCACAGACATACACATAGAGAGAGAGAGAGACAGACAGACATCGACGTCAAACTTATAACACCCATGTTTTTGCGTCGGGGGTTAAAATACTAGCCCGCAACTTGATTAGACTGAAAAGGGACGATCTCAGGTATCCTGACTGGGCATTCTCCCCTAATCTTCTTTCTTTCTTCTGTGCAGGGGATGCATGGAGACAAAAAAAACGCTGCAGCACGTTCTCGCTAGCCTCGCTATCCTCCAAGCTACATCACTCTCGGAAACATGTAGTGACCTGAAAAGGCAGCTGAGCTTCTGGGATGCTCTAGGATGGTTGGAGTAAGAAGATGAAAAACCCGAGGTATTACCGTGGGAGAGCCACGCTTCGGCATGAATGGGCTGACTCGCCGTGATACCACGGCCTCACAGAAAACCGGTGTGAAATAGCGCTTGCACTGTGTTTCACTGAAGCCCATACCCCAACCCCAACCCCATCTCCCTCTCCCTCCCCATCCTCCAAAGGCCGGCAACGCACTTGTGACGCCTCTGGTGTTGCGGGTGTCCATGGGCAGCGGTAATCGCTTACCATCGGGTCATACGTCTGCTTGTTTGCTCCCTATTTCATAAAAAAAAACCACCTACAACGGCCCAACTAAGAGGCTAAGTGCGGAAATAGCCCGGCAAAACCAACAAACAAACAATCGCAACCAGGACCGATGCTTTAATGTGCTCTTCAATTCACGGATAGGTCTCAAATTGGTAAGAATGATCTCTCATCTATAGACGGACCTGGCTATGTTTGATTGCTACGACACAGCCAGACACTCCTCATGTACACACACGAGGCACAACAACATAATATTTTTAATTATTATACTGTAATGTGTTCTACCTTATCTGTCCCAACTCGTTAGCTAATTTTATATTACTTTTGCAAAAGTTATAAAGCTTCAAGTTTATTTTAGAATAGTAAAACCGGTGAAATATAGAAAAAGATGCTAAAAGCCGGGTAAATGATCCCAAAGCTTATTAATGTCAGAAGTCATTTAAAATTCTACTTTCTTAGGAAACTTTTAGAGACTCACGTAAATAAAAACTCTGCAAGAATCTTTACGAGGGTCCTCTAAAACGAATTTGGTGGCTGAAAGGTAAATATGGAGCAGTAAGATTTAAAAACGCGTTTTTTTTGGTTTCATACTGCCTTTACATTGCGCGAGGCGGACTTAATTCCATATTGGATTATTATTATTATTAATAGCATTATCCACCAGTACGTGACCATTAGCTATACTTTAAATACAACATATTTTAGAAATTATTTTCCAATTGTGGTTTTCTTTTACCTTGGGTGACTGTATAAATGCAGATTTGATTCTGGAGCTCGATGAATTGTAGAACTCTATTTAGTAATCTGCTACGTACTGAGTGAAATACAGTGTACCTGTGACCTTCTGTTTCCTTTTCGCTGCACACTTGTGCAGTGACGCTCTGTGAATAGCTCTGTGATAGTTGTCACAGGATTTTTACTTGTTATTACACACGGTTGAAATGTTGGTGAGCTGCTGCATTTGTTGGGGGAAGATTTGATAACTGCGCAGGTTTATTCAGTTGTGGTAAGTTGATGAAAATAAAAAAAAATGTAACTTAATATTTAATAAAAAAATATATTATTTAGAATTATCAGGACTACAGGTTGACCTCAAATGATACTCTGGATAGTTTAACACTGCGCGCGTTTAGCCTTCTATCTCGAAAATAGTTCAAGATAAAAACAATACCAGAAATTGTTGAGAATTTAATCCTCTACAATATCTCTTAACTACATACAGCATAAAACCCAATGGAAACGAGATATTTGCAATAAATGTGTAAAAGATCGTTTTTTTACCTTTGATCTTGGAATATCTGGAGACGCGGACACCCTACGATAGGTAGGTTTTGAGACAAGTTTTAGGGTGTCAAAATATCTTATATATAAAATTCTCGTGTCACAATGTTAGCTACCATACTCCTCGGAAACGGCTGGACCGATTTTCATGAAATTTGGTGTGTATATTGGGTAGGTCTGAGAATCGACCAACATCTATTTTTTATACTCTATTTTTTTATGGCAAAACAACGTTTGCCCGGCCAGCTAGTAGGTTTATACAAGTTTACAGCCGACTACCTCGCATTTCGAGGTAAAACCCCTAATACTCCTGGAAATTTTATTAAAAAGAAATTAAATGATCTTGACTTACCTGTAGTAAGTCAAGATCATTAAATTTCTTGAACGTTGACTTGTGTAAAATAGTCATTATAGTTAAATTCATTGATCGTATCGGTATTTTACAGGTTTTGATAGGATTCATTGTTTTTAATACAATATTTTTCAAAGGGTTTAAATAAAATACGTATTTAAAAAATACTACAGCTCATATAATCGAAGTTACACTTTCATTTTATTAACAATGATCACAAAAGTTGCATTTCTTTTGTTACGCACCGCATAGAACAATCCATTGGCATACAACTTAAAATTTTCTTATACATTTGAACGTAATTATTTAAAAATAATTTTACTGGAACCATAATATAATATATAATTTATATTTTTTATTTTATGTACATTAAAATTCGCAAATACAACTGGTATTTACATAATTGTTTTTTACATAATGTCTTAATGATCTTTTACTTACTATTTACAAATCCTAGGTTTCTTAAACAACATTTTGGTCAATTTCTTATTAGTAAGTAGTTTTACACTTTGGATTTAGCTAAACTTGGGACTCACTCGCAAAAGTGTATGACAGTTAGTAGTCATGTTTCGAATATCATAAAGGGATCTAAATTATTATAATCAGTAAGAAAAAGAGTTAGAATGATAAAATATAATTAAAACACTTTCGTGATCTACTGTTCTAAGTAAATATACTACTAAGCAATTAACCTTAGTAACTAGACTTTTTAAAATTCTTCATAATGGGGACAATTCATTAGGCTACTGTTAGGTAAAGACCGACAAATTCAAATACCCTAGTTTTACTAAAATGCCACTCTATGTTATATATATTGTGCGCCTTGTATTTTGAAAACGACAAAGTAATATGAGTACGTTTAAAATACAGGTTTTCGGAGGAAAAATAAGAGAAAAGTCAGTGTAAAATAACAATAATTCTATAAGAACTAAATAATATGGTTAGGTGGCAGTAACTGTAATATGTAAAGGTAGTTACAAATACTAGGTAATATGGAAAGTACTTTAAAACACTGTTTATGAAAATTTTTAGGATTTTTTTTAATAAGATGGGTAAGATATTATTAATAAATATAATGCAGGAAATATTTTATATCTACATTAAATCTGTTGTATATCTAAATATACTAGTTGGTGTTTTGTATAGTATTACGAACAATTAAGCTATAGGATTATTTATTACCCTACCTAAATACAGTTACTATTTATAAAGTAGGTAAACAAATTATTCGCATATTGCTCTTATGCTGACTCACTTTAGATCTGGAGTGATGAAAAATCAGCTAAATAAATACTTTATTCTCCTAAGTTTAAATAATTCAGTGATTTTTTTATTGAAAACAATGTTAAATATTCTTTTCCTGATCACTATTCTATTTACATAATGCAATATGATCTCCCTTATGGTATCCACAGCTGGTTTTCATTTTTTATGTCATATGGGGGCAAACGAGCAGACGTATCGCCTGATGGTAAGCGATTACCGCCGCCCATGGACATCCGCAACAACAAAGGCGTCAGAAGTGCGTCGCCGGCCTTTGGGGGATGGGGAGAGGGATGGGGGGAGAGGTTGGGGCCTCCGGTATCCTCACTCGGTGAAACACAGCGCAAGCGCTGTTGCGTGTCACCACGCGGAAAGTTCTTTTACGACTGATTAAAATAATATCAGTACTAGTAAATCAATTTAAGAGCAAAAAGCGACAAATAAATATCTATAATTTTTATGGACTACATACTGTTTCGTACGGTGATATTTCGGTTCTCTCTTAATAATAAGTCTATTTGGTTTTCATCTATCTTCATTTCTATTTATTACAATATTGGTCTAGTCTATCTATTTTAATTTATTTATCATACGTGGGCTGCAAAAGAAACTTCAATTATTCAAACGAAGTCCAACTTAAACATGGACTTTTCAGCGTAGTTTGTATTTGAGCAAAGTTAACTAACATCTGTTCTTACCGATTTACTTGTTACAATGTGATGCTCTCTCAGCTATTCTCATTCATCGAAACTAGTCCAACTTTGTTCGTGAAATTCAAAAGATTTTTTTAATTAAATATACAAACAAATTGATCCCATCACACGTACCGTACAGCTACAATTCAGATTTTTACTAAATATTACGCTCTCAAACTTTAGTTTACCTATTTACATTCATAAGTTTTTAGAATAATAAAACTGAATTATCGAAATTTCGTAGTGTTTTAGGCACTATTTAGACAGCCATCAATCTTATATCTTATAAAAAGCTTTACTTAATCTAATTCTTACAAAAAATGTTTACAATCTACATGTCAATAGGCAGGTAGTAACAATTCAATTTAACTAATTATATTTATAATATATTATATCTATAAGTGTGTATACAGGTTCATCTTAGAATATTATACTGTGAAATTAAGTTTTACTTGTAAAAACAATGATCTGACCACAAGTATCTTCAGAAGCTTTAAATGTTAATCACAATGACCATTTCACACACATCTAATTTATGCAGTGACTTCTCAGTTTAATTTCTCGAAATGACTACTTCTTGTGGTGTAAGCTATTGACATATACATACATATGTCTTGACAGAGCTTTCTTTTATTTCAATACTTGATTTAAAGATATTTGAAAGAGTGCTTGTCATTCTTAAATAGATTAAACATAATAATTGTGGTGTCATCATGGCACATGTTGAATTAAATTCACAACTTTAAAACTCAATTTCAAATAAAAATTCAACAGAATGGTGATTTATTTTACTATGATAATTTTTTATGTGTATTCAATACAGTGATAAATAAGATTGTTTTTAGAGGAACTAAAACCAATCCATAGTGACCACTATGTGTACTTTACAAGTAAGTGGTAATACAACCGTATTCTACAGAGGCCTCGTAAGACAATACAAATCTATGTGTAACTATTATTATAATAGTCACTATGTATATTTACTGCGCTATACATTCTGTGCAACCGTTTGACTATTTATAAATTCGTTTCGAGACTTCCCGATTATGAGGGTTTTACAAAAAAAAAACGTAGTCTAAACACAATCTGCTTATAAAACATTGTCGTTTGGTTCCTTGAACGTCGTGTAAAGACGTGTAGGTAATAATTACCTAAGTTGATAAGTATTCAAAATATCGTCTAACGTAATTAGCTAAAGCGTCTATCGATAAAGCATTTTGTATAATCACAACAGCAAGTCCGTACCGCCTCATTTCATTTCACTATCTAAACAATATCACTAAAGAACAGTCTGGCACATCCGAAACTGGGGAACAGCGAAGAAAACTACGGCTGACCTTATCTCGCACCGCGACGTGGTCCATCGGCATGTCGAGAAAATCGTTTCACTTTGGTTATTCCATTCTTCACCAACAGAATACAAAGATTTCGAAAATAGTACATACATAAAACTTTGTATGAAAATACAAATTTGTTTAGAACCATTGTTAGCATCAATTATACAATCTCGTTATGAAATTGATAAAATAGGTACACAAATAAATTTAAAAAGTATAAATAATCGAGTGGTCTATTACATTTGAATGTGTGCTTGAGTGCTACTGTACAAGAGAATTTTGCGTTCAGTGGTTTGAGAACTTATGTTAAATTTAGTATTTTTCATGCAAAGCGCTCATTGAACTTGTATTTTCAAAAATCTGTTTTTTGTAGTAAAACAACTTCCTCGTCAACCTCTTTGGAGCGTAGTTGTAAAGGAGGGGTCAGAGGATGGGCGCCGAGTTTCGTCGAGTTCAGCACAGAAGTTCGGAGTTGGAAGGCGGTACTCAGCTGGGTAGAGGAGGTCGAGATGCGTGTGGAGCAGGGCTTGAAGGCTGTGGCAGAGCCGGCGAAGGTGTATGAGTAGTGGTGCTTTCCGGTGCTGAGTGCGTCCGTCCTGCCGGCTGCAGTACTGGGCTCTGCGGCCACGGATGTGCTGCTGTCACTAACGTTCTGAAACGGTAACAAGATGCAAGGAATTAAAATTGAAATGATTCATTTTTTGTGTGTGTATAACAATATTATGGTTAATAATATTAATGTTCTAAGAACGTACCTAGTATAAGGAGTAATTGTCGATGACGGCGGTGTAGGCACTGCAGCAGTGTCGGGATGCAAGAAGTTCCTTCGTTGCTCCGCTCGTTCCCAACACTGCTGCAGACACCGCGCCATTACATCCGGCAGATTGTTTACTTGCTCCTGAAAAAAACATTATAATAGGAAAAAAAGTAATTGACTTAGCTTTTTTTTTATTTAAAAGAGGGCAAACGAGCAGACGTATTGCCTGATGGTAAGCGATTACCGCCGCCCATGGACACCCGCAACACCAGAGGCGTCACAAGTGCGTCGCCGGCCTTCGGGGGATGGGGGGAGGGTTTGGGGTATGGGCCTCTTGTATCCTCACTCACTCGTTAAAATAATAATTATTGTATCATGGAACGCGAAAGTTTAAAAGTTAGTAATACATGTAAAAGAAGATTCATAAATTAAGAGTCATATTTAAAACCAAAAGTGAATGTAATCGCTTTCGAACACAATCTCGATATAAACTTTGTGAAAAATACCAGTGCCAGTTGCCTTACCTGTAATGATGTCAGTTTTTCTTCTAAACTAGTCAGCCTCTCTTCAATAGTATCCTGTCTCGTACTCATGTCCGATACTATCTCATAAACTGTGTTCTGGGTCTGTAAAAGAAAGGGGTCCTAATATCAATCGCTTTGCAGTTCATTCTTAACTGTAGTGTCTAAACATACCTCTGTGTTTGTGTGTGTGTGTATGTAAGTATGTCTAGTATAAGTATTGTTTTAATAAAACAACAATGTGTAACGTGCATAAATTATTTGGAATAAAATTTTACCTCTAGGTGTGTTTATGGACAAATTTTGTTTATGATTTAATGCAGCGTTTCACCAATATGACTGTTAAGATCATGACAGGGCATGCGCAAAGCAAGTGAAGAAATGGGATAAGATTAATTTATCATGCTCATGAAACAATTTTTCTTCTGTATCTGAAGACATTTCTTTAGAACCTTAAATACTAGAACTAATCATCTAATTGGATTCCATCTAATAGTTATTATAACGAACTTAAAATGTAGACAAAATCATAGCTATATCTATTTTACTACTACTATTTATAACTATTAAGTTGTTGCATTCCTAATGTGCTAGCTAAGGGTCTATCTCTAATGGGTGTATGAGTGTAGCAATAGCCTTAGAATTATATCATGGGCGTCAACGTACCTTTGCCATATCTGTTATTGTGTTGGCATTATCCATTAATTTTCTTTGATCCATCTTGACTTTTCGTAACCTGAAAACGTATGTATCGCAATGTTACGATTGTTTAAAAATATTTAATTTGATCGCAGGGGTCACGATACTTTTCTATCAGGTCTTATGAGATCAACTCTCATTGATTTGTAACGAATAGGGAAATTATTTACTGAAAAACCATGTCAATTATTATTAGCGAATTGACGTTTATTAAAAGACCTTATGATGTAATGATGATTGTTTCATTGACAGCCCAATAGGCAGAAATAGTAATAACTACAGATACTAACTATACAAGTAAATCAACTAAAATAACAAGGTCCACACGCAATCACTAAATACTATTGTAATAATAACAATGCATTAAAACTAATATTGCGAATTAAAAACTTACGCATAAATAGCTAATAAAAACTTTCTCTGATGCGTCCTCACTCTTCCTGGATGGACTCGTTTCACGAGCCGAGTATGTTTGTATATTAACCATGTCTCTCGTAGCACGTTGGCTGCAGCATTTTTCAGCTGAAATCATATTCCATTAGATGTCATAACATTTATTACTAATATAGAATAAACTTAAAAGACACACAGTGTCCAACGCTTTCTGTAAAGCTTTAGGTAGTTCAAGCTATACTGCTCACTCAATACTATTCCTGTTTGTTCATTAATTTATTAGTATTTTTATTTTCTAGCAAACTGGCACTACTATAATATTAGTTTTCAACCCTCTCATTTGTTAGTTTGGTGTAAGTCAAAATGACAAGCGCAAATTATAAGCAGATCTTTATTATTTATTTAGTCTAATTCAAGGATTTAAAATTTGGCTTAACCTAGCTTACAGGTCTTACCTTCCTGGTATCCTTTGACTATTACTTGTGTAACAGTCACCTTACCTTTTTTGTAAGTTGTGTCTCCATCATGAAGTTATGGACATGTTTCTCCGCTCTAGTTAACTCTAATTTTCTTGAAGCAACGGTCACTAATAATGCTGTACATCCCGCCCCCTGTTAATTAGATTAATACAGATTGATGTATACTTATATCACATAAATACTTACTCTTTTAGTAAGTTGTGTGTCCATCATGAAGTTATGAACGTGCTTCTCGGCTCTAGTTAATTCTAATTTTCTTGAAACAACCGCGACTAATAACGCTGTGCATCCAGCTCCCTGTTAAGTGAATACCTTAATGTAAAATGCAAGCGAACGTGTAGAAGCATTCAAGAACTTGACATTCCAATAAGGCAATTTTGAAGGCTAAAAACTAAAACAAACTATATTTTTCAGCAATGTGCTATCATTTTTTTATTTTTTTTTATTTAATGTAGGAGAGAATAATAGACACAATTTAAATGAACACGTATGTTTGAAATGACGAAGCGAATCGTTTACAATTATCTCGATTATCCTCTTTGATAGCATGTTATTTATTTATCTATTTTAATCTCATTATTAGGCAAATTACAAATGTTATTTTAAACAGTTAGTGCTAGAATGCAAATGACTAGTAGAAAGAATTATAAAAGAAGGAAAATTCTTACCAATCTTACCTTACTTTTCCTTCTTTTATTGTTCCATGTTTTTTAATTATAAAAATATCGTCACATTGTGATAATGATTCATCCCTTTTAGTGCTTTTCCATCTAATAGGTGCACAAGACTGAACCAACTCAAAATGATTTTCATTTCATCGTTATAAAAGTACATCTATTGCTTATGCCATTTAATTTTATCAACATTAACACAAACACTATTTAGGTGCAATACGATTTATTGTACACTTCTGTATTAAAATAATTTTAGGAAAAGTGAGCCATTTTAAAAACAAACTTATTGTGCAATCCAGTGAATTAGAATTTAAGTGAAGAGAGAACTAGAAATAGTAAGGAGAAATGAAGCATTCCATACTACAAATTATATAATTTCTAATAGCTGGCTTTAACAGGGAAATGGACGTATATTTATTTAAAAAATCTTTATAATCGTACTTATAATATTGATATAAGTATTCCAAATAATGCTGTTGCCTGCAAAAACTACGAATTTAATATTCCGGTAGTCCTATACAAAAATACTGTGTGAATTGAGTGTGAGTTATAAAGAGTGATGAAATCATTTACAAAAATGTGTGGTAAATTAGAGTCAAATTAACATATACACTTGATATAGCATTCATTGTATCGTAACATCAACGTTTCTTATTACGGATCTGTGAACATCAATAACATTTAAAACTATTTATAACATCTAGAACACCGAAACACTTGGTGAAGTTAGCTTAAATGTTGACAGTGTGAAGCATTTTAGTGTAGTGTGTGATTGTTGATACATTGGTATATTTGTGTTGACTGACTGTTAGATTTAATTTAAAAGCACAAGAAAAATATTATGCGAAATTAAAACCATACTCGTGAATTTAGTTTAATTGCAACAATAATGAAGTGAGACTGGACCAATTTTATAGAGAACAAAGAATTTGTTTGAACAGCACATTTATAATTTATCCAATAACGTCAGTCAACACATACAGTCATAAAGTTTGTTTGTAAGAACTTACCATAATGCCGGTGCTAACAGCAATACCTCTGCCGCAATAAGTGTTTGGCACTATGTCACCAAAACCGACGGAGAGAAACGTTATAGCAATAAGCCACATCGCATTCAGTAGGTTAGCGTGTTCTTCATCGTGAAACCTGAATGTTTAATAAATTTCAACGCTTTACTCATTGACGTGTCCACCAAAAAATTATTGTGGATCATAAATGAGTATTTATTCACAAATCCAACCTACCGACACGTCTCACGCAAGTTGCCTCCTACACGAAATGTGTATTAAATGTGAACAAGTATAAAACAAAGAAAACAAAATAAGACGTCCGATGTCCGCTTGAAGAGTTTGACTTTGATTATAGAATAAACCGTTAACTGCATTAAAAATTGCCAGACATTTTTTAACAACACATAAAATGGCTCACCTTTACCGATATAATGGGGTATCACTAGACAAAGCAAGTTTATGATATGAATCCATCTTAAATTAAATCATTTTAAAAATAAATTAGAATTTGAGTATTTAATTTCTTGCGATGCCTAGCATAGCTCAATCCTAGCCACAATGAACGTATGAGAAATGATTTTGATCAAACCACCCAAGTATCCTACTAGATTATTCATACATACCACCATACCGCAGGTGAGGGTAATGCCACGGCCGCAATAGGTGTTGGGGACAATGTCACCGTAGCCAACACAGAGGAAGGTTATAGCTGTCAGCCACATTGAGTTTAGCAAATTGGCATGGTCTTCGTCGTGGAACCTGAGAGCCAAAATGCCCGACAAGAACCACAGATAACCGTTTTTATCATAGTAATTAAAAATGATAAATAATTGCCTTTTTCAACAATTTCGAAAATTAATTCTTATTATGGCAATTTTAATTCAAATGCGTTTTGACAGTCATTTGAAAATATCGTTAAAATTTATCAAAATATTTATTGCTTATTAGAATTCCTATACGTAAAAGAAAATTTTGTCATGCCAAATGGAACACAAAACTTTCTTACTAGACAGAAATACGTACTACAATCGTATATAAAAATTCTTAAATACAACGTGCATTCTAAACATTAATCTGGTCTGAATACATAATAATTATACTGGTAGCCATGCGTGAATTAAAATTTTAACCTTAGGTGAAGGTCATGATAACACAGATAAACATCTAGTAGATAGAGTGGCAAGAAGACAGAAGGAAAACATGTAAAAGAGAGAGTCACAAGCATCTTTCTTCGATTTAGAAGAAGAGGTAACTTATTCTGATGCATGAACGTGATAAGGTGCAATAGATCTGTGCAAGTATCTCTGAAGCTTCATCTAACATTAGGTGTTTAAATATCCTAGAGCCATTTTGTGCGTGATTAAATCCTTTTTAAAAATATTACATTTGTATGTCATATAATGTAATATCGTTATACAGTAAGCCGTGCAAAATTTTATATTGGTTTAACGTCATAAAATTTTTGGTAACACGGCGTCTGTTCTGTTGATTTGTCTAATTGTGCAGTCACATTCATTTTACACTTCTTATTCATTTTTGCATTTACCATAACAAGCATCCTTTTATTGACATCGATTAATTCAAATTGCTACATCTAATACATCAATTCATAACATTGAAGAGCACTTGTGTTTAGAATAATCTTACAAAAGCTTTTTATTGCGAAAATAATCAAAGTCAAACTCTTGTATCTTATAGTGATGATTATGAACCTAGCTTCGCTACATAACTCTCCGTAATTATTTATATATAAACATATAAAACAAAAACAAAAACACAGTGGATATAAAAGCCAAAATAAAACATATTTACAACAACACAGTACGAAAGCACATAGGCAATAACTTGGTGATTAAAAAAAACAATTGATGTACAAAACACAGAATATGGACACCAAACTAAAACAATGAAGCAAAAATACAAAGTTAAAAAATCGATTCTTTCATTGACAAAGTAGGTAATATTTTGCAGGAGTTGAAGGAACAAATTATTTTTGACATAATTCCGTATTTCACCCACACGACATTTAAAAGGAAACGTTACTCAAGTAAAGTTGTATTTCACTAAAACACACATACAAAGTGTACTGACCTTTCACACTGTCTGAGCGTCCAACTCGCAATTATCCAAAGAGATACCATAAAAACTAGTAATACGGTGCCCGGACAAATTGTCATAAGGGTTTTTAAGACAAACCTGTAATTTGGCGAAATAAATGATTAGAAACATTATTCAGAAAAAATACGTAGCCTAAATACCAATAACCGTAACTTGTGATACGGAATGAGGTAAAAAATCTTAAATTCAAAATTGCAGTTTTCATAAAAAAATGCATTCAATTTAAAATATTGAACCTGACAACAGTGTTCTAAATTTTTAAGAATTTGTTAACGTGTCCTAATTAAAATTATATAATCATCATCTTAAAATGTTTATTTCATCATCTATAGAATTTTGCTGCTGATAATATGATTCTGAATAAAAAAAAACAAGTTACATTCTTACTATGCTCTTGTCAAATGTTAAACAGCTATATACCAACTAACAGACCTCATTTAAGTTCGAGTTAAATACGATATATTTTCTATGACACATTTATTAAAAGCAAAGTATTTTTTTTGCAAAAAGTCTTATCATAATCAACAAAACACAACGACTGCACGTTTGGCCTATAGTTTTTAACGGTCACCACGCCGTTTTCTACTGTCGTGGGTTCAAATCCCACGTAGTACAACACTTTGTGTGATCCACAAATTGTTGTTCTGAGTCTGGGTGTTCTTTGTGTTCGTTTCATGTATGTTTGTAAAGTCCCCCGTGACACGGGATTTATTCCTAGTGCGGGAGTTGTATATAAAAAAAAAGTAATGGCATTTACTTATATTGGAAAATAGCCATCAAATTTATTTACCTGGTGTTAAAATTAATTCTGTTTAAAGCTCCTATACTCCTCGATGAAGCATCGGTGAACAATTTACTGTGAAGCAACATGACCCTGCATATTAAATATAGACGAAAGAACATTGGCAGAGACAGCGTGACATCATATGGAACCTGAAATCAGAAAAAATAATCACTTAACAAAATGATTTTTTGAATATTAATTTTCGTGACTCAAACAAATAAGGTATTAAAACACCACCTTAAGGCACGGTCACGTTTTAACACACAATTTTAACGGTTCCATAACATTTCAAGTGATGTCAGTCATGATTAAGTGAAGAAATTGCGTCAGTAACTACAGTAAGATTATCAAACATTCAGTTCAAATTGTTTTTGTGCTATGTGCTGTGGTGACGTTCAAATGACATGATTAAAAATGTGGAGCAATCATATAATTTTACCGTACAAGCTAGTTAGTAAAATATTGCAATGAATTTCTGACATCAACCGTCATATAACAACCTTTTCGATTAAAATATTACTCTAAGATTGTAATTTAAAGAATTGGCAGGTTTAGTTGGTTTCTTTTTTAATTCGTCTTTAACCTAAACTAATTAAGTAAGTAAGTAATTGTAAATTAAGATTTAAAAAAAAAACTGTAAATTTAGTAAGTAGAACGATCTAGTTCTATATTTATTCTTAAGACTCAGCATTACAACATTCGTTGTTGTACCAAAGTTATGAATGTTCATCATTGACCATTTTTAACCGACTTCCAAAAGGAGGAGGTTCTCAATTTCATCGGTATTCTTTTTTTTTATGTATGTACATTGATTACTCCATCAATTGTGGACCGATTTTGAAAATTATTTTTGTATTCGAAAGGGTATGCTCCCCATGTGGTCCCATGGCCACCATATCAGGATCTGATGATGGGATCCCAAGGAAATCGAAGGAAACCCTCAAATTTACGTGAGCGCCTGCAATAAAGTTAAGGCAATTGTCTGCATGTCTTCATATTCTGTAGACATCATGTCCGAAATATTTATTAATTATTATTAATTATTCTATACAGTATGTTACCTTTAGTCGTATTCTTTCAAGTTATTTAGGTGAAATGATGATGAGAGACTTGAGAAAGACTAAAAAGCGAAAAATATAAAAAAAACTTCGTTTAAAAAAACCGACTTCAAAAACTGAAAAGTATAAAATAACTTAATTTGTATGTGCTAATTATTCATAGGTTTGAAGTCGGTGCCGAGCCAAAATGTAATAGTAGGTACCGCACTCGCCGCGCGTGACCTTGAGCGGGATAGCTGCTCTTTGCGTAGGACAAAACAACCGAAGCGTCGGTGACCTACTATTACATTTGGCTTGGCGCCGAATTCAAACCTATGAATAGGTAGCACATACAAATTAAGTTATTTTATACTTTTCAGTTTTATATTTCGCCCTAAATAAAACTGTACATCATAGGTGGTCCTTAATTTTTTAGTCACGTTCAGATGACGGTAAAAGCATTTGGTTCTAATTTTATCAGTATCCATAAAATTACAAGACCTAAGTTCTCATAGCAAGGATGTAACCGTACATGAAAGTCAACATAAATGTTCTTGTTCGTAGAGTCTCACCCACCCTTTGGAGGAATCTTTTGTGATCACTGAGTAACCTTGTTTTATTCTGTATCAATTTCACCATGTATATTAAATTGAATGTGAAATTGAAAATAGCACAATATACTAGTAAACATTAATAATTTACCATACAACGAGAAAGAAACATACTTCAGAATCATTCAGTACAAACACACCAAACTATCCTGCACCGCAGAGGTAGTGAAAGTTTTGTCTGTAAATAATACAGTCAGAACCAGCCAGCCAGCGATCACTGCAGCCTGCCTTCTCCCTTACGTTCTCATTAGCGTCCTGATATAGCCCATTGCAGTTATGGTCTACCAACTCTTGCCTTTTATGGTACTTGAAAATCTTCGTCAAATTGGCTTAGGATTAAAAACGTCTTGTGTTATGTCTTTTCTCAAAGAATTTGTTATTGATTTTTTTTTTCCTATACTTCAACTGAAAAGTGCGTTGACACTTCAAATTTTCGATTTACTGGTAGTAAAAGGTGGGTCTTTTATTTGAATGAAGCTTTTTGAACTTGTTTAGGAGTAAATATACTATTCAATCTACGTCAAGTGACAAATAACGGAATTAAACGTAGTCTTAGCATAATTGAATTGTCAAGTTGCTGAAATATAGAATAAATTACAGTTTAAGGAGTTAACGGGCGATATAACTCAAATAACGATCAACCTTGCCGATACGCCACGAAGTCGACCTGGTACTTTATATAGCAATTTTTAAATTCAGTTCATTGATAATGATTAATTAAAGAAGAGTGGTTGTTTTTTTCCGATTATGGAAACCATATTTAATGATGGTAATAATGGTTCGGTCACCTTCACTACCAGATATTTCCGATATTGACCATCCAGTTCACTATCAAATTCACTAAGAAAACAGTACTTAAAAACCTAAAATCTTAAGTCCTACATGCACAAAAAGATTAAAACTTAACATAATAATGACAAGAAAGTACACGAATGATGAAAACTAGACTATTATAATCAAAATCACATTCAAAAACCAGCGAATATATTCTTACATAAAAATGGGACATGCTCAAGACGAAAACACTAACATCACTTAAAAATCTGTAACTTCAACAAAATACAGACCTGAATTTGCTTATACATCGTGCCCTAAAGAGAAAATAAAAAAAAATGTCAGTTTGAAAGTAAACTACTTATCGAATCGAGATAGTTCATAGCTAAAGAATGAGAAATAAAGTAAATGTCATTAAAGAGAATACAATATTTTATCAAAATTTCTAATGAATTATATACAAGTACATGAAATAATGATATCTTACAAAGAAGTATTACTTTAAATTAAAAGAACAAATAATGCTATAAAAATTACAGAACATTTTAGCTGGTGCATTAATACAATAGCTTTCTATTTAATTAACAAAACAAAAGTTAAACCGGGCTTGTGATACTTACAACTTCAACGCCGATGACACCTCCTTTATTAGCCAACTTAGTGGTCCAAGTAAAGGTATACTGTCCTGGGATAGGATGAACGGCGCAAATAGCAAGTTCAAGGCCAATTTGAGCTATCCGCTGCCATGTCATTGCTATCCGCCAGTCGTCAGCGCAGTTGTCTATCATAAATAACTGAAAAACAGAGCACACACTATTATGCACTATTACACATATTAAAGTACATTTAATATGATGTTTAATACTTTAATTTATTAAAGGGGATGTTCTGTTTGAAGCTCACTATATTCAATCTTGAATAAACGATCGAAGCATAGCTTCTTGTGTTGGTTGGTGAGCACTTGTGTTAATTTTATCAATGTAAAAATTACACAAATATTAGTATAAGTCTTCACATATTTTTATTTTGCTGGATAAAAACACTGTACAGATATGTATACTCTAGAACTCCCAAAAATCCCTGTATATCTACGATTACTTTGAATACGTGTAATGCTTGCAACTTTTCCAATAAGAGCCAAGTCTTAACTTTTTCCCATAACCCAGGCTGCCGTAAAATTATAATATCGATTTACCGAATTGCAGGAGACGCAAATTTAAGGAAAGAAATTTCCTACTTCGTAATATCGAGGGGCTAAAGTTTAAGTATAATTTGTTACCTGTACTTCTAAAGCGTGATACGCGACGATTAGGCCAAGTAAAATCACAGTCGACATTGATATAAGCGTCTTCAACGCTTGCGAATATATTGATGCCTGTAAAATTATGTAAAGATACAAAAATCGTTCTTATGCTATGAATATAAGAATCAAATTAAGCAAACACGTTTACCTTAGTATATACACCGGCACTTGAGAGTTCATTTTCTATAACCATAATTATAATACCAAACATTCCCATTACTAAAGCGTAGTCACTTATTCTTTTCCGTTTTTCAAATAACGCCTTTCTTCTACCTAATCTGTAAATTAGGAAAAAAAAAATTAGTTGATAGTTTTCTATTGAAAGTAAGGATGTAATTTAATATGAGTCGCACATCTTTTTGTATGTATGGGCCTGCCAAAGTTACCCTACTATGCCTGATGAAAAGCATGAGCAGATGCAAAAGTAGTGGTCACCATACTCATTGCGAATACAGACATTTGTTTTATATATTTTAGCTGCCAAAATGACATTGCCCCGCCTGATGGTAAGCACAAGCAGAAACCAAGGCTGGTGGTCACCATCCTCAATGCGAACAAGGACAGTGTAGCATGGTTACCAGCACTGTAACGGCCTAGTGAGATGCTTTTTCACGCCCCGCTTAAAGGACCCGGGATCATAGTGGGTTTATACTGACAACTAGTTCCATGCAGCATGGTGACCTACACTATGACAGCATATTGAGATGCTTCTGCATCATTGGGCCTAATTATATTGAAAATGGTATTTTATAATTGACCTGTTTGTCTAGTGTTTGGTGACAATGACTGCAGCCAGTTATTGTGGGTTCGTTTCCACCTAGTACAAATATTGTGTGATAAAAGTCTGTCATTTGTTCTGTGTCATTTGTTAATACAATATTTGACTGTGTCTAGGTGAATAGAAATAAAGCTCCTTAAAATATGTGCGATAGCTCATTCGATTTGGAATGATGTCTAGAAAAATGTTTTTTAAGGGTTTATTAGCACATAAAAAATTGCGATTGATATTAACAATATAAGAAAAAAAGGCAAGGTATTTAGTAATTCGTTAATTTTTAGAAGTTAAAATGCTGATATTTAAGGAATTTTGAATAAAGATTCCTAAAGAAGAGGAAATTTCCAAATAAAAAGTCCTTACTCGCGAAACAATATCTCTATTATTTAAAACTGTTTTTAACGCTGAAAATTGGACTCCGCGAGGTCGTTATGGAATAGGCGCGCTGCCCGAAAAACTGGTATATATAATTTTTGTAAGATAACAGATTATGAATTTTCTAAACAACAGTATTACATATTTTTTTTGGAGTAAAATCTTATTGCTGCTTTTTTCGCATTTAATATAGGCATTAATTAACATTGGAAATGTTTATTTTAAGATTTTTTTTATAAACAAATAGACTGTTTTGGGTTTTTTTTTTATTTTTTCTACCATCTTAGTGCGTAGGTGGAATAATGTTTTTTTTTAAAAAAACTTTGTTAAATATTTTTTTTTAGTGTATCAAATAGTTTTTTTTATATTTCAATTGTTTAAATAATTAATTTAGAATTATTTTTATTCTTAACGGTCATCATTTACCCTTTTCAATGGATTAACAGAGATTTTTTTTATAAATATTTTCATTGTTAATTAACTTAACAATTTGTTATAAAGGAATAATATTAATCATTATATTTTTTCGAAATCTTCAAAAAAATACCAGAACAACCATATATAACAAAGAAGGTATATTAAAAAAAATATTAATTTTTTTTAGAAAATTCATTTTCTGTTAGTTTAAAAAAATTATAATTAACAAAATAATAAGCTTTAAGAATTATTTTTTGGATAACTTTATAACGTACCTAAATAAGAAGAGCTCCACGAAGAATCCACTTTTTAGACCAATTATTTAAACTTTTATGCCGTAATTTATAAAAACAGAAACTGGAAAAAACTAGGTAATTAATATATGGTGTAACTTTCTGAAAAATCGACCTAAATGTTTTTTTTTCACAGTGGTTTTTTTCGTTCAAGTGTTTAGATTACATCAAAATTTATTCATATTTTTAAATAGTTATCTGATACTATAAAAAAAATATTTTAGGTGATACACCAGCTTTTCAGGCGGCGCGCCTATTCCGTAACGACCTCGCGGAGCCCAATTTTCAGCGTTAAAAACAGTTGCTCAACAGCTGACCCCAAATAATCTTAGGCCTGTAGCGAGTGTCAACTGCATGTAATGTAACCCATTCGTGGTGATGTTTAAGACGACTTCGATGGATTTTTTATTTTATGTTTTTTTTTATCATTAATACGGAAATTGAATTAATTATTGTGAAAAATAACAACAAAAATTTTAAACAAATAATAACAATAAATATTCAAAAGAGCTTATATTAATTATATCTCATTAATTACGATTTTTTCTACAAATCATTGTCAATCAAAACAAGATAAAATATTTATGAAGTAGATACAAATAACATGGTAGTCTTAACAACTTATTCTGTTTAATTTTTATATAGAAACTTTCTTAGCATGTTTTAAGCAATTATTCACTAAAGTTATTGCAGTAATGAAAGGTTTTAAATGAATGATAAGTATTTCTCATAAAACGCAACTTCACATCAATAGTTGTCTAATGACGTCAATAAGACTAATAGATCTCGTGAACATAAAAAGGTGAAAAATAGCAATATGTTCTAAACTGCAGTCAAATGATTTCAAAGACGAATAAAATCGAAGTGACCCTGATGCAAGTTATTGCCGTTCATTCAAGGCAATATAGGCATTATTAAAACGCCTCAAGTCTAAGTTTATTTTGTGTGAGTTGAGAAGATTTATTTCTAACTAGTTGTTGCTCCGCCCGCGTATATGTCGGTTATCGCGGCAAATAGTAGACTATGTGTTATTCTGATATATAAGCTATATTACTGTAAAGTTTCATCCAAATCCGTTCAGTAGTTATTGCGTGAAAGAGTAACAAACATCCATCCATACTTACAAACTTTCGCGTTTACAATATTAGTAGGATGGTTTACTTATTTGATTTATTTTTTGTATTTTTGTGATAATAATAATGAACAAAAATAACTATTAAACACGTCAGTGTGATCTTTGGCCGAAAATTAAGGAACTCAGTTATTTTAAGATTAATTTTATATTACGAGTGATAATAAAAAAAACATCTTTTAGGAATGTGTAAGCTATAAAATCTTTAACGGCGATCAAGTCACATTAGACTCGAGTCACATTCAAATTAAAATAATTTAAGTGTAAACAATATTTAATCACGGTTTCCATAAAATGCAAAAACTTAGATAACCCATAATGATTACCTAGTTTCATACAATAAAGGCTTTTTAAAAAAAACTCGCTTAACGCACAATACACCCTTGTATCTTAGAAAAGGTCGCCCAAAATTCCGCTCGAGTTTGATACAATATTGATAGGGACGCGCTTCGAGGTCATAAACAACACATAATAATGTAACAGGAAGGATTTTAGACTCACAAGGCAGGTTATACATTCGAGAAAACATACCCGCGAGATTACAATGCTGTACGCTCACAGAACAAAAAATATAGGGTGTGTACGCTTGTCTCAGGAAGCATAATTTGAGAAAAATCTTCTACTCGATATACCTTTAATATATTATTGAAATATTTTTAAGCTATTGCATTATCTTTTATCGCGGGCTTTGAGCGCGGCGACCGTATCAAGAAATTCGGTAACGAAAAAACCTAACACCCGAAGCTCGGATCGAGACGAGCTGCTCCGAAATCCGTCTGTCTCTGTCACGACAGAGACACACAGACGAAACAGTCTGGGTTTGAGAAAGTATATAGGTGTATAGGTATCTATCATATCTTTATAATGTCACACTCACCGCATGTGCGCCCCGTAAGTATACATGTTCAAAGAAAAAAAAACTGCATAAATAAAAACCGGTCAGCGCCATCTGTTAAAGCTGTTTCGCAACTGCGAGGTATACTAACGCCCTCTATTATTTAAATACTCTTTGAACAATATTAAATGAGAAACTGGCAAAATAAAATAAAAAATATCTATTATAGCGCCATCTGTCAAAGCTGTTTCGCAAATACGAAGTACACTAACGCCCTCTATTGTTTTAATATTTTTTGAACAATATTAAATGAGAAACTGGCAAAATAAAATTAATTATAATTGTATAAGTTAATTAAAAATGGCACACATTTTTTTTATGAATTTAATTGCATATATTTATTTATTTTTTCTAAGAATGGCACGTTAAGTTTAAAAAAAAAAATTATTGCTTTAATATTTACATCAGAATGACACAGACAGAATATTTAATACCATCTTAAATAGTCAGCAGTGTATCAAGTCTAATAAGGCCACGTACAAGTTCATTGTTTTAAGATCTATTTGTCATACAAGACGCAGTTACGAGACTCAAGATCACACGTAGGGATAATACATTGTTTAAGCATTCTAGTCTCGGGAGAATAAACTCGTAGGCTTTTGGTCAAAGATTGACCCCAGACTTATTACGTTGCTTATTGGTTTTATATAACCCAAGAGAGTTAATGAAAATACTGGGCGATATATCAGCAGTATAATGAAGAAGACATTTATAAAGGTATCTTAATTACTGTGTATGAACAAAATTCATGTTATAATTATCAAATGGTTTTGCTTTTGGCGGTTGCTCTAATGGTCAGTGCATCTGTTAAGCCAAACTTTGATTCAATTCACGCTTAGGGCAAAATGATTGACCACTATTAGTTTTTTAGTGTCTTGGTGTAATTTGTAAATTTTTCATACATATTTCATAAAAGTACGGGGACATGTAACATTGTTCTAAGTATTTTTTTGTTATATTTTTAGGTAGTATTTTAGTAGTATAGTAGTAATAATTAGGTAGTAGAGCCACGCTGATTTCAGCACGAATAGGCCGGTTCGACCGCGGCGGTACTACCCTCGCACAGAAGATCTACGTAAGCATCACACCATGGCGGCCTAGTGATGCTTCTGCATCTTTTAGTTAGTTTAGGTAGTTTAGTTTCACCAAATAGTCTAGTCAACAAGTTCCATACTTGTTGACTAGACTATTTGGGCCTCCGGTCTCGCACTCACCAACGAAGCACAAATGCTGTCATTTTACGTTGATTTTCTGTGCGAGGGTAGTACCGCCCCGGTCGAGCCGGCCCGTTCCGTGCTGAAATCAGCGTGGCTCTACTACTAACCTAAGGAGTTGATATTTGAAATTTATGTATTTTCCTAGCATTTTCCTGCAGCTCTGCCTGCGCTATGTCCTTCCTCAAGAACAAATTTAAAAGAATTTCCATTGTATATATATATTTTTTTTTTTTTTATGTATGGCCTGCCAAAATGACTCTACTCTGCCTGATAGAAAGCATAAGCAGAATCCAAGATGGCGGTCACCATACTCACTGCGAAAACAGACAATGCAGTATGGCGACCCACACCATGGCGGCCTAGTGATGCTGCTGCATCTTTTAGTCTAGTCAACAAGTATGGAACTTGTTGACTAGACTAATTGGGCCTCCGGTCTCGCACTCACCAACGAAACACGACAGCACGATCGCTGTCATTTTACGTTGATTTTCTGAAATTTTCTAATATTTCATCCAAAACTAGTATGGCGGCTTAGCCTAACAACGTAATAGACAGACTACATTCAAATTCATAATATTATTTATAATATGGATAGCTTACGTAGTGTAACGTGTCAAAATTTATCTCAAAATTAGAAAAAACCTTTTTCAATCTTTTTTAATGTCTAAGGCTACACACTATTAAGCAAGTGTCCGAATGTGAATTTCATATCGGTTGACCATAATGAGAAGTTCATAAAGGTTTTGGCGGTTTGTGGTCAGCGGTAGCCGCGGTTTATCAAATTACCTCTGATGTCACTTTGCCGTGTTTACAAATGAAACACATAAACATTCTTGTAAGTTCGTACAAAAAAATTATAAGTATTTTATATGATTTCTTTAATTGATCATAGAAAATAACTATCAAAAGCGGTTCATATCAAAACCAAGTCATTCTTAAACATTTTCACGACTTTTTTATCCAAATACCGAAACCTAGTGTTTTGTGATTTGATGTTTTTTTTTTAATTCATTAAAATTTCTTTAAACGCTTTTTAAAGTCCTTCTATTACTATGTATACCTAGCTTTTGACCACGGCTCCGTCCAAATATAATTATGTCGATTATTGCAGTATACAGTAACCTATGTCCTTCCTCAAAATTCAAAGTATCATCATGACAAATTTCATAGAAATCAGTGCAGTTTTTTTGTCGTAAAAGCATAACAGACAGATAGACGGACTGAGTGACTTTCGAATTAATAATAATATTAAGTACGTATAGTACGGAAGCATAGATTTGTTTTTATTTTATTGATCATAGAAAATTACTGTCGAAAGCGTTGCAAATGCAAACTTAGCTAATATTAGCTATCTTCCAAAACATTTTCACGTCTTTTCTTATCCAAAGATCGAAACCTGTCGTGCAGTTTAATGAGAATGCTCTCCAATTATGCTGGAGTATCGAACTTTGTGTGCTTTGTTAAAATTCTTTTAAATTTATTTAAATATTTTTTAAGATAGTATAGGGGATAATAGAGGGGCTATTATCATGTGACTTTTGACGTTTGCGATACATTAAAATATATCTAGACATGAGCATCTCACAAGTATAATTAATTTATCAATCTATTTAAAATCGGTTAGGAAACCATAAAGATTGTAACCATTATAGAACTAATACGATACGAACGACGTCGAAACCTACTGTGTCAGGTAGTCGTTTTCGACGACACAAACGACACGACCTACAACAAAAATCCAAATATTGCTTAAGATCGTGTTCCTAACTTGGACGTGTGTAAATAGCTCAACTCAATTCTCGTTTTAACCTATACAGCTTAGAAGTCAATGTCTCTTAAGTAAATTCTTTAGAACATCACTCAGGTCCACTCCAATTAGGACAGAAGCTTTGAAAACTCACCTATATCCTATATTGGGTTTGTGCTTAGCTGTCCCCCCGCCCTTATACGTGCCGCCGCCAAGCGCTCGTTCTTCACCGAAGCGCGGGTACTCGCTGTGGACGCCAACTAGTGCAACGCCAGCCTCCTCGCCCCCCGCATCTCTCCCCCCGCCGGAGTACGCCTTCATCGCGCCGGGGATCGAGAGCGTCGACACCGGCTTCCGCAGCTGAAATACATCAAAGTGTTCTATTAGCAAGATATACAACTCGACCATAGACTTTACAGATACAGTTTGGACATAGACTATTATATTGTTTCAATTAATCCTAAAACACAAAAAAGTATCATCATCATCATATTACTTTTATACCCGACTACGGCGAATGCAAAAGAAAAAGTAATGTTTTTGGCCGTCTATGAATGTTTGTATGTGCCATCGTAGCATCTATATTAACTAAAACGATTTTAATGAAAGCGGTGTCAATAGATTCAAAACAATAATTCGGACATGGGCTATATAAATATCAAAAGTTTTTAAGAGCTCGGGTTATAGTTTTTAATCTTTTTCTTGTTTGACTTTTTAAAACTAGCCTGTTAACATATCCTAATTTACTTTTCAAGCTGTATAGTTTGAATTCACAAGAAACATTTTATTTTGAATTAATATATCTATTCACTTAAGGTGTCTTCAGTACTAAAAGCTTTTACTACAAATCAATAATTTATGTTTATTGTAAAATATCACCAATCATGAGGGTAATACACATTCTTCTTTAATCCCAAAGTATTTTAAGCTATTTGCGTTAAATTACGAACTACAAGACCCCAGAGCACCTCATAAAATTTAAGACCCAAGAATCGCGTTACATTTTTGAGCTCATAACCGTTTACCCTCCTTAACATAACAATGTGCGTTATCCTCTAAAATGTGGAATGGTTACCCTCGAGAAAATACTATCATATCCTTGACCCAAGTTTAATAAAATAGAGTATTATGGAAATACTAACGATGAACTATGCACATTGTAGCGACTACTCTGTCAAAAAAATATCTTAAAGTATTTTTCATATTGTACGTGCTTTAAATAGTTTGTTTTTAAGGTAAATTTTTTGGTCAAGGTTGAATTTCATTACAGCTGCCTAAACATGCATAACTAATGAGAAATGCTTGACTAAACCGGCATAATTTTTATTACAGGGTCCCAAAAAAGCAGTATTAAGATGTTAAGTAAATAAAAATGCGTGCATGACATTTTTTTTTTGCTAAAGACATGTTTGTACTTAATTAAAATATTTCTCAATATTAATAATTTTATCAATATGTAGGTATGTATTTTAATAGCTTGTCTAAAAATTGAACATGCATTAGAAGTTTGATGGAGAAATATATAATTTTTAACCCCCGACCAAAAAGAGGGGTGTTATAAGTTTAACGTGTCTGTCTGTCTGTCTGTCTGTCTGTGGCACCGTAGCTCCCGAATGGATGAAGCGATTTCAATTAAGTTTTTTTGTATGAAAGGTGAATTACGTGCGAGTGTTCTTAGACATCTTTCATGAAAATCGGTTGAGCCGTTTAAAAGTTATGGGGGTGAAAGTGGGAATGAGTAACCGAATGTCTGCAAAAATATCATCGAGTGGGGTCTCAAATGAAAGCGCATAACGTGCTTTTTACTTTTTAAAGGGAACTCAGGTTATTATATCCGGGCTTTTTTTTAAATTTTAAGAATTTATAGTTATTAGAACGAGAAGTCATCATATCAGACTGTATTGGGTCCTTTTGATTCAATCTAGGATATATTGGATAATTAAAGTTCCACTTCCTGACAACGATTTAATGAAATGAATATATTTAATAGATGTATGTTATACTGAACTGAACTTATGATGATAAGTTCAGTTTACATGATACTGCTTTTTGATGAAGGATTTTTTCATATAATTGATTTTTGCACATACTGTGTTTCAATTATTATATATGCCAATTCATTTATAATCTGATATGTTTTATTTGATTTGCGCAAGACGGCTGACAGGAGCTGGACGCGAGAAGCAGAGGATCGAACTAAGTGGCGTGCAATTGGAGAAGCCTATGTCCAGCAGTGGACTGCGATAGGCTGATGATAATGTTTTATTTAATGACTGTAATGTATTAGGATCTTTAAACTGGTCGTATTTTCGGGTTTTAAACACTAAAAATATACTGGAACTATTATACCGCTACTAGATGCACATTAGGGTGTCCCAAAAAAATCAAAGTCGTTTTTTTTTAACGCATACCCTCTTATTTTTTTACTTTTAAGTCAAAACAATTATAAATAAAATTTTAAGAAGGTAGGACCTCGGTAACCCGTGCCGACTTACATCAATACATGTCAGTACTTGCTCTCTAAGGCTGACGCAACCTAAGGTGTCGATGTACTTCTGATTATCCGTTATTTAGTTATAAAACTCGCATTGTTTTCAATCAATCAACATGTCAGTACAATTACGCAATTCTAAAATGGGTATATTTTTAATAGGTGACGTAAAACATCAAATAACGGGTTCAAAACATCTGTCTAATGGACAAATTCTAGCAGGTTAATTTTACAATATCCATGAAGTGAATTTAACAGTCAATGAATACGCGAATCCCACTATTCGCAAGTGCATTATCTATTAGGAAAAGGCGCGTATTCCTACTAAATCTTTGCTGTGTAAAAAACTTGTAAACTTATATCAAGACTAGTTGACCCACGCAACGTCGTTTACGTCTCCTATTGCCCGTAGCGTAATAATTTTCCCCCGTTTTTGTAACATTCTTCATTGATGCGCCGCTCCTATTGGTCTTAGCGTGATGATATATAGCCTATAGCCTTTCTCGAAGAGGGCTATCTAACACTGACGTATTTAAGCAGCTCTGTCAAAAATATAGAAAATTTGTTTGACATAGCACACGCCAATGCGCTTCAATTAATAAAAATAAATGAGGATAGAATCTTTTTATAGCGTCAAAGAGAACTAGGCCGACCTGGTCATCAGTAGGACTGCATGAAAAATTGACTGATAGAGAGGAAAGAGCGCGCCTCAGAACTATCGAAGAAGAAAAACGACGTGCTAAGTATTTGTCGGCCTAAAAACATCCAACAGTCATACGTAGCCACAACGTTATCTTGCCAGTCGTCAACCCGCACTTGTCCAGCGTGGGGACGTATGGCCTTAACCCTCTCCTGAGGGGAGACTCGAGCCCAGTAGTGGGACATTATGGGTTGTTGATGAAGTATTTGTCTGAGCCGACTCGTTCGACATCATCTTATATACCGTTACAAGACGACATATCATATGAATCTAATGAAAACTTAGAGATACAAGAGGACGTACCGAAGCTAGTCGAGAAACACGCAACCTAGCAAAACAGCTCTGCGGAGAGATTTTATTACTCCAAAATTAGTAGCAGCGCTAAATAGGTGTCAAATGAGTATGAGAGATTCTGTGCTCATTCTTGAAGCAACTATTGAAGCACTTGGATGTAATATTGATGAATTTCCGACAAATAAGTCTTCCATCCAAAGAATTCGCACAGGAAAATGGAAAGAACGCGCTGAAGCCATAAAAAAATATTTCCAAAATAAGATACCGGAAATTGTGATTGATCATTGGGACGGCAAGCTTTTGCTTGCTTTAAATGCTCAGCAATAAAAAAAAAGAACGTCTTCCTATAGTTATTTCTTATGAAAACAATTAACAACTTATTGCTTTACCAAGACTAGAAAGTTCTACAGGACGTGAACAAGCACAGGCAGTTTGGAACGCGATTGTAGACTGGAATTTTTGACGTGTATTGTAAACGCCATTTGAAACAGGGTGTTCTATATGGGGTGTTAAAATCATTCTGTGCGAGATTTGAGAGCCCCCGTCACAAAGATTGATCTGTGGGTACAAGTGAGAGAATAAAAATAACACAATACTTTATATAATATACGTATAAACGGTGCCTGTGTGCTTCTTGAACAAAAACTGAACAGAGAAATGCTTATTTTGCTTGTCGAACATCACGTGTAAATTGTTCTCAAATACCCCTTGTATTTGAAGCAAAAATCAGTCAAGTAACTACAAGCCCTGATATTCGACTCTTTAAAAAGTTTCGGGAAAACTGGAAAAGTATTAATGCTGATAAAATACAGAACTATAGAGAAAAACTTACACAGCACCTGACTGACCTCGAAATTGACAACTTGCTAGAGTTTTACCGAACTGAACTGACAAAAGAAATAGTCAGAGATGATTATCGAGAGTTAATAGAGCTTTCTGTGATATTTCCAGGTGGAGATATCGAGATAAAATATAAAATCCGATCTCCTAAAACCATCCCCTACAGTAAGTCAGTACAAATTTTCATGTCAAAAGTTTGGCATCAAGTCGGCACGGGTTATCGTTGTCCAATCGCAATAATATTTATTATTTGAGTCAATGAGGTCAATCCAAATAAAAATAGAGGGTATGCGTATTCGATTTCGCGAAAATTTTTTTTCCCTTATGTCGTGGGACACCCTAATGCACATGTTTCCTACTTAGCATCATTATTAATCAGTCGTAGTTAGAAGTAAGAATCAGCGTTACGAAAATTTAAGAAGAGGAAGAAACAGTATGCCTGTTCTCAGTTCTTGACGTAAGCACAACCTTAAACAACTACAAATAAGCCCAATACTTTCTGTACTAGAAATCATCCCTGGACTAAGTTGTCAATATAAAATAGACAACTGTTTTTTTCTAAAAATGTCCCAATTTTTAATAAGATGATATCTGTAAATCACACTTTTGTTAGGAAACGAAGCTTCAGTGACATTTAAGCAGTAAGAGGTGACATAACCTCAAATTAACTAATCGTTCAAGCGTTTAAACCCAAATTGCTCGAGCGTGAAGGCCTCTGAAGTATTCTGGTTCTACCTATGAAGAACATCAATCGCTGAGTAAATGCTATGAATAAAATAATACGAATAATTAAACATCATACATTATATTTTATGTGTAGTCCTTATACGTTTATTAGTAGTATCTCTTCCAAGTTAAGGATCGGTCGAAGTATTAAATATAAAAACGATAAGTGAAAAGATGTCGTGCACATAGAATAAATAACGTTTAACAACTTACAATGTTTTATAACAATAAGAAGTATTTTAAGTTCTTATACAATTATTTTATGTAAAAACACAGATAAATCCAAATGGATGAGATATGTTTTTACAACTGTATAAATTTTGTAAAGACAAATTGTTTTACATCTTAAACACGCTATACACGTAATGAAACCGATATTTTATCCTCCATTCTGATTAGAGTTTTGTGTTGACAAATAACGAATCATTAGTACAAAGTAGGGACAACGTAAACTTAAAACGGAGTGGGCTGACCCTATTTATCTCTGACCCCTCTCCGAATCCGAAACCTATAAATCCCTTGACGTGCTCCACAGTCGTTGGTTATTAATGAAAATGCTGTAAAACAATTGAGGAATAAGCGATTTCTTAATCGAATGTTAAGAGTAATAGTTTTGTTTTTGTGGACAGATTGGTTGTTTCCGTTGTATCTTCACTTACGACATTGTAGGATAAATTAAAAGTGAGCCGTATGTTAAACAAACGTGTTGGAAACTTCAAATACAGATAGCAATCGTTACTACGACCATGACTATCTTTATGTGAAATTTTACACAATCGCACAATGTCCGACATAATTTCACAAAACAGCTTTCTGCCATTTGAAAAGGTCATATAGTAATATGTTTATTTCTGATAAAGAATTTATAACACATTGTTAATTTTATAAAATTTAGACAAACGTTTTAACATTATTTTACAAGCTTTTAATTAACTTGCAATGTATGTATGCTTGTATGTTCGGGTGGAATCTTGCAACTCAATTTTGAAGCAGATATCTTCAACCGATTATGCTAAAATTTTGCAAGCATATGTATACAGCGTGACAATACAATATTATACTGACATGGAGCTGATCTGATGCTGGAGCTGGAAGGTGGCCATAGCAACTCTGTAAAGAAACGTCGCAACATCATTGAGTTTGGACTCGTTTGATTTGTCTCGAGGCATTCCAGTAAAAGCTTGTTTTTAAATAGCTTTTTAATTCAATTTATTTTACCTTTTTTTTTTTTTGATCCTGATGGCCAGCACCCGTTGCGGTCGCCGCAATAATGCGATAGTGCTGGCCTTCAGGGCCTCCGCATACACTAGGGCCCCATAAAGGGCCATGGACCGCACAACCCCCGCGTAATGTCTCCTGCAGGAGTCATCGGGCCCCCTCATGTTTGGCAGCAGCCGTGCCAATGCACGTGCGGCGCCAACCAGCTTGGGGACCAGACTTCGGAAGTGGTGTCCGAAGTCCCATCGGCCGTCGAGTACGAGCCCCAAATACCTCATAGAGGGCTCGATGCCGATGCGAGTGTCTCCTCCTATGAGGCTGAGTCGATCAGGTGGCTTGCTCCGAGGCCCATGAAAAAACAAAACCTCGGATTTATGCAGAGCCACCTCGAGACCCAGCCGCCGGATAATTTATTTCACCCTGAGTTCAGCAAATTGCAGTTTAATTTGAAAGAGATTCAAAATTTGACAATATTCTAGTGTCAGCGTAAGATAACAATTGATTTTCTACTAAACTATATTTTATTTAGGTACATTTTACATTTATAGGCAGTAATAATTGTATTCTTATCGTTTTATTTCACCTTATTCTTTTCATGCTAAAATAGTAACTATAATATTGTTCAATAAAAAAGAATCATTTTATTTTAGTACGCCTCGGTTAGTTTTACAAATGGGATCGCTGGAGAAGTGACGTCTGCGAGATTCTTGACATCAAGTAATTAAGAAGTTGCCTCTGAGATAATTTGGACGGGGCAAGACGCTAAAGGGACACCAGATGTCAACCGTCATTTCAATAAATAAAAAGGACTATTAAATACGGTAATTATACGGCATCTAAACAGGTCTAGGTTCCAGTCAGGTTCTAGGTTGCTATCACATTTCATGTTAAGGAATTTTCACAAATTGACAGTACATTAATCAAGTAACATTTTTTAACAACTTGTCGAGCCTACAAATGCGTGTGCGTAATAATGACATTATTTTAATAATATATAAAAATTTAAGTACCCAATTATTTGCTTTATCTCCTAGTTTAACAAATATTTTGAACAGAAAAACTATTTTTAACCAAATATCCCTAAGAGTTGTAAAATGTCGCCAAGACGACTGCATATGGCTTACCCTGTGAAAAATATATCAGATCTCATGTAGAGCCAAGTTTCTGAATCTACACGCCCTAATTCTACCAACCCTAACTTCACAAACTCAACACGTCAGGCTTGGCTGTTACGTTACTTCAGAAACTTTCAACCGTGGGAGAGCCACGCTTCGGCAGAAATGGGCCGGCTCGACCGGAGTGATACCACAGCCTCACATAAAACCGGTGTGGAATAGTGCTTGCGCTGTGTTTCACCGAGTGAGTGGGGATATCGGAGGCCCATACCCCAACCCCCTCCCCCATCTCCCCTTTCCCATCCCCCAAAGGCTGGCAACGCACTTGTGACGCTTCTGGTGTTGCAGGTGTCCATGGGCGATGGTAATCACTTACCATCAGGCGATACGTCTGCTCGTTTGCCCGCCTATTCCATAAAAAGGTATTCTATAGAAAGGTAGTAGAGCCACGCTGATTTCAGCACGAACGGGCCGGCTCGACCGGGGCGGTACTACCCTCGCACAGAAAATCAACATAAAATGACAGCGTTGGTGCTGTCGTGTTTCGTTGGTGAGTGCGAGACCGGAGGCCCAATTAGTCTAGTCAACAAGTTCTATACTTGTTGACTAGAGTAAAAGATGCAGCAGCATCACTAGGCCGCCATGGTGTAGGTCGCCATGCTGCATTGTCTGCATTCGCAATGAGTATGGCGACCACCGACACGGCCAAACATAAAAAAAACTTAATATTCGCATAACACATTACTTCAGAAACTAGATATTTGCAAACACAAAAGGCGTTCGTTTCGCCTTCGTGACGGTAGCGAAACGGCGAAGCCATACATTTTTACTGCGATGTTGAGTTTGTTAAGTTAGGGTTGGTAGTAATTGAGCGTGTAGATTCAGAAGCTTGGCTCTTAATGAGATATGATATCTTTTTCACAGGGAAAGCCATATGCAGTCATCTTGGCAACATTTTACATGAAATGTTTTAGGTGGGTTAACTCTTTTCTCTTGAAAGTTGAATTTATTCATATTATTTTCTACCCATTGATTTAATATATATTTTGTACGAGAAACAACATAGCTAGAGAACATGATATTATGGCACACAAACACTATACTTCATGCGATATAAAAAGCTCAGGTAACTAAAATGTCGTAAAACCAAATTAACAATTTGGGAATTCGATACTTCCCGTAAGATAGGTCGAGATTATGGCTGTGATAAACGATGTTCTATAAATTGTTAACATTTAGTTCAATTGTGAAAAGAGTCTTCCTTTTAAAACTTTAAAAGAAATACTCTTCTTGGGCTCAGAAAATCATGAAAGTTAAGATGTGTAAATCAGCTATTGCTTTAAAGCTAATTTTAAACATGCTATTTAAGTAGATACTTTCAATAAATACAAAAATTAAACTGTTAAAAGAACGACCACAATTTGTGGGAGTATGTATGGCTACGTCCTTGCATTTTTTTAGCAAAACATTCGCATTTATTCGATGTTCATAACGAAAAACAACTTTTTGTTATCCATTCAAACTTTTACCAACTTGTTTTATTACAATGTGAAAACATTCGTTTGTGTGTATGTTTTTATATTCGAAGTATGATGATACTCATTTTGAGTATGCATAAATCTTATGAGGCTATGTTCTGATTATACCGATGTTATATATTTACCTTAAATATAAATATTAAAACAAAAAACATTTTATGTTTATGAGAATGAATATACAAACTCGCATATAGACCTACATAAAGGAACTAAAGATACGAAAATATCAATTATTCAATATAATACTTTAAACTTGGTTTGTATTGGGATCGTGCGTGGGGTATAAGAAACGATCGCAGCACTTGCCGTGGCAGAAATGTACAACAAAAGAGGCTTAGTGAAACTTGTCAATTGACAATTGCTTTAAAACGGGTAATTATTGTTGTTGTATTGTAAACTGCAAAAATAGCAACAGCAATAGTCAGTGTAAATTTTATGTTTTTCCTAAAGCGGCCTGGAAATTAGATCAAAGATTTAAATGGATATAATAAAGCATGGACATATTAAAGCAGTGATATGTTTACACTTTCCGGTCTAGTTGTAAACGCAACTGCAGTTTACTCCAGTGAAAATCCGAGCGTTATTGTTCTGTAATAAATTAATTAACATGTTAATAGATATACTTATCTACTGTAGAATACTTAAATGTGTATTCTTTTTAGGTTAGGAGAGTACCAAAGTTGAAACTTATTTTATAGGGTGTTAAGGTAACAGATGTTTGCCGAATTATGTTTGCTCATATTAAATAACTATTGCCGTTACTTCTTCTACATTTCTTACATATTTTGCTAAAACTAATTTATTTCCTTTCAGCATAGTTTGACGCTGGAAACATATTTTGTGTTTTACACTGTCAAAACCATATTTTTTAAATAACATCCATTTTTTCTATTACTGTTTGTAACAAATGTCTCTAAAAGTTATATTTATTACCTTTCCAAATATTATTAATTTACTTTATTTTACATAAAATAGTACGAACTTGTCATTCACTATTTTACTAACGCCCCGTTAGTAAAATGCCCGTTGCGTTTGCGAGATGGCGCTACTGTTGTGCACTTTCCAAATAAACCACACAAAGCTTAATCATAGATCTTATCAAAGTTAAAATGAATTCTATTATTACCAGAGAAGGTACACATATTCGCTTAAACAGCGGTCGCAGGTAGGTATAGGCGGTTTAGTTTTCAACATATTGGGGATTGCAGTGAAGCCCGAATACAAATGGGTTGGATCGGAAACGCTGACGTGAGGTAATAAGTGGTACCGAAGGCTTTGATGAGTTCTTGGATCCCCACATAATGTCAGAAATGATCATTTATTTTTTGATGTTTTTTTTTAGTTCACTTGTCTTATTTATTGGTTTAAAAACTAATAATGTTCTGAAACTTGCCTAATTGTTACGATTGTTACAACCGTTCCGAGCAATTAAAACAGGTTTAAGTTCAGTATTCAGTTTGCTGAAACTACTTAATTTGTTGTTCCATTCTTGTATCAAAGTCGAGCTTTGAGAATAGTAGACGACCCCAAGCTCACAACTGTATTGAACCTAGAGTAAAACTTAAGCTTTACAATTTTAGACTTTCTACTACTTGTATTGTAGGTTTGTCTTGAGACAATTAGTAAAACGATTACGCATTTAGATGTACGGTAAAATGGTTTGTTAAGATTCAAACTTCAGACATCTAACACACAACGCCATCTAGTCCCAAGCTAAGCAGAGCTTCTGTTATGGGTACTAGACAACTGATATAAATACATAATATACACTTTTTTGTAAATAGATACGTATTATACACAGAAAATACCTAAACTCCGAAACAAATATTTGTAGATCACACAAACATTTGTTCCGACCCAGGATTTGAGCCCGAGACCTCAAGCACAACAGTCACATTCACTACCACTGCGCCACCAGAATAAAATTAGTTCCAATCTGTAAGAGGTAAATATACGTTTCAGACTTATTTTTTACTAATATATAGGTACACACAGCTAGTTCCTTATGTAAGACCTAAGTTAATTATTGCAGTTGTCTACATTTTATACGTTTTATTTACGTTACATTTAAGAAAACTACTAATATGAATAGATTTCTTTTGGATGCCATCATCAGATCTTAGTGTCATGGTACATTAAAAAAAGAATCATCAAAATCGGTTCATAAACAAAGAAATTATCCGCGAACACGCATAAAATATATATATATATATACTGTAGAATTGAGAACCTCCTCCTTTTTAAAGTGGGTTAATTAATAAAAAAGGAAAAGCTGTATCTCAAATTTCTCGTCAGTTTCTAAGCTATTTCTTTTGTAAGGATATATTTGGAATTATCTACACTGATAATAAATATGTAAAAAATATATAAAGTTTGTCAAATAGTAATTGCGGTAAACGTTTTAATAAAACTGAATCTCATAACACTCTCTAATTATTATCTATACCTAAGGCATCACAAACAGATTAGTTTGAACTACTCGTAGTAACGTAGAATTAAAATTAATAATGTAAAAGAAACACTGTGTTTTGTGAGCTAAAAAGCTTTACGTGTTGGTTTTTTATTGATTATAAATTATCTTACCGTAACTAAATCTAAAACAGTTCTGTAGCGTAAAACGAGGTAAGATCATAAACTATTCCAAACTTTTCAAGAGATATTTGATATCGTAAATAAAATGAAAAATAAAAAATATATAGAAAATGAGTAAAATGCCTTGAGAAAAACTCTAGAGTAGTAAAAGCTTTCAAATAATAAAATAGACGCTACTCTACACAGTTATGAATTTTTAATTGCGCACTGTTCAAATAATGCAAATTACTTTTGTCGTGTATTTTATGGTGCATTGTTTATTGTTGAACTAATATTCAGTTCATATACTTGCTGCATATTTAATTTACCAAATAAAGAAACCCTCTATATATATGAATACAAGAAAAAAGGAACTAAAAAGTGCTGCCAATTCATTCATGTGATGTGAATAGGATGACGGGTTTGGGGAATTAGACGGATTAGTCTCCAAAGGCACCATTGGGATATTTGTAAATATCAAGGGCTAATTAAGTTTAGCTTTCATTTGTACGAAGAACGCTTTGTTATTTTACTTGCAATATCGATACTTCGCTTCATGACCAATAATGTTACTTATTATAAGAAAAGGTGCATATTTCTTCATAAGAAAAAGGCTAACACCTTAAGTTGAAACATAATTTAGTATTTTGTTTCTGTTGATCACATTGTTCGTGTTGATCCTTATACTTCTTTATTGCGTTAGTTGTGTTTATTACGAAATCTCTCCTAATATCGGTTAAGGGAATTGATTAGATATTTATGTAACTTAAAAGATTCACAATAAAAAATAAAGGAAGCCAAAGAAAGAATTTGATTAATAGAAACATCTAGTTAGTGGGTTTCCATAGCTGCATTTTCCGAAAAAAATATAGTCCTACCAGCCATTTCCTCTCTGTGTCACCTTGTTGATAATGTGCAATATTTATTTAGCAACCTTCTGATTTATGTTACGATTCCACAGACAAACCCCACGTTAGCTTTTCTGATAGCTCGTTAAGCGCCTTCAAGCTTATTCATCAAGCTAATATTAAGTAAGATTGAATTCTGCCTAATGTTTCTTAATCATCATTTTACATTTAACAGCCTACCAACGGATAATTTGTACAAAAGACAAATAGACTGGCTTCGTCGTTAGACTTCATCGATTTATACTTATTTAACTTGTGTGTTCTACGTTAATATCCAAACCATAATGTCCGATCAATTTGGAGACATCAAATCGTTATAACCTTTGACAACCTTGTCTATACGTATATACAATATCGCGTAATGATGCATCCCTAACGATCAGAACAAGGTTACTTATCTTGATAGCAATCAGATGGTGAATTTCTGTTAGTACGAACATGTTTTTATTTTTCGCAATTTAAGAAATAAGTAGTTTTGTATTTATGTACTAGATAAAAGCAAATTGATTTTTTGAAGTAAAAAAAATAATACTAAATTTTGCCATATCTCAGGGTCACATGGTTCTTATAATAATAACCGTACCCTACATTTACTAATTGTGTTTTACTATTATCTGCTAAAATTGCAAATTCTATCGGCTTAATTCTTGCTTAACTTTACTTTCCGAACTAATAAATAGTCACTGCTGAGTAGAAAGACTTATGTTATGAAGCTAGTTCTAACTTCAGCACAATTCAAAGTCATCCTCGGAGCACGGAAGCGAAGAAGTTTAAGAAAACTTATATAACTTTTTTTAAAAGAGTACCTGAAAGATAAAATGCAACTGCATTTTATTCCCTAAATTTGTCATCAACTGCAAAGAATGGCGTCTTTGTAACAAGAATTTAGAAAAATACATATTAAAGAACTCATATTAAATGAATACAAGTAGTTAAACCGGTCAAATTTGCAATATCAAGTGAAACTATTAAAACTTTTTATAAAAAAAAAAACCGACTTCCAAAAACATCCAACGAAAACTCTCTGTCAAAAAACACTTAAAAGCGTAAAATAAACTGGTTCTTCATAAATTGCCTATACCTAATTCTTTATTCATTTAAATAGTAGTATTATAATGGGTGCTAGGTACCTAAAATCTGTTTGAAGTCGGTGCCAAGTGACTATCGCTTAGACTTTTGTAATTGTTCCTTTGTATTCTTTTTGGCTTAGCACCGACTTCAAACAGATTTTAGGTACCTAGCAATGCAAAATTCAAAATCGGTCCACAACTGACGGAGTAATCAGGTGACATACATAAAAAAAAAAAAAAAAAAAAAATACATACAGTGGAACATAGAACCTCCTCCTTTTTGGAAGTCGGTTAAAAACAATATTATAATCAGTTCTAAACATATATTGTGCCTCAATTGCCATTAATTAAACACCAAAATGAACAATTACAATATCAAAATGTTAGTGTACAACAATAATAAATTATTCAGTTTATTACTTAATAACCACAAAACCAATTTACGGGCTGCATTGTTCGGTTACGTTATTAGCGTTTGTTGCAAAGGATGATCGATACGATGTCAGAATAAAATTATAAAGCGTATCAGTGTAACCGCAAAATTTGTTGTCTAGAAATATCTTAGCAGCAAATGACGGAGGACTATGTTTAAAGTGGTCCGGATGAGTTAATAACAGCAGTTGCCGGACCCATTCCGTTTTAAGCGCAAAGTGGCACACCGTGTAGTTTTAGTGGGTCCGATTCCGACATACCATGTGACTGCCCGTGGGGTGACGGTCCGTGGGGGTTTCCATACACGAAAAAAAAAAGGAAAAAAGGACTATGTTTAAAGTGGACGTCTTATGTCTATTACGAGTATGATGATAATGTAAACGTAGCATATATATTCAAAGTTATAACATTCTCAGAAAGAAGGATTATTTTTTAAAGTCTAATAAATTTTGAAAATTTGCAGTTCAATCAAACTTCCAACTTTGCCCAAAACTTCGTTTATAAACGTTAAATATGACTAAATTTCTGCAACTGATATAAAAGATTCAGGAATTAAATTAAATTTGTTCAACAATACCTATATTGTACACTTACGGAACCTATTCCGTAAGTGTAACAGTGTAGTAACATATTTCGCGATTCGTTCATTACTTTTTGGTAGCACGTGTAAATTACCCACGTATGGCTTTGAATTAGTTATATATTCAAATTATGATATATTATTATTCCGTCTTAAGCAAATGTACCGTAATAGTAAGGTGTCGCTAACACATTTAAAAGGTTTCGGATTTAATGCTCCAAGTCACACCATTTAGCTTAGTTACACAACAACAAGAATATGTATATTAGTATTATACAACTACTTAGTATTTATATTCATAATTAATCAAATTCCACGAATACGTACACACATATACAGTAAAACTCTGCCTACAAACCAGTGTAATAAATAGATTACAAAGTTTTGCCAATTTTTATCTACGAAATGTAATATATTTCACAATCTATACAGCTTACGATATCCCTATATCTAATACTATACAGATCCCAAATTTTAACCCTTTTTCCTTTTCTGAACCCCTTTTCAGTTGTTTATGACAAAGCGTATGAGGCAGACTGTATAGTTATGTCTAAAACAGATTTCAAACCTCGCATTTTGTTTTTGATATTAAAGGCCAATTTCACCACTTGCTGAAAAAGTTTCTTATAGATTATTCAGAACTTGTCTACAAGATAAACTACAGCTTTTGGTCTCAAAAATCTTGGAGAGAGATAATAATGTTAGATAAACATATTATATTCAGAAACGATTGTCTGTTAAATCCATAATATAGTAAATACGAAAGTAACTCTGTTTGTCTGTCAGTCTGTCACGCTTTCCAAGCTGAACCACTACACCGATTTCAATGAAATTTAGCATGGATAGATATCTTGATTCCTGAGGAAGGCTTTTTATCGCGATTACCGACATACACACGAGCAACATGACAAACATACAAATGCTAGTAGAAAAGTTTAAAATTTCTCAGGAAGTATTGAAACTGGTAAATATAGTCTGGTTTCAGTTATAGATTGATTCAAGGTCTTATTTATTTTAATATATTATTTACTTATGTAAAATCAGACAAATGCACAATGACAGACAACATAAATATCAACACTCTTTCATGCCTAGGCAATCACACGAGGGTTGTGTTCACTAGCTCGTAAATGCTCATTGGACTGCCTTGTTGGTCTCGCGGTTGGCGTGTGCGACTGCTGATCATGAGGTCTCGGGTTCGATTCTCGAGTCAGACCTAATGTTTGTATGATCTACAAATATTTGTTTCGGAGTTTGGGTGTTTTCTATGTATAATATGTATGTATTTACAAAAAAAAAGCATATATGTATTTGCATCAGTTGTCTAGTACCCATAACACAAGCTCTGCTTAGCTTGGGACTAGCTGGCGTTGTGTGTAAGATATCCAAAAAAATAAAATATATAAATATGGAAAGTATACTGAAACCGATGGTATCGTGTAAATTTTGCTTAATATGTATGCATGTATCTCATCGCAGTATTCTCACTATATGAGCACTGCTATTTACTACAGGCGTATCGCTTTGCGCTCTGATAGCATACTTAGTAGATAATACTATTATAGTAATGTATCTTATTAGTAGTAGTAATACCTAAAAGTATTATTAAATATAGACACAATTCTTATTAATTAATGGTAAAAATATGTCATGCGGCCGAGCCGCGGGAAAAGCTAGTGAGGATAATAAAGATGGAAAATAGGAGATGTTAGAAATTAGAGCCTTGAGGGACTCCGGCAACAATGTGAAGCTACTAGTACTGAAGGTAGGAAGAAAACCAGTCCAGTGCTTCCTGAGTGACCTATATGATGAACTAAGGTATATTAATTTTATTTTCTTAATAAAATAAAAGTACCATGTGCTCCTTGCTCACTATTTTAAATATTAGTGAACGCTTATCATAACTATTAAATAACTCGTAAACGTCTAATATGATATTTTCAATACCCAGATAACCGAGCTTAGTTCGTTTAATTTTTTGGTAAATGTATTAAAAATAATGGATTTATCGCTTACAAAACCCCTTATTAAAGAGCTTCCAATATTAATGACATCGTCAATTACAAAGCCATGTGGAATAATCCAAAACTAGTTTTACTTTATCTTCTATATAAAGGTTTGAAAACTGTACCAAAACTTGTAAGTATTATGAAAAACAAAATGTAGCATACAATATCTGAATGTTGTAAGGGGTCAATCATCTATCCTTATCTATCTCAGCCGACATTATAGAAGTACACCCACTTGCGAATATGATGGATGAATAATCTTTGGGACGCTACTAGATTAGTCGTTGGCTTATAAATAACCACGTATCATCCTCGGTAATTTGGTAAAGGAAAAACTAAAAACAAAGCTACGAGTATAAATTGCTAGGGAAAAAAGAGTTCCGGCTTTTTAAAAAGTTATTTCATGTTTGACGAAGTACTATTTTCAATAACATTTCTAGATAATATTTGCGATAGTCTAATTTTTTCTTCATGTTTTTATACGATTGATTCAATACTTTTTTCATTTTTTTTCATTTGCTCAATAAAAAAATACTGTTATTAAGGCAAATCCAGACTGTTTTCAATAACCTATCTCTAGTTGGAACTGGAACTAGATTATTAAAACGGCTGTAAGAGAATAAAATAATATTCAACAAAATTATGCTAAATATATAAATGCTACACAGAATAAACAATGTACCTTTTATTGAGCTCTGCTAAAATTAACTCAAAGAAAACAATGCCTATTAAAAGTATCTTACATTAAAAAAAACAACATTGATTCATGTTTTCTTTTGAGCAGTTTTCACAAGAATAATGTAAGACCCAGTTCAATATAATCAATGGTTTCCATTGTCGTTCCCTTCTTTGGGAACAATTCATCTGTCAATGTCACACCTTCAGGCTTCAGTTAATGAATGGAAATGAGGGCTTTCTAAGATTTTATTATTAAACCTAACCAAATTAGTGGTCTTTTGGACTGTAAAAAAAAAACAAGTACCTACTATTAATTGACACCAATGAAATATGAAAACAAAACCACGTCACATTCATTTTACGATCATTGGCTATCAAAGTTTTTTGTTTTCATTTATTTATGGTTAAAATACTCATTATGTGATGGTTGCAGGATTTACCAGGTATTTGGGAGACCATAAACCTTCCTTTATTTAATAATCGAAGTTAAATACTGTGAAGCTTTTATTAATTATTGACACGGCTTTTCTTTGACTGTCTCTGTAGCACAGTGGTAGCGTATGCGACTGCTGTGCTTGAGGTATCAGGTTCGATTCCCGTATATATAATGTGTGTGTGTCAATTCATACGCAAGTGACTCTACAGTACAGTCTTGTTGGTAAAAGGCAAGAACCAGCGCCGAAAATAAGAATGTTTTAGTTGTTTGAAACCATGTACGCTCTTCCGACGTACTCGGCAAAGACAACCTTCCCGCCAGTTTAGACAACCAGTCACCTTTAATGATATAAGTTTATATATACGCCTATGTATTGTCTTTCAATTCATTACTTCTTACATATTGAGTAGTGATTTTTTTCCCACGGCTATGAATCAAAGTTTTTAATCTAAGTAAATCTTGTATGATACAATAAAAGAAAAATACTATTTTCAATTATCTAACAGTTTTATATAGTTACATACATCTTCATTATGAAAACAATAATTAGATTTTCTCAATTTTGAAATAAAACAAAAATGTATAAAATTTATGTGACGCGAAATTCCAAAGCGTTTTCTACCATTTCACAATAGATACCAGGCTGGAATTTGTGAATATTAAATCCATAAAATACCTTGATCCCTATACCCATCGCATTACGTGTCAACAGAGGGGAACTCTTTGATATAACTAGAAGTACCAGCTCTGGCGTAAATATCATAAATCAACGCGTTAGTGTTCGATAGCGTCCATCTACTAACCCAGATAACTCGTAAACTGGAATATCACCGCAAAATACGTTGGGCTTTGACCGTTGTATTGTGTTGTTTCTATCTCAGAAATAAACAAAAAAGGATAAGTAAGATATTACGACATAAATTTTATTTTTACACGACCTGAAAGACGTGTTTTCTTATTGAGTACAAGCTGTTTTGATAATTTAGAATAAATGGTTCGAAGCATTCGATGAAATAGTAACAAGTATGTAAGGTAAGGAAATCCAAAACAAAGTTAATATAATAAAACAAATGTACCTATTGGTGAGCTGGAATAATATAAAAATGTTTTTCTGTCAAATATGTATATTATTATACTCTGTCCATTACTTTATTTTCTTTTTGACAGTTCAATAAATTTTGAAATTAGTGACGCCCTCACCCATTACCGATTCGATTTGAAACGAATAGCGATTTTATTTATGAAGAACTTTCAATCGACTTAATTAAATATTTTTTGTTGAAATATTAATTATTCCTTTATTAGTTTTTTATATTATGTAAGAAATAAACAAAAATATAAATAATAAATCGGTAAATTAGATGAATGAACAGAGTTATTGTTCTTTACTCTTGGTTTGATCCTAAATTCCAAGATTTCGACTTGATTCCTTGCAAAAATTCAATCTTGGAGTCATAGATACTATTTTTATTTCCTTTTTTTTATTAAATTTACAGAAAAAATACTTACATGAAATCAAATTATTTTTATCATATGATCGATTTATCGTATTTCAAGTACTGTTTTATAGTCTGTGGTTGTTTGTTATGCACAGACCACTTCACTAAAGTACCGTCACCGTCAATAAAGTACGACATTACTGTAGTACATAATTCCGAAAAAAAAATATGGTAATTTATAGGCGTGAGCTGTCAAAAAGAAAATAAAGAAATGGACAGAGTATAATGGTATTTGTTTGTTTGGTTTAGACAACGATGTTTAAGCCCTGAAAAGATAGTAGGTTAAAGTCTCCTCACGAAAGAAGTCTATGACCAGCTGTATCAGGCTGTTGATGTTTTGTTACGTGAAAAGATTTGGTCATTATCAATACTTCCATATTGATAATCTATATTAATTATAATTTATACGAGTATATGTATATAAGCTAAAGAGTTTGCTTGTTTGTCTGCTTGAACGCGCTAATCTCAGGAACTACTGGTCCAATTTGAAAATTTTAATTACTTCAGTGTTAGATAGCTTACTTATCGAGGAAGGCTAAAGGTTATATATCATCACGCTAAGACCAGTAGGAGCGGAGCACCAATGAAGAATGTTACAAAAACGAAGGAAAATTATTACGCTACAGCAATAGGAGACGTAAACGAGGTTGCGAGGGACAGCTAGTTGATAATAATAATTATCATTAATTTGAAAGTAACTCTGTCTGTCTATGTTACTCTGTTACGACTAAACCGCTGTACTAATTTCAATGAATTTCTTCATTGAGATACTTTGCTTATAGAGGAAGGATATAGGCTACTCTTTACTGCTCTATAATCCCTCGCCCGCGTGTATGTATATTAATAACTTCTTCCTAAACTCTTTTGGAACGTTTATTTGATTTATATAAAAATCATCAGCTTGACAATTTTTTTTTTATGGAATAGGCGGGCAAACGAGCAGACGTTTCACCTGATGCTAAGCGATTACCGCCACCCATGGACACCTGCAGCACCAGAAGCGTCACAAGTGCGTTGCCGGCTTAGAGTATACATAAGCAATACATAAGCTTTAGGCCTATGTATAGGGGAGGGGGAGGTTGGGGTAGGGGATTGGAGTATGGGCCTCCGGTATCCTCACTTACTCGGTGAAACACAGCGCAGGCACTATTTCACACCGGTTTTCTGTGAGGCCGTGGTATCACTCCGGTCGAGCCGGCCAATTCAGGCCGAAGTGTGGCTCTCCAATAGTGAATATTGGCATTGAAACTTCGTCAATAACCTTTAGAATACAATACATAAACTTAAATTTGTCTTCACTACATAGTATAAAACAAAGTCGCTTTCTCTGTCCCTATGTCCCTTTGTTTGCTTAAATCTTTAAAACTACGAAACGGATTTTGATGCGGATTTCTTTAATAGATAGAGTGATTCAAGAGGAAGGTTTTTAGGTATAATAAATGCATAATATAGTATGGAAACACTATTAATTTTCGAGGTTTCTAATGTGATGTAGCAAATAAACACATTTTTTTGCGCTTACATTGCAAGCGCTGGTTGCACCCTACGAGATAGATCAAAATAATGTACTACAGTATTGTACACCTTAAAAAGTACTACAAAAAAGTCCGCGACGGTATAGGTCTATCTCTTAGGGATAACCGACAACAACGATTTTTTATTCCTTTCTTTTTACGAGAAATAATGGCTTTTTTTACGAAGTGATTTTAAGCAATACAGAATGAATCCTTATATAATTAAGTAAATTAAATACATTGTGCGTTTAATTAAGATCAAAATGGCCCTTTACAGTATCTAATTTAAATGAATATATTCGAAGATATTACAGATTTAAAATGCACGAATCGTGTCGTCGGCGGGGGCATCTGAAATCCACCCGTGCGAAGCCGGGGCGGGTTGCTAGTAAGAGTATAATTTTCAATGTCGATTCTAAGTTTGGGTGCACCAGCCTCAACATAGTTGCAGACGTTTAAACTACCTTAATGAAGTACCACTCGCACTCGCGCATTATAGTTTTTTTTTTTTTTTATGTTTAGCCCGCCAAAATGACTCTACTCTGCCTGATGGAAAGCATAAGCAGAATCCAAGAGTGATGGTCACCATACTCATTGCGAATGCAGACAATGCAGTATGACGACCCACACTATGGCGGCCTAGTGATGCTGCTGCATCTTTTAGTCTAGTCAACAGGTATGAAACTTGTTGACTAGACTAATTGGGCCTCCGGTCTCGCACTCACCAACGAAACACGACAGCACGAACGCTGTCATTTTACGTTGATTTTCTGTGCGAGGGTAGTACCGCCCCGGTCGAGCCGGCCCGTTCGTGTGCAACAAACATTGCTATGAGTATGTTTGATATTAGAGTAATAATTATTTTTCTATCAGACCAGTTGTTTTTACTTCTTTTTGTGTCTTTTACTACTTACTGCAATAACGATTATTACTTATATATAGGTAGCTTTATATACTTCTTCTACTGATTTTTTTTCTCTTGACTAGTTTTTTATCTCTAAACACATTACGGTACATCCTGTTTCAAATGGATTTACAGTTTAGTAGGATGTTTTAGAAAACTGGGTAGCCATAACTGGGAGATCTGTTTTGTAGGAAAATGTAGCTGGATTTTATATAATAGTTATTTTTTAAATTGTGAAGTTGTTGCGAAAGCTGGGTACCCATAACTGGCAACTCTGTTTTGTAAGAATAATATGTAGCCGAGTTTGATAATAGCTATTTTTTTAAATTGTGAAGTTGTTGTGATGAATTTTTTAAAAGTCTTACTTTTCATAAATACATTTGAAATGAAAATACGGTAACCTAATAATTTACTTATCATTTTACATCGCCGCTTAAATCTGATAAAGTATTTAAGTTTTTTGAAGCTTCTATTCACAGTCGTTGGAATAAATATATTACAAAAGTACCTAGTAGTGATGTAAATATGCTTACAAATTATTATATTATTTTTCTGGTTTCGATTTCAAAAAACTCTTTAGAAATGTTAGTAGTCTTTTCATCAACTTAAGATTTCTATTTGAAAATAACCTAACATGATGATTAATCAATAAAAAGTGTTCGTCTGAAGAAAGTTTTTTTAAGTGATATAATTTGTCGTATAACTTATTTAAAGTTCTAGTGTACCATGCCCTAATTTTATATAATTATTTTTTCATGCAGATACTAACTCATTAATAAAACTAAGCTCTTTTTTTATTTTTATTTTTTTCCTCCTAACTCATGCTTGAGCTGTATCGTAGCCAACTGTAAAGGCTTTTCCTTACGCAAGAAATCTTCTGTTCTGTTATAATCAACTCATATTTTCGATGATTTCTATAAAACAGGTTGATTTAGATAGAAAATAAAAACTTTACTTCTATAAGGAATTATATATATAAATAAAGCAATACGCTAATGATTAAGTTTCAACGAAAAAAAACACTAAAAACACGAATAAAGTTTAGAATATACAAAAAACAATGATTGAAATTAATTATTCAAACCTTTCTGGGTTAATCCAATTGAACTCATCTATCAAGTGTCAATTAGACTTTAAAACTAAAGTTTATTGCCCGTTTGATTTCAAACTCGACTGTATTGCATCGAATATATCGAGATGAACAGCATCAACAACTTTGAAATACTTTCGACTTGATTTTATATTTCCTGAAAGCAACAACGTTTCTCTTTCACGTAGGAATAGTTTTCTATGTATACATTTTCACTCCCTTAAAGTATTCGTACTTTTAGAGATGGGAATTTGTTTGTAATAAAATCTCGTAGTATTCTCTGAGAAAGTAAACAAATATCATGTCAGACAATTTCAATTGTTCGTAAAAGCTAAAGCAAACAGAACTATAAATCTTTGTCTAAAGTCAGAAAAAATCAAAATAACATCTATTTATTGGTGTCAATGACTTTTCGCAGAAAGCCGATTGTAAAGCTGTTGTTCAACGTTTCACCATGATAAGATGGTTTGTTGTATAATCCTGTATATATAAAGTGAAAGATTTGTCTTCAAAAATGTCCCTTATACAAAAAAAAACGCTTAGAAACGCTTAGAAAAGCAACTGTATTTTATTCAGGTACTAGTGACCCAGGGTTTTCCTTTCTAGGGCGCACCTGGTTCCCCGGCATCTAGTACCCGAGACGGCGTGCGGTTTTAGTCGGTTCGAGTCCGACATACCACCAGGAGGTGGTATCCGAGGGGATTTCCTCACGGAGGAAAAAAAAAGGTACTAGCGACCCACCCCGGCTTCGCACGGGTGGATTTCAGATGCCCCCGCCGACGACACGATTCGTGCATTTTAAATCTGTAAGATCTTCGAATATATTCATTTATATATATATACATTTATATATATAGATACTGTAAAGGGCCATTTTGATCTATTTAATTTACTTAATTGTATAAGGATTAATTTTGTATTGCTTAAAATCACTTCGTAAATAAGCCATTATTCCTCGTAAAAAGAAAGCAATATGGGTTATCCCTAAGAGATAGACATATAGCGTCCCGGACTTTTTTGTTGTACTTTTTAAGGTGTACAATACTGTAGCACATTATTTTGATCTATCTTGTAGGGTGCAACCAGCGTTTGCAATGAAAATTAACAGTGTTTCCATACTATAGTATGCATTTATTATACATAAAAACCTTCCTCTTGAATCACTCTATCTATTAAAGAAACCTGCTTCAAAATCCGTTGAATAGTTTTAAAGAAGCATACATAGGGAGAAAGCAAGGCAAGAAAGCATACATAGGGATATAGGGACAGAGAAAGTGACTTTGTTTTATACTATTTTATTCAGGTATACAGTTTACCTATTTATTAAAATAATTTAATTATGTATAAGTAAGCAGTATTATAAAAAAAAATAGTAAGTTATATATATATTTATAACCACAAGAAAGTTTTTGTGATCTTAAATCAATCTTACTTTCTATGTATATACCTAAAGTTAAGCTTTCTTTTAATGCGTCACAGAATCTAATCGTAGGAGAGCCACGCTTCAGCATGAATGGGCCGGTTCGACCGGAGTGATACCAAGGCCTCACAGAAAACCGGTGTGAAACAGTGCTTGCGCTGTGTTTCACCGAATGAGTGAGGATACCGGAGGCCTATAGCCCAACCCCCCTTCCCCTGTCTACCCTCCACCCATCCCCCTAAAGGCTGGCAACGCACTTGTGACGCCTCTGGTGTTGCAAGTGTCCATGGGCGGCGTTATCGTTTACGATCAGGCTCGTTTGCCCGCCTATTCCATAAAAAAAATCCAAGGCATAATTTTTCTAAGAACAGCTAACTGCTATATTAGAAAATTTAGTGAAAGCTAACTATATTTTATGGAATAAGAAACATTTCATATTTTTTCTCGAAATATCAATGTAGAAGAAAACAATAACTTATTTTTCAATACACCATAACCTTCTATAAAATACCAGCTGTGTTGCAGGCCTATATGCCTACTTTATTAATTTTAAGAGCATCCAAACCCTCCAAAAATCTTCAGTTAAATGCAGCAAGTTCTATCATAAAATATTTGTAACTTAAATTAAACGATACAATTTAGGGATAAATGATTTAAATAAAGTAGGTTATCGTGCAAAACAAAAAGCTTTATGTCCATTAATTTTTCACAAAAGCTTTAGAATGCTGCCGTTTTATCAAATAGCATTAAGCCGTTTAACTGTAAAATTTTAGCGCCAAAGTGGTTTGCTTGGACAAGCAAAGTTAAGCAAACGTCATGTTTGCTAATATAACATTTCTAACAGCATAATAAGGTTAAGAAATGTATGTACAGAGATTCCAGCATATTATGCGCTGTTGCAGCATATGGATGCACTTATAACCTGAATATTTTTTTATATCTAAATATTTTATTATGAAATAAACATCTATCGCTGATAAAAATTAAGTCTTAAATATTTCTAAAGCTAGTTTAAAGACAAATTTAATGAAATAGTTCGTTCAAGTAATTGCATTGATACTATCTTGTTTGAAATTTGTTTGTGATCACGATCGATCACAGATTTATATTAGACCTCTTTGTTTTTCTGTTCTCAATTGATTTTCTACATGTATTGTCCCATCTTAATACTGTTAAAATTTCAAAAAGTGTCAGCATTAGCAGACGGATGGTTTAAGCAACATGTTGTTTCAAAAAATGAGAATAGATGTAGAATTATAAAAATGGATGTGTAATAGCGAGTGAGCTTATTCTTAAGAGATTAAGAAGATAAAAAACAGTTGATTAAATAAAAAATAAATACTAATTTAGATTAAATAAATAATAATTCGGACATCAACATCTAACAAAAATAGTGGTAATGATTTCTTTCATTTCGTGACACAAATTAAAAGTGTTTGCGATAAACTCTGGCACCCAGAATAAGATTTACTTGTGTTTACGGTACCAGTGTCCTCGCCTACAATACAAACATATGTTTGGAGTACTTGGAAGATGAACAAAACTTTAAATAAATAAAAAAGTTGATTAAAAATTACATAATTAATCTCAGTTTTAGTAAGTTTAGTTTTCAAAGATGCTCTGCATTTTATTTTTATAAGTTCTTTGAGGTTTAGAATATTTTCATGAAATATTCTATGCTAAATTTATTAAACAGCATGTAACAATCACTAGATAAGAAGAAAAAAGGGTAAATTCTAATGCAACAATAACAAATATACATAGTTCTCATACTGAAACTGAGAAACATCATTTATACAAACGATCTTTTCAGCGGCTTAGTTAGCATTTTCCTCGGGGAACAAGTACAAGCATAATGGTTATATTATGTTAATTTATGATTATGAAATGTATATACAGTATCAACATTAATAACGAAATTTCCATTCGATACTATGAATTGAAATACTAATTTTCAGGAAATGAGGCGTAACATTGTAAGAAATATGCAAAGTTATACCAAGTAAGATTGCATTTTAAAATATAAACGAATGAAGAGATTATGTTATTTCAGATATTTCTGTACCATCTTTGTACAGATTTAGACTAAGTAACATCACACCACATCACATCAACAGTGTTTAACAGTTGACTGCTGTACAAAGGCATCTCCTTAAAAAAGAGATTTATTAGATCTGCTATACCACGCTGATCAGACGGTTTGGTATTGGGTTTATTTAAAGTTTTCCTTCTCCTGATATTATATAGACTATCTAATGTAACATTATCTCAATATGACTGTTAATTCCTCGTATAATTTAATTGACAATATCCAGTCTACCAAGATGCTTTGTTGCAAAATATTTTCCGTGATAAACCATTTCCAAAAGAGATATCTAATACACGAACGGATTTGACCCAATTGAGCTATGTTTGCACAGTCAACAGGAATCACTACTTCCATTTATAAATTAATCAGTGTATTAGTGGTATTGGTATCTTTTATCAGACCGAAACTTTTGTAATGTAGTAAATGAAAAAAACAAATGAATGTCAACTAGGTTAGAAGAAATAGAAAGATAGTAATGAGTCTTATATGGGTGGGGGCCAATCCCTATCCCCCAAGTTTAAAGGTACGATTACGGTCACGTTAAACTTTAAATGTTACAATAAACTTCACTACATAGTATAAAACAAAGTCGCATTTCCTGTCCCTATGTCCCTATATTCTTATGTGTGCTTAAATCTTTAAAACTAAGCAACGGATTTTGATGCGGGTTTCTTTAATAGATAGAGTGATTCAAGAGGAAGGTTTTTATGTATAATAAATGCATAATATAGTATGGCAACACTGTTAATTTTCTAGGTTTCTAATGTGATGTAGCAAAATAACACATTTTTTTGCGCTTACATTGTAAACGCTGGTTGCACCCTACGAGATAGATCAAAATAATGTACTACAGTATTGTACACTTTAAAAAGTACTACAAGAAAGTCCGCGACGGTATATGTCTATCTCTTAGGGATAAACCACAACAACCATTTTTTATTCCTTTCTTTTTACGATAAATAATGGCTTATTTACGAAGTGATTTTAAGCAATAAAAAATGAATCCTTATACAATTAAGTAAGTTAAATACATTCTGCATTTAATATAGATCAAAATGGCCCTTTACAGTATCTAATTTATATGAATATATTCGAAGATATTACAGATTTAAAATGCACGAGCGTGTCGTCGGCGGGGGCATCTGAAATCCACCCGTGCGAAGCCGGGGCGGGTCGCTAGTTATAAATATAATACAAGACAAATATTTACAATATTTACAAACAAGCATCGAAAAGTTCCTCTGAATCATTCCCAACTGGACGCCAACGGAAGACTGCCACGTTGAATGGCAATATAACAAAATATATTCCTCTTTCATTGTACGAATTAGAATTAAAATATTGTGAATAGAGATAATATAAATATGTCTAACTATTGATAATCCCAAGATAACTAAAAGATTTTTTACAAAGCTGCTAATTCAATTGAATTATACTTTAAAAGGTTTCCAAAACCATACTAATTGTAAAACTTGTAAACAACGGATTTTCATTAGTACTGAGTTTGAGTTTGAGTTTACTATGGATTAGCGGAATCGGAACCTATACACTACTGTAGAACTTTACACTACTTTAGACATCATTAGATGAGTTTTATAAGAAAGCATTTCATAGCATGATAAACTTCAATATCGATCAAAGGAGGAATTTGTATTATAATAATAGTTTATTAACCCCATAATTTCCTATTTGAATTAGGTTATTAGTGAACCTATGAACGTTGCACGTAACAGAAATAGACATTATATTAATATTGCATTGTTAGGGTTTTTGGCGATGACGATAATAATATGAGAAAAAACTATAGTATATATATATATTTTCGTAATGGTTTAAGCGGTCACCGCACGCTTTCTACTGCACCCGGTGGTGTGGGTTCAAACCCCACTGGGGACAACACTTTATTGGATCCACAAATAGTTGTTCTGAGTCTTGGTGTTGTTTGTATCCGTTTCATGTATGTTTGCAAAGTACCAAGCGACACAGGAATATTCATAGTGCGGGAATTGACTTAAGAAAAAGTGCTGGTTTAAGTATTTACTAGGACTTTTCTCTCGTAATATAAATGGTTACTCGGCAAAGATGAAAAATAAACTAAGTAATATTTTACTAACGATATACTTTATTCTACACTCTCAGAATATTTTTATAGAGTTCACAACTAACGAGGCATGCGATGACGTAATAAACGTAAACTTGCAAGTTAGCTTATATTCATGTGTTCGTGTTTTTCCCGCATGCTATTTTTCCTGGCAAAGCTTACGCATAAAACAGGTAAACAAGTTTCCTTGATATGTATTTCTCTATATTTTTAAGTAGTAAGTAAAACATATAAGTTTTTTAACCCAACATATCAGTTAAGATCGTCGTTTTGCTAAACACTTTGACTGCACGTTTAGCCTAGTGGTTTAACGGTCACCACGCCGTTTCCTACTTCGCCAAGTGTCGTGGTTTCAAATTCCACGTAGGACAACAACTTTGTGTGATCCACAAATTGTTGTTCTGAGTCTTCGTGTTCTTTGTGTCCGTTTCATGTATGTTTGTGAAGTCCCCGAGTTGTCTTCTTAAAAAAAAGAAAAAGAGATTTTAGGGGTTCTCAAAAGCAGTATTCTAATGGTAGGCATATTCTGGTCCCTGGTGTAATATATCATTTTATAATGTACCGTGTAAGTTTTAGTTGGTATGACTCTGTCATATAACTTTACTGTTATCTCCGGTAGGGTGATGACCTATGCAACTTTATCCCAAAAATGCATTTTCTCCATTCTACAATTGTTTTATTGATGTTCAGCTCCGATTATCCTCAGTGTAATGTCATAAAACCTTTATCGTTAAATGAGATATCTAACACTTAAATAGTTTTGTAAATTTCAACTAGTAGATCTTCGTTCAACCCACGAATCAAAAAAACACATTAGTATTTAAATCCAGAAGTAAACTATTAAAATTTATTGATGATGATATCATAGATTACCTCAACAACTTATTTTACTCATTAATCAAATGTCCTAACCTAAAGAATCAATGTTTTGTTCATATTGTACACTAGCTAACCCGGCGAACTTCGTACCGCCATATTTACATATCTGTCTCAGCGTCCCACAGGCAGTGTAGAGTCGCGGACAAAAAAAAAGACTTTTCGCGTTATCTTTTATTTTTTTTCTTTCTAGTAAAAAAGAATGAATGAAATAGGACCATGTGTTATTGAATTACAACTATGTACATATTTTGACTTTCATCCCCTCCCCCCAGGAAACTGTGCTGAATATCGGGATAAAAAGAATCCTATGTCCTACCTCGTAGTATGAACTCAAGTCATGCCAAGTTTCATTTGAATCCATTCAGTAGTTTCAGCGTGATGTGTGGCCAAGATACAGACAGACAGACAGACAGACAAATATGAAAAAAATCATAGTTTTGGCTTCAGTATCGATTATAGAGAGCCCTCCAAAAAAAATAATTCAAAATATCTTTAATGTAAATAATTGGACCTGTTACATTTTTATTATAAGTATAGATTTATAAACCAAGTTTCATGTGTAAAATGTTCGTAGGCTCGATGAATCTCCGTGACAAGATCAAGTTACTGAAAAAATTGCTATATCTGTAAAAATGTGTGGGTTCTAACAAAATATGGTACTTCAATACAACTCAAATAATGCACTGCGCTTAACTAGCTGCCACAAACTATAAAACCATATGCATGTATAATATTACTACTAAACTTAATTACCTTCGGAAAACCGTCCGGATACATTGCTTTATGAAGTTACTCTGGTTAATGAAACTACTAATTGAGTTAGTAAGGAACAAAATATATATTTTACTCCATGTGCGAGTCGGTGCGAGGTAGCACACTGCGTATAAATTATTAGTGTACCTTAATTTATAGCGAGAAAATGGACAAATTATATTTCTTATGTATAATCTTATAATTCGATGGAGCCGTCTGCACGCACGAAAAAACATGACTCATGCGGCGTTACCTGACATCATGCGGCGTCGTCAGCGCCGCATCTATCTTTCATCATTTCATCAATGTTTCGTTATGACGTTGTCACGTTAAACTATCGTCCGTAAACAGACTTTACAGACAACCATTTTTTAAAATCAATATCAAAATTAACAACAAGAAAGAAGATGTTTGAAAAAAGGTTAATTTAGTTTGTTGTACAAGGGGTCCGGACGTGTTAATATCTGCAGTTCCCGGATTCCTCCCTTCACAGGCGCAGAGTGGCACACCGTGTGGTTTTAGTCGGTTCGAGTCCGACACACCGCCCCGCCGCAAGCCCCGGTGGGGTGACGGTCCGAGGGGATTTCCACACGTTAAAAAAAAAAAAAAAAAAAAGTTTGTTGTACAAGGAGTAGCAGCAGGGTGTTTTGAAAACAACACATTCTAGGTTGTGTTTGAGATGTGTGTTTAAAAATTTCACTTCCACCAAATATATTGTTCTATATTCTGTCTGTGTTTCAAACTGTTAGAACTCCGTGAGAGTAATAGAGTTATCAATGGACAAAATGACTTGACTCATTTTAGAAGTTAAACGAATTGTCAAAAAAGATTTTGTCGTAGACACAGTTGCTTAAAATTATTATTAATTATTTCAACAAGTTTTAACAAAAAAAACCGACTTCAATCTGGACCAAATTTGAATGGGGCCATTCGGAAAGCACCAGCTTTCAAATAAAAAAATAATCATCAAAATCGGTTCACCCAGTCCAAAGTTATGAGGTAACGAACATAAAAAAAAAAAAACAGTATAATTGAGAACCTCCTCTTTTTGAAGTCGGTTGAAAATTTAAATATTTATTAATGATCAATAGATGTAATAATTTTTAAGTGACTGTATTTTAAGGTTTAGAAACCACAACATTTATTCATTTCTAATTTTCTCATGTGATTTATTATAAATTAAAACCTGATACTAAACGAAACTGATATAACATATATCTATGACAAGTACTTTACAAAAGCTTCCTACTAAATCACCACTAACTACATCCAAAAAAACTAGCATCGAATTAAGGAGCAGATATAATATTTGAAAAGCATACAGATGTCGAATAGGACAGAGTTCTCCGCATCGTAATCTACACGACCACCACAATTAAGCCACCGCAGTCAGATTAAATGGCAACGCTAATCTGTTTGTCCCTTGCCAAAATAGCTCTACAGAGATTATGATTTATTATTTTCCATGACCGGAATACCTCAACAAAGGATCCGAGTCCATTAAAATTATCTAAAATATTACGACATTTCTGACGCATGAGAGTATTTCTAGGTGCAGTATTAGTGTTTATAAAAATCAACGTGCCACCAAAGTCAGCGTACTTTTACGTTCTACGTTTTAGTACTTTTACGTTCGATAGTTTACTTTATTGCTTAGCGTACTCTAGAAGTAATCAGATTACATTAATGAATTTGTTTTATAAGCATGACAAGCGCAAGCTCATATTAGATGTTACTCAAGATTACAAACAACGAGTCATGAAGTATACTGGCGTCTGTTATACGTTGAGTAGCACTAAAATATCTGAATAAAAGTATAGCAAAGAATAAAAAAAATATTGAGTAAATACGGCAGTTTGTAATCGTAGCATTTAATATATTGTCAGCTATATGGCAAAAAAGAAAATCAATGACATTTCTTTTGTCGGTAATTCTATGATTATAAACTCGTCAATGTTGGTCACGACCATTTAATTTGTCTTTATTTAAGTTTTCTTTATTGTTACAGCTAGTCTTAAATACCTAACCATCGTCATTGACAACTTTAAATCAAAACAACTGGAGGATCATGTGTGTACAGACAGAGGCAGACGGATACATGTCAAAGGCCCGCCATTTTTGAATTCGCCAAACTGAGGTGAACAACCTGATGCTGCATTAAATATCAAGTTTCAGCAAAAGCTCAAAGCTAACTCATAAATAATGACTTCGGGAATTAACGAAACATTGACACACAATTATGGAGTAAAGTGTTTCGTTACTTAATCAGCGCCTTTGTTAGACCACTGCTAGACATGTTCCATACCGTAGTCATGGGGTTTCGACTACTATACCACGGTGGCCAGACGGGTTGTTATTGAAGCCTTGCGATACCCACTGAATGAGCAGGGGTAGTTCATTCTATATTACTAATCTGTCACTACAAGATTAAGACTTAGTGTCTAGTATACGAAAAATATTATACTCGTATATATGTAGTTTAGAGCCAACTTAAGTCTAAAATAACAAGTTCACTTCATCTCACTTTATACACTAACTTCCCTAAGATTAACTCGCTATGAAAATCTCTACTATTTTTATATATCAACGGGCACCCGCTACGCAACGCCACACCTTCATTTTTCACTCACTAAATATACCCAAAACATAACTTATATTTCTTTCTTCCTTCAAATATCTACGAGGAAGTATCTCTTACTACCATTATTGGCTATAAATATTAAAAACTAATTTACCTAACATTTGTATAAAGGGGGTTTGACATAGATAACTATTACTGTGTTAAATCACAATTTATTTTGGCCTGTTATCTTCATCGGTAATTACTGCAGCGAGGTTAATGCCTCAGAAAATTATCTAAACAAAAACAACTTTTCTTTCATAAGGAATAGTGTTTAATTTTGTTGTAAGTTTTATTCAGTTGTGCGTGACCAGAAAACGCCCATGTCATTTTTTTCATGGGTGTGGGCACTCCAACGATGAGGCCTGAATACAATGAAGATTCGAATTTTTACATCGAAAGGTGACATTTGTGCCTTCATTACTATGTTTGTAAAGTACATAATATATGAGAGTAACAATAGACATTATTTGTTGATTTCTCTCTATTGATTATTATTTTTGACATAAACAAATTTTCCATGTAAAGCAGTTTTATTATTATGGTTTTTTATACTTATACTTTTTTATTTATTCAAAACACATTATTGTATTTTTTTTCTAATTATGTAGTCAATACTGAATCGTGTTATGACGTAAACCAGTTTTGTGTCAAGGTATTCTAATAATAAATTAATTCAGCTTACATTACGTTTTGTCACTTCATTTCACTTACAAGTGTATGAGGGTACTGATATATGAAATATAATATAACATTAGAAAACAGTATAATTGACCATGGGATGTCGGTCTTGTGAGAATGCGAAGACTTTTTAATATATTTAAGTAATACATAAGTATATTTATTTTACCACTAGACAGAGACAGACAGACAGACAGACTAGACAGACAGAGTCACTTTCATATTCATGGTATTATTATCAACTAGCTGACCCACGCAACCTCGTTTACGTCTCCTATTGCCCGTAGCGTAAAAAAAAATCCCTCTTTTTGTAACATTCTTCATTGGAGCTCCGCGCCCATTGGTCTTAGCGTGATGATATATAGACTATAGCCTTCCTCAATAAATGGACTATCCAACACTGAAAGATTTTTTCAAATCGGACCAGTAGTTCCTGAGATTAGCGCGTTCAAACAAACAAACAAACTCTGCAGCTTTATAATATTAAGTATATATATAATCGTACAAAATATTGAAATAATTATACTAGTTTGAGGTACTCCATTTATCAGTGCTGTGTAAAATTTTATAGGTACATAAAATGAAAATAAAATCATAGATTGAATAATTTAATAATATCGAGTGACTCAAAACTAATGTATCAACAAATATGTTATAATACTGTTGGAGCTTCATAGTCCTTCCCTACTTAAAAAAGGTGAAAAGAGTAGCAAAGTTTGTTTAAGGAAACGTGCTGGCTTCACTTGATCGACTTCAAAAGGGTACAAGATTGAGTGTCATTGACAATAAAAGTCAAGATGTCAATCGTGCGGCGATAAAACGAAATGACATAAATTCTTATTAAAAGCAGGAAGTTACTTGCATACAAAGTTTTTGGTAGTCAATATGACTGGTTTGGATGTTTACTGATGTAAATTCAAAGGATTCTTTACAAATAAATTCTTAACATTGACTACGAAAATTATTACTTGATAATATAAAAAAGGTTTTTATAAAAACCTATGTTTGCATACATGGGCACTTATATATACATATCATAAAAAATATAAACAAAAGCTTCCCATCAGGTAGAGTAGAATCACTTTAGCAGGCTTATAGAAATTAAATTGCAGAAACATACTAATGGTTCCTTAACCAAAACTAATAAAAATTTACAGTCACATTATCCGATACAAGTAAGATCTACGCATATAATTACGTTTTTCTATTAAATTGTGTGCAAAAGATTCAGGATTCGAAAAGAGTGAACCAATTTCGATTCGAATAAAATTAACAAACATGACCAGTAAAAATTGTTACATCTTTTAAAAATAAATTTGGAATATATAAGTTTGTACGGTAGCATCTTCACAGGTGATATATGCTTTTAAAATCACTGCTGTAATAAATAGATAACACACGCCTAATATCATGTAGGATATAGACAGTAGACAGCACAGTTTTTGAATTTATATATTATAACTAAGTTCTAACTTACTAGGACGCATTTTGGTCCTAGGTGTGCAAACTCTTTGAAAGAGTGATTGCATGGCGCCTCGTCAAGCATCTCTTCAGGGTGGGGCCGGATCTGACGGACATCCAGTACGGTTTCTGTCAGGGGCACTCCACCGTGGATGCGATCATGCGCGTGAAGGCCCTGGCGGAGGAAGCAGTTTCCCGGGGTGAAGTAGTGTTGGCGGTGTCCTTAGACATCGCCAACGCGTTCAACACTTTGCCCTGGAGTTGCATCAGGGAGGCACTAGTATATCACCGCGTACCTTCCTACCTCCGCCGCATAGTCGGGGCATATCTGTCGGAGAGAGCAGTCATCTACCCAAGTAGGACCGGTCTGGTCAACGTGAAATGTCGTGCGGTGTCCAGCAGGGGTCAGTCTTAGGGTCGCTCCTATGGAACATTTGCTACGACTGGGTGCTTCGCGGTGCATTCTTAGATGGTGTCGCCGTCACGTGTTATGTGGATGACACGCTCTCGAGGTGGCTCTGCACAAATCCGAGGCTTTGTTTTTTCATGAGCCTCGGAGCAAGCCACCTGATCGACTCAGCCTCATAGTAGGAGGCACTCGCATCGGCATCGAGCCCTCTATGAGGTATTTGGGGCTCGTACTCGACGGCCGATGGGACTTCGGACACCACTTCCAAAGTTTGGTCCCCAAGCTGGTTGGCGCAGCACGTGCATTGGCACGGTTGCTGCCAAACATGAGGGGGCCCGATGACTCCTGCAGGAGACTTTACGCGGGGGTTGTGCGATCCATGGCCCTTTATGGGGCCCCAGTGTATGCGGAGGCCCTGAAGGCTAGCACTATCGCATTATTGCGGCGACCCAAACGGGTGCTGGCCATCAGGATCATAAGGGGCTACCGCACGATCTCTTTTGAGTCAGCAAGTCTCCTGGCTAGAACTCCACCATGGGACCTGGAGGCGAGAGCCCTTGCGGCTCTTTATCAGTGGCGCAAGGAGGCGCGGGAGTTGGGTAGGAGTCCTGAGTCTCGAGAAATCGAAAACCAGAAATCCCAACTCCGCCAGGTCCTCGTGGAGGAATGGAAGGAACGACTTGGGCAACCAAGCGCTGGGCACGCCGTTATTGCGGCGGTAAGACCCGTTATAGAGGATTGGCTCGAGAGGCGTCACGGGACCCTCTCTGACACAGGTGATCACTGGGAAAGGATGCTTCGGAGATCACCTGTGTCTGATCCGTAAGGAGCCAACGCCCGAGTGCCACCACTGCGATGGCCAGATCGTGGACACGGCTCTCTACACGCTGGCAGAATGTCCGGCATTGGGGGAGCCGAGGCGTGATCTCGTCGCCGCCGTCGGGGTGGGGGTTCTCTCACTTGGTAATATGATTGCGGCCATGTTGCGGAGCAAGAGCGCTTGGAACTCCGCCGTTTCCTTCTGCGAGCAAGTTATGATTGCCAAAGAGACGGCGGAGCGGGACCGGTAGAGATTTAGAACTCTACCGGCCCGCTAGGCCCGGGAACGGGCCAGGTACCGCAGGCGACTCGGGCGCCGGAGATCTCAGAACGATGTCCGTCCTCCATAAGCGCAAGCCTGAGGGTGACAGATGAGGCCATCTGTCACCCTAGCAGAAGCAGGCTTGGGTGGAAGCGCGGACGTGGCGGATCGCAGCGTCCGCGCTCCAGGGGAGGGTAACGGGAACATCGGGGTTCCCGCACAGTAGGGGGCTATCTACGAACCGTAGATGGCCCGAGGTACGCCGGGGTTCCTGGGCTTTCCTTGCTAGGGTACACCTGGTCCCCGGCTTCTAGTACCCGAGACGGCGTGCGGTTTTAGTCGGTTCGGGTCCGACATGCCACCAGGAGGTGGTATCCGAGGGGATTTCCGCACGAAAAAAAAAAAAAAAAGTACGCATTTTGGTACGGTAAATAAAATTCTTTAAAAGTCTTTAATTTTATCACCTGATTACATTTAAGTTCTTTCAATATATAAATAAAAAAATACGCCATCCATTTTATGTTTTGCTGAAACTAACATTTTAAATTATTTGAATTTCGATTTTTCATTGAATAACTAAACTCAAGATGGATCAATCTCCTTGGAAAGACTTAAAATTACATATGCTACAAATACCTCACATCAACACAGTTCGTCACATCAATCATTTTGAAGCACTCAGCATCACGGGTCAAGAAGTCATACTGTGAGGTATATCAAGGTCTAAAGCCATATTATAAAAATTGCCCTGAATCTGACACTGATAAATGGGAGTGTATTTATTTGTGATTTTGTGAAAGATAACGTTTTGAGATGATTTTGATGATCAGTGTTTATTTTATTGTTTTTATTTACTTTTTCACTAGCTTTAAAGTTAAAATCGACATAAAGCGGGAAGTGGCTGGATGAAATTATTAGCATCGTACCGCACTGCTTGACGTGCTAATGAAGAGATTTATACCCAAAAAGGGGTATGAAAAAAAAGAAGAAGTAAAAAACACTAAATTCTCAGCCATTCCCATCAATCTCTTGATAGCATCGTTATGTTTCGACGAAACACTTGCACACCTGCATATTTACTAACCATTACGATCACACTAATATAATTTATATAATAATAATTGAATTCCAATATTTTTAAAACAACAATTTGATGACATTATTATTACTGTGTCCTAGTGATATTGGCTGGCCCGTCGTTGTGTTTTCGTTCCAATTGTTTCAACAAAACGAATGAATAATTTGTATCTACTTAATATAGTTATATGCTGTTTATTTTTGTTTAGCAATTTTTTGTTGTTGTTATATTTTGTTTCTGATTACTTCACTTTTTTATGTTGTACCTACCTGTGTATTTATGTTTTGTAATATGAATAGTATACGCATGCTTCGTCACAAGATGACACTAAATGTAACTTAAAGACATTGTTTTCTCAAGTAAGTGAACTAAATTGTTCTTATGAGAATAAATATTCTATAAACCTATTTTTTAAGACGTTAGTTCCAATCTTTTAATTTCTTACTTTAATTTTAGTTGTTATTTTAATTGAAACAATGAGGCTAGTGTTCTATTTTCCTTGCGTTAAGTTTAATGAGACTAAGTAGTCTACCGCATCGGGCACTAATTACTAGATATTTAATGTGGCAGAATTTACTACTTTTGAATTCTGAGAAAAGAAATCTTAAACATCGGCTGTCCTAATGAGTAAAATAACAAGCTCTATTTTAACAGAAGAATCTTGGACAAAAAATCATAATTGGCATTATCATACTTAATGTCCAGGGCAAAATCCTAAGGGTGATTATTAAATATTTAAATGTGGAAGAACCAAAAAAATATTATAAAACTATTTTTGTGTGTAGGTCATTATTAAAAGTTACTGTTTTGTAACCATTAAATTCATATTCATAATTTAATAGTATCGTATTCCATGCCTAATCAAACTAATGCCTAACCATCAAAAATCGAATGGGCTTGGGACATTTAGGTTTTCCGCTTCCGGAGTGGAAGCTAATCCAATGACAGAGCGCAGTGATTGTGCTCATACGTCTAGTCTAATCGCGTGCCTACATTGGCGCGATTTCTATCTCGGCTCGCCATCTGGATCGGCGCAAGAAGAGAGTGAAGATTTCGCCGGCGCACGATAAACGTGCTCTCGTAATAAATAAATCTATAAGAAGGAACATTCTCGATATTTTGTGTGTGTGATTGACTCTAAGTGATCTTAGGCCTAGGGCATAACCTATTACAAGTAAACCACGCGACTCGAACAGGACGCGTCTTGGAAACTCCAAGTTGGGTGCTCCAGCAGTACCCCTGTACAAGAAACAGGCGTACGTCGCCAGCAGGTGAGCTTATATCTTTTGGTGGCGAAATTTCTTGAGCGTTTGCAGCCTATTTCGATAAATCCATTACCGTGGGCTGCCCCCAAAGTGGCAGAAGACACCTTTTTGTCACAGTTACTATGTGGTATAATACCATAGGGCGAAACCGGTCAGAATTGAAGTGAAATAAAATAGTGGATTAAGTATAAGTGAGTTTAATTCTAATAAGTTGAATCAATTGCTGACAATCGAGAGTTAAATTACATTTTTGTCAGATGTTTGTTACATAATAAGCAGAAATAAATTTTTGTATTTACAACTAAATCACAGATACTTATGTGCTCCTAGCCGATTTCGGCCACGGTGGCCAGTTTCAACGGACACTAGCCAACTCCACAAGAGTTATTATAGTGCACAATTGTGTACGCAGATACAGGTGCACTCTCTGCTCCATCACTCTCACAATTCGATGAGACGCCTATCCGACACGACTGGTCAAGCGCAGGACCAGCGACTATACGTACTCTCCGAAGCATGTGGGTTAAGATCCCAACTCTTAAACTCCAGGCTGTTTAAGAGTTGGGATCTTAACCCCAGTTATTAAGCATCAATAATCAGAAAAACTCAACAATACTTAACCCGACTCGAGAATCGAATCCTAGACCTCTTGATCGGAAGTCACATATGCTAATCACTAGACTAACGAGGAAGTAGTATACATATTACTGTAGTAATATAAGTTCAACCACTATTTTTTTTTATCTTATTGAGTTCATTTATTTTATTTTATAGAGAATCGACATTATTTAAATTCAGAAAGTAATTAATTTGACGACCGTCTATAATATTTTTTAAAATTTACTACAAAGTATTTTTAATCTGCTTTAAATAAGTTGATGTATTGATGTTCATAAAATTCGACGATTGTGTCAGAAAGTGTCTTTTGTTGTGTGAAAAGCAGTAAATGTCAGACATACAATAAAGGATATCGAGTTTACTCACAATCAACTGGCGTACGAAATTGGTTGAATAAATTACTTTTAACTTCGTCAGAATAAACTTTTACAATAACAATGTAAGTGTTTAAATTTTATTATAACGGAATATATAGTATGTTTTATTATTTCAATAAATTTAAGTAAGACTAATTTATTTGAATACAATTAATAGATAGGTAGGCCAACGACCTGGTAAAGGTCGCGGAAAGACGTTGGATGAGGACAGCACAGGACCGTTTTTTGCGGAGAGCATTGGGAGAGGCCTATGTACTGCGGTGGATGTCTTTCGGCCGAGGTGATGATAATATTGAGTCAAGTTGTAAAAAAAATATGATATATAATATCAAATTGTAAATATTGAAACAAATCTCACAATTTAGTAGTCAATGTTATTTCGAATGTTAGAAATTGACTCTTGCCAATACCTTTTACTACTATCTTGTCTGTTTTATAAGTAGAGGGATGTTGTGACACAGATGTGTTGTGACGTAGCGAGCTTAAAATATCATTCAATGTTTCTTTTTTGACACTCTACGAGTCCCTTTCGACGACCCCGATTTGTGCTGTCTGATTTTCTTTATACAATATGAATGTGTGAAAAACTAGTAGTGTTTTTTTTTTACAATAAACGTTTGATATATATATTTACTGGCTGATCTGTGCAACCACTGTAATGGAACGCAAATATCAGTCAACTGACAACTGTCAAATTGAAACTGAAGTTTCTATCTGTGGCGCTCCACCCCTTCTCTTCCTACTTAGCTCAACTGGTGTACGCACGCTATTGTAATATAATAAGAAATACAAGTGGAAAACAACAATTAATTCCTTTTATTTAAACCAACCAACATTACAATCACGTCTGCAGCTTCTCTTGCTAGTAGCGTGATGAACAAAAGGTTATAGTAAACCCACCTTAAAAAGTTAACACATCTTGTTGATGACTTTTTTTAACTTTTAATAGGGACTTAAATAAAATACAATCCCACCAAAAACATTTTCATGTAAAATGTTGCCAAGACGACTGCATATGTCTTACCCTGTGAAAAAGATATCAGATCTCATGTAGAACCAAGGTTCTGTATCTACACGCCCTGACTCTACCAACCCTAACTTCATAAACTCTACATCTCAGTAGAAATGTATGGCTTCGCCGTTTCGCTACCATACCGTCACGAAGGCGAAACGAAAGCCTTTTGTGTTTGCAAATATCTAGTTTCTGAAGTAATGTGTTATACAAATATTTAGTTTCTGAAGTAACGAAAAAGCCAAGCCATACATTTTTACTGAGATGTAGAGTTTATGAAGTTAGGGTTGGTAGAGTTAGGGCGTGTAGATACAGAACATTGGCTCTACATGAGATCTGATATCTTTTTCACAGGGTAAGACATATGCAGTCGTCTTGGCAACATTTTACATGAAAATGTTGTTGGTGGGATTTCATTTCATTTTGTAAGTTTCCTTTTTTTTTTGGGCTGTATTTCTTGTACATCTTCTTTCTTCTTTCGAAAAAGTCCGTGTACTAAAAATAAAACCTCTAGCATAAACATTTGTGAAAGTCTCATACAAACTTTCACCCGCCAAATTTGGGGGTTGGGGGGCAAAAGTAATATGTTTATGAATTTTGTTGTTGTTTGTATACTAAACTTAGTTTTCATACCAAATTTCAGCTTTCTAGCACTTCAGGAAGTACCCTAACAGTTTTGATGATCATGAGTGTGTCAGTGACGAAATCGGTGTTTTTTTGGTATCAATAAAATCTAAACTATCAGAGCTATGCAATTGAAACTTTGTACCTATCATTAGTCTATTGATAACATCATATCCTGAAAATTTTAACGATCTGGTGTATCGGGAACCAAAACGACGAAACGCTTCGAGAAAAAGTAGGTAGTGCCCTTGCGCTACGCTTGGCTCGTCTTGGCGGGGGCACGACCGTGCCCCCAGATTCTTTCATAAATTATTCATGCGTAACTTTAACTGCTTACGCAGCGCAAGCAATGGGAGCTTTCAAAATTAACAACAGTTCTCATTTTCCCCGTTTTTATATCATTTATCACTGATATCTCGCTCTTTTTGATTCCATCATGATGATACATATCCTTTTTTAATAAATTGAACTATTCAACAATGAATTAATTTTTAAAATCGGACTATTAGTTCCTGAAATAAGTGGGATCCACCAGACATACAAACTCTTTGGCTTTATAAAATTAATATCAGTATAGATTGATATGTTTTTTTTTTAATTTATTTATATTTTTAAATTTATTTATAATGAAATACTTTTATTTATAAATAATATCAGGTTTGTTACAGAATATAATATTATTATCGGTTTTGTTTGATATGTATTGGTTTTCTTTTTTGTATTATTTGAAAAGGTGTTCGATATGTTATAAGATAAAGGTGTATTTATTTATAGGCATAGAAGAGTTCATATTAAACAATAGTTTTATGGAAGTCATAAAATACCAAACTTCGATCCTCGAGAATTAAACAGTGACTATTAACGCAGATTAAACTACAGTGACTGTATGGCAAGTTTTCCCACATCATCGAGAAGCGCTGGCTACCGCAAACATCAATTAACCTTAACTATCCAAAGGCATGCGGGTAGTAACGTATATAATCAGAGCTTATATTGTTCAATACCTTCTTATAGCAAGGTTCAATAACTATCATCATTATCTCTATCATTCATCCATCTATACCTTTCATTCGTCATTAAAAATATCTAAATAATCTTTTGATATTTAATTCAATTGACGTGATGCGAAAAACATAATTTGTACATTTATTTTGAGAGCTTTCATCTTTTTGGATAGTGTTGTATTCTGACATTGCTTTTTGTATTAACAAAATCACATTAGCCACATTACTTCCTCAAAATAAGGAAAGAGTGCAGCTTACGTTAGCTCGTGCGTACTTCATATTCTACTAGCTTTTTTCCGTGGCACAGCCCACGTGTATGTTGGTTTGAGGGGTAAATGGTAGCCTCTGTGTGTATTCTGATATATGACCTATATGACTGTAAAGTTTCATCGAAATCCGTTTAGTAGTTTTCGCATAAAAGAGCAACAAACATCCACACATCCATTCTCATCAACTTTGGCAAAGTTTTAATTTGTAGGAACGGTTTTTTTTGTTATTTCGTGTGTGTTCATGATCACTGATTAGTCCTGAGTACAAGCAAAATTTTAAATTTGCGAGATGCAAATGTTCACACAGTGTAATTAATTAAAAGCTGCTTGAGTGTACTTTCAATAAAATTTCAAAGCAAGTCCGACAGTTCACACCGTTGATGTCTGTAAACAGATTCTCCCTTTTTCACTTAAGATTAAGTTGATCGCACCGTTTAATAAAACCGCCTCTGCGGCTCACTATATAAAAGTTTGACTAGTCCAAGTGGAAGGAATGTAGCACTCATTGTGAATACTAAGTAGGACATTGTGTCCGACTGCTAGTATATAACGTCGACTATTATAGAAATTGTTTGGTCTCTCTCCGTAACTTACTTATGTGCACAATCGGTACGTCTAAGATACTACTATCGGTACGTAAATAATCTTGTTTTTGGTGCATGCCAAATATGATATTACAAGGGTTCAACGATTGGTTCTAAAATATATACTTTACTAACTGAACCCCGCGGTTATTGTCGTACCGCGGGTAAAGTCGCGGGACAAAGCTAGTTTAAAAAAAGTAGCCTAAGTTACTTTTTAGATTATCAGCTATCTGCCAGTGAAAGTCCCGTCAAAATTGGTCCAGCGGCTCCACAGATTATCCGGAACAAACAGACAGACAGACCGACAGATAGACAGACAGATAAAACTTGTAAAAAATGTTATTTTGGTACATGTATCGTGTATACATAGGTACATATGCATTTATTAAAAAGCGGTTATTTTAATATTACAAACAGACACTTCAATTTTATTTATTTGTATAGATTACTAATAAACATGAGATTTCATCATCGATCTTTATGTTAGAAAATATCGATATGACACCAATTTGTCTTATTAAGTGTATTTATGCCAAGTTTATGTATTTTTTTTTATCTATCGGGACCTTAGTATGTCTACACAAATCCTAATCATAGTTTTTTCAATATAAAATTCCCTTCATTCTTTGTGTTCTATCTATATATATAAAAGAAAGTCGTGTTAGTTACACTATTTATAACTCAAGAACGGCTGAACCGATTTGGCTGAAAATTGGTGGGGAGCTAGCTTAGAACCAGGAGACGGACATAGGATACTTTTTACATTTTTTTTTACTTTTCGCCACGGCGTTGATGTTGTACCGCGGGTAACACCGCGGCGCTCAGCTAGTCCTTCATATAGTGCAGTAAAATTGTTCATTATTCCTTCTAGATTCCTGCTTTATAAGAATAATAATGATGTTTTATTTTCCTTTGAAACAGCATACGCTAAATATATCTCTTTTATTATTTAGTATCTGTGCAGATATTAAATGCTCTTACATAAAATGTACATGGACGTAATAAAGATATTGATTGAAAAGAATTTTAAAATGAACACTTTTACATTGACGAAACTGTAGAACTAATAATTTCGCGGTTGCAAATTGCAACAAGTTTCGGTAAAGCTCAAAACGTTTTGCATGTGTTATATTGGTAAGTATTCATTCAGTACATATTAATGTACTGAATTAACACTTACATAATACCTTACCCAATATCTTTATGCCTTAAGATATTTTTTTAAACATATCGTAATAACTACTGCTACATTTTAAATACGGATATTAAGTTATTATAGGTCATTAAAACTTGCCAACACGCTTTTACTGCGAACTGAAAGAAAAATTATAAGAAACGGTTCAACAGTTTTCTAAGTAGAACTTCTTAAAATGAACTGTTTTTGCAAGCTATACAAAGAATTTAAACACAAGAATGATAAAAGATACATTAGTACACGTCTCTGCTATCAGTATAGGTCTAAACACATTTTTGTAAAAGAATATAATTATGTTTACGAGAACGTACGAAAATTTTTCAGATTTAAATAGTTCGATCCATTGCTCTTTTCACATTTGTACAAGTCTCGCGCATCATGAAATAAATACAAAGAACACCTAGACTTCACAACAACAATCATATTATTATTTGGATCAAACAGAATGATGTGCGCTACTATGCCATGCGTGCATTCAAATGCTGTACATTTCTATATTGCAAAATCATATAGCTCTTCATAAAAAAAAACTACACTTAGTTTCTTACTAAGTATCTTTTTCCTTGAATAAACCATAAAGAAAACAGTGTAACATGAAATTGTAAAAAAAAACCCTTAACACCGTCATTCTATATCCTAGAACTGGAATATTTTCAAGAAAATTGCCGCAGATATCTTGGAATTTCTCTCCATCCATTGCATGTTATAAACTACATTTTATATTATACTATTTGAGTGGGTTGTATTCAAATTTATACATTCATATAAAACGGTTAAACCTTTAAATTCAAGAAAAAGAAAAATAAATAATTTGTCTCTTTTAATTCAAAGTTTTCTAGTTATTAAAGATAGATAAAAAGTCCCTTGTATTTTAAAATAAAAAGTAACATCGTTTGAAACAACTAATGTACTACAGTCTTCAATATTTTTATTTATCCAACGTTTATTTACAGACATTCTTTGTAAAATATGAAAACAGTATCTGAAAATAAAAGGTAGTCGATAGCGTACAAAATTTTTTTACGTAGATTTTGCTTTAAAAATTCATTACCGAAGCTATGCAAATGTAATAGTCAATATTCTTTATTAAATATTCACCGGTGTTCTGTAAATGTAAACGATTCCGTTAATATTATTTAACCATATCATATCAAAAAGGGCATACGAGAACGATAATTTTCATAGCTGATTGACTAATCATGTGAAATCAATGTAATCATCGGTTATTGGAACAAATGACAGTCGCGTGTTTTCCAATAGCCTCGGTTTAAGTTTTGTAGGTAATAGTAGAATTTTCAATTCGGCTGGACTCTTTGGCGCTGCGCTGAAGATGTGGCTTTGCTATGCATCTTCTACCTCATTTACTATGGGGAGTGCTCTGAGGAATTTTTCGGACTGATTCCTGCCGCCTTTTTCTGCCATCGTCCTACGCGACAGCAGTTTCATCCCCATCACTTATATGGCTGGCAGTCCACAACTGTGCGGTTTTCTAGGAACTTTCTGCCTCGCACAACAAAACTGTGAAATGAACTATCGCCTGCGGTATTCCCGGACCACTACCACCTTCAAGAAAAGAGCGTACTCCTTCTTAAAAGGCCGGCAACGCACTTGTGACGCCTCTGGTATTGCGGTTGTACACGGTCACCACGCCGTTTCCTACTTCGCCAAGTGTCGTGAGTTCAAATCCCACGTAGGACAACACTTTGTGTGATCCACAAATTGTTGTCCTTTGTGTTCTTTGTGTCCGTTTCATGTAAAGTCCCCAGCGACACATGATTTATTCCTAGTGCGGGAGTTGTTTATAAAAGAAAAAAAGAAATGGGTGGCGGTAATCGCTTACCATCAGGCAATACGTCTGCCCGTTTGACCCTATTGAATAAAAAAATAGCAATCATTCTTGTTGCTAAAACCAATTATAGACAGAACATCTACTTGGTACGCGCAAGCAGAAATTTTAATGAATTATGTAAATTGCATGATATTGATTTATTTCGGCAAAAAAGCGTCTAGGCCTTAGTTTTTTGGAGCAGACATAGTGCGTAATCCAATTATTTATTACTTATTTTGCACTTACGTGTTGTGAGATTTTTCTTTTTAATCGACTTCCAAAAGGATGAGGTTCTCAATTTCATCGGTATATTTTTTTGTTTTATTTTCGGTTTATGTTTTGTTTCTCAATATTTTAATAGGTAATAGTCTAAAACTTCAAGTGAAAACTTGTAATTGGCTGTCTGATGACTAATCTGCTTTATTTTACTAACATAGTAAGTTTTCCATGAATAAATAAATCTGATGTCTGTAGCTTAAAATCAGAATTATAAAAAAGTAACTCTTGTTTTTACTCGACTCTGGTAAAGCCAAAAAGAGGACCTTAAGTTTAACAGTCTATGTCTGTATGTTCATCTGCTCCGCTTATATCTTAAACAATTTGTCTCATTAAAATCGTCTTAATTGTTATTGCATAATGGTGAAACAAGTTTTTATTTGCTGCATACCGTACTGTATAATCAAATAGTTTCTTGCTGTATATATTTAAAGAAATCCTGTATTAGTAGGCAATACTGTTTGTTACGATAAAAAATGTCCTAACATAGAAGCAGGTATTACATAAAACGAAACTGAATCCCAAAAATTTGCCGCACATCAGTGCTTAGCCCGATTCAAAGTTTAAATTGCTTTGTGAGACTGACGCCAATCGGAATGGAATGCGACAATTGGATGCATGTGATGAAAAGCGTCCCCGACGGGAATAGGTAATGGTCCGAGAGCTGGTACCATTTTTTGAGTAGGTATTTGAGGTATAACGATATACTTCGCCAGTTATAGCACTCTGAGAAACAGTGCTCACACGGGAGACACAAGCCTATGTCATCATCACTATCGCTGGTTGTCTAAAATTTGCCCCGCTACTCATCAGCCAGGTCTGCAGTTTCGTGTTGGCGTATATAAGGAGAGGTGTGTGACAAGTTTTCAGCTTGCCTCAAATACCTACCCAAAAATGGTACCAGCTCTCCTACTATATTTGTTGAGCTTTAAATCTATCGGTTGTTTGTATAGGTATGAAATAGAAGTAGTCACATTGCGATTAATTATACTGTTACATAATTATCGGCTATCATGAAATAGACTTTCTAAGGAGAGGTCTCAATTCAGCAGTAAACTGTTTAAGGTGTGTTAACCAATAACTGTGATGATGATGAAGTGAAGTGGACTTAATATATGTCAAAAGCATATTATTAAGTTGTTAACATATTTTTCACCTGTATATATTTAAATACAGTAAGTATTTAAATATATACAGGTGAAAAATATGTTAACTAACTTTGAATTGTTTTGACTTTATAATATTACTAGCTGTGCCCGCGACTTCGTCCGCGTGGAACAGTGACTTTGGGTAGCATTTTTAATTATCGATGCTAATATTGTTTTACAAATAAGTGTCTTCGTGTTTTAGTATTAAAAACTTATTTAAGTAATTATTACTTACTTATTTATTCATGTACATAAAATATAAAGTATTAATATGAGCTTATTTCGACATTCGACATGGCCAAGGCCTTCGACCGGGTCCTGCACCGCTGGCTTTTCTCCAAGCTCTCGGCATTCGGTCTGCCTCCTAGACTCTGTCACTGAATTGACGCTTTTCTTCATCAGGGCCGCATTAGGCACATTTGCGACGGCGCGGCCTATGATTTTCTGGAGATAAACGTTGCTGTACCTCAGGGTTCAGTCTAGTCGCCCACACTATTTCTTCTGCATATCAATGAAATGTTAGCCCTTGGCAAAATACATTGCTATGCAGATGATAGTACAGTTCATGGGCAATATTTTGAACACCGTGCAGCCAAGCTGGCAGACGTTGATAAAAATCGACATTAGCTCGTCGCTGAGCTAGACCGGGTTTTGAACCGCATTTTACAATGGGGTGATGAAAATCTGGTCGAGTTCAACGCTACGAAAACACAAGTTTGCGCGTTCTCTACCAAAAAGTCCCCATTTCTTTCCCACCCCACTTTTCAGAGCAATGAACTGCCACTACGGGATAAGCTCGCTGTCCTGGGCATGAACATTTACCGGGACCTCAAACCGCGTAAGTACATTGAGAGCATCACCAAGGCGGCCTCGCGGACACTTGGCGTACTGAACAGGGTGAGACGGTTCTTCGCGCCCGAGCATTTGTGTCTTCTTTATAAGACCCAGGTTAACTCGGGCGTTCTCATCTTTTTGATGGATCCGTGCAGTATTTGCTTGATGCTTTCAATCGGTTGCAGCGGCGAGCAGTCTGCGTTATCAACAGTCCCAAAGCCACCGATTTCCTTGAAACTCTGCAGCTGCGAAGAGATATCGCCTCTATAGCAGTCCTCTACCGCCTGTATCATGGGGAGTATTCTGAAGAGCTCTTCCAACTGGTCCCCCTTCTCCCTTCCTCTGCAGAACAACACGTCCTGGCCTTGGAAGTCACCGCCTCAGAGTCTTAGAAATACGCTCTCGAACCAAACGGTTTGGTTCTTCCTTCTGGTGCCGAACAGTTAAAAACTGGAACTCACTACCAGCGCACGTCTTTACCTCCCACTATAATCCCGGGGCCTCTAAGGGGGGCGTGAAATTAAGTGGGGCGTGAAAAAACATCTTACTAAGCCGTCATAGCGTAGGACGCAAAACTGCATTGTCTGCTTTCGCAGTGAGTATGGTTGCCCCCACTTTTGGATTCTGCTTAAGTTATCCATCAGGCTTACCAGAGTCACTTTGGCAGCCTCAATTAAAAAAGTACAATTTTACTAAGTACGTTTTTTGTTTTACCATCTTTTGCCAAAATATCGAGATTTAGCGGATTTGATACACGTGAGTATGCTGCCCATGGGAAAAAAATTAACTGCAACTTTAAGCATGTCTGTCCTTGGGTTTTGATAATACTGTTATTGAAAATGCTGTTTTCAGCGGAAACTGCATTCTTTTAAATTAAAATCGCAAATAAGTTGGAATTATTGTAATACGGGGAATTAAAACATTTTCTACTTTTGCCATTCCATGCGTACCATGTGTACCACAGATGTGTAATATTTAGCCGTGTACTATTACATGGCTTTGGCGGTTAAGATTCCTCATTTAATAGGACTGGAACATTAACTTTCAGCCTCAACTTATGGGAAGGCACTCCAGATAATTCTAAAGAGTTGAAGTATTCGACAACATCTCCCTCCACGCCCGACATGATTCGTTCGTTTAATTGATAACTATCTCATTAGTCAGCAGAAACATACAGAACAGAAACATACACAACAGAACGAACATACAAATCAGATTGACGAATATCTTTTTAATGAGTGTGACAGCCTTGTTTATTGGTTGTCAAGACACCCGGCGTACGTAACGCGCATGCGTGTGTAAACCCCCAGACTTCTATACAAACTTTCATCCCCTTCTAATCCCTTAAAACCATTTTTTCTTATTAAAAAGTAGCCTATGTCCTTTCTCGGCTCTACACTATCTGTGTAACAAATTTCATTGAAATCGGTGCAGCGTTTTGGCCGTGAAAGCACGACAGACAGACAGACAGAGTTACTTTCGCATTTATAATATAAGTAAGGATATCTTAATATTTAATTCTTCATTGAAAAAGTGATTTTTTTTATGATTGTGACAGCCTTGATTATTCGTTGTCAAGACGCCCGACGTAGGTAACGCGCAGGCGTGTGGCGAGTGAACCCCCAGAACAACCTTTCATCCCCCTTTTAAACCCCTTACAACCCCTTTTTCGCATTAAAAAGTAGCCTATATCCTTTCTCAGGTTCTAGACTATCTGTGTACCAAATTTCATTCAAATCGGTGCAGCGGTTTGGCCGTGAAAGCAAGACAGACAGACAGACAGAGTAATAAGTATGGATAGCTGACCCACGCAATGTCGTTTGCGTCTTCTATTGCCCGTAGCGTAATAATTTTCCCCCATTCTTCATTGGTGCTCCGCTCCTATTGGTCTAAGCGTGATGATATATAGCCTATAGCCTTCCTCGATAAATGGGCTATCTAAGACTGGAAGATTTTTTCAAATTGGACCCGTAGTTCCAGAGATTAGCGCGTTCAAACAAACAAAGAAACTCTTCAGCTTTATATATTAGTATAGCTGACCCACGCAACGACGTTTGCGTCTCCTATTGCCCGTGGCATGATAATTTTCCCTCGGTTTTGAAACATTCTTCATTGGTGCTCTGCTCCTATTGGTCTTAGCGTGATGATATATAACCTATAGCCTTCCTCGATAAATGGGCTATCTAACACTGTAAAAATTTTTCAAATTGGACCAGTAGTTCCTGAGATTAGCGCGTTCAAACAAACAAATAAACTCTTCAGCTTTATATATTAGTATAGATGTATTTATTATGCTCTTCTAAGATCTAATACTCATAATCAACAACACATTTATTTGGATAAAGATTAATATTAGGTATTATGTTGATAAAAACTCTTTGGCAAATAACTCATTATTAGGTACCAACTCTTAGCGTCTTATACTAGTGATAACTTCTAAACGAAATGAACGATTGGGATGAAACAAAAAGTATTTTACTTCTACATAAATACCCTTGATAACATAATGCTTAATTTGGATAAGGATTAATATTACGATACACATTTAACGTAGTTTCTTTCTTCAGACGATTTAAAAAAATTTTTGAACACAAAAGCGGTTATTGTAACTAAACCATGATAGTTAGATATATGCTCTTGCGGACTTTTTTGTAGATCTTAATGAGACCTACAAACCCGTAATACATTATTTTGTTCTATTGTCAATAGTTATTGCAGCGCACGCAAAAATAGGTTTTCGATTTCACACCTTGGGTTACAAAATAGCAATTTTCTTACGGATACCTAATTTTTTTTAAATAAAATATAGCCTATAGCCTTTCTCGATAAATGGATTATCCAATACTGAAAGAATTTTTTAAATCGGACCAGTAGTTCCTGAGATTAGCGCGTTCAAACAAACAAACGAACAAACTCTGCAGCTTCATAATATTAGTATAGATTTAATAAAACGTGTCGAGCTCAACTAAGAATATCATATGTAATTATAAAAAGAAACCGACTTCCAAAAAACATCCAACGAAAACTCCTTGCCAAAAAACACTAAAAAAGCGTAAAATAAACTGGCTCTTCATAAATTGCTATGTCCCAATTCTTGTCTATACCTATTTCTTTATTCATTCATCGAAATAGTAGTATTATAATGTGTGCTATGTAGCTACCTAAAATCTGTTTGAAGTCGGTGCCTCCTCCTTTTCGGAAGTCGGTTAAAAATAGAAACGTTAGTAACTTATTTAAACAAGTACAAATTATTAAAAATAAAAAACCCGACTGCGTCAATATTTAATAATAAAAACATTTAAGTTTTATATATATTCGTAATCACCGTAAAAAAAATATTTATTTTGATACCATACTCGATGTATTTTGAAAACATTATTTATTTATTATATTACTTTTTGGCGCCAAAAATCCTTTTTTTTTAAATTTTGATGTACCCAGTGTCACTCTCACGACTAAGACGAATCTATTGATACCACTCACATAAAAATACGACAAGCCGTTTAGGCTCTAGGGCGTGCCAAAGAAATATATACATACATACATACTTACATACATACATACACTCGAAAAACATAACCCTCCTTTCGCAGTCGGGTCAAAAGTGGAAACTTTACTGACAGACCTTTTGTTACTTTTTAAAATTTACATTAATAAAAAACGATTCTGCTCTCGCAATCTCATGCCTGAGACAAGAAAGTACAACACATCTCAACATAAACAAAGGTTTTAACATACAGGTAAGGATGCTACAAGCGATTCTCGCGTCAAATTGCAGTCCCAAAACGATACTTAAGGGTTGGGGCAACTTTTTCATCTGAAATCTCACAGCAAATACAAGGAACATATACAATGTTGTATTATATGTTTGACACACAATGTACTAAACCTTATTTCAAACGTAACCTGTGCCAAACATTTCAAGTTAACAATTTAAAAGTTTTTAACTTGAAATGTCCATTTTTATCTCGTTCAAAGCTTGCTTTCACCCCATGTTCGCAAAACGTGCTTCAAGTACCAAACAAGAGATCTAGTATATGATTTTCCATTACTTAACCCCGAAAGCCGAAGTTCTCAACTTTGTCTTTTGAAACCGGCAACTTCTATTATGCCCGTTAGACTAACTTAATTATCTATATCGTTTCTAGCATTGTTATGCAGCGTTCTGTTAATCTAGGAAAGATAATTATAAGTAAGTGTTTTCTGGACTGCAGTGTAATGTTGTAAATAAACTTTATTTAGAGCATTTAGATAGATAGATAGATAGAATTTTTGATTTGAAAGATTTTTGATAAACTAGAAAAGCCCCTGGCGTTCCCTGATATTCAGGTAATGCCAAGCTTCTATAAAAACTTTGGTGACCCCCTTAGATCGGCTTTTATCAGCTTGTTTTTTCAGGAGAATCATAGCAATAGTAACGCTAAGTTAGCTAAAATCAAATTTGCAGTATTACACACAGAAAAGTATAGAAAGCTCTTTTAAAAAGATTTATGCAAAAAATTCAGCTCCGTTTATCTTTTTTCAAGCTCTTTAAATAAGAAAATGAAGGGGCTCGATTACTCATGCATTCCTGCAATTTTTCAAACCGTTCCGTTGAAATTTCACCTCTTTGTAAAAAGCGATTTACTTTTCTTTGTTTTTCTTGCAATAAAAAAGTTGCCAATTTATAATGGCTACAAGCTCAACAGTCATTTGTGCTATGGCACTATACGATTAATACTAATAAAGACCTCGGAGTTATTTGAACATGAAAGAACATCAAAGTAAGTGTTGTGATTTAAAACCGTTGCATGTTTAAACACCACAGAGATTCTTTGATAAGACCCCAAGTGTACGCCAATTACTCAAGAAACAAAGAAGTGATTGATCAGTTTTTAAAGTTTACCTGATAGATTATTTTATGCACGCAAAAGTTGTTAAAAATATTATTAAATAATACAGTGTTCTTGACCTGGCACATAGTCTGCGATATTTAATGGATCCAATTTTTGCAAATTTAGAAGTAATTGTATTTTAAGTGGTCAAAAATAAACACAAACAAACATGAAGTCGTTCGTCTTCGAAGTCGAAATGCGTTTCCCGCATGTGAAAGACATAAAAGATGGTCTTAAGTTCATATGAATAATATAACAGTACCACAACTTACACACGTGTAAAACCGTTGGGCTACGAGAACCTCGATTAAATTTCATACTAGAAGTACCTTATACAATATGCTAGATCAATAGTAGAAACTTTCGAAGTTGATAAATCTATACTCTTTGCGCTGTAGCATGGTACGTGGCATGGTTCAGTAACATTTCGTTTAACTCTTGAAAGTTGCTGCAATTTACAAATTAAGACTTAGTATTTCAGCTGTACCACATTCGCAATATATTAAATCATTAATAACTGTAGTAAATTAAAGTAAATTAAATTAAACCACCACGCACCATGCTACAGCGCAAAGGGTATACATTATATAACATTTATTTTCACCTTCACATACCTAACATGATGTACATACATAAATGATCTGATGGGCAATGCTTTGTGTTTTCACGTACGTGTCTCCTAAAGGGATTTATTGCAACCTTAATTTTTGATTTTATACTTGTGAAGGAGAGACGTGTGTGCTATAATCTGTGCTTTTGTTGCTTTATATTATTAGTGGATGATTTTGGAAGTTGTTGTTTATGCTCCTTTTTAGCAAGTCAATACACCAGCAGAGTGCGAAAGGTAAAGAAGGACTATAAGACAGGAGATATATTCGAATATATTATGTCATTAGTTATTACTAAGGTGTTGATACAGCAAGGTAAATGTGCCCAATAGATACTGAAACGGTCTGAAATTTAATATTAAGGATCATTATTGTATACGAACTGTTCATGACCAAAACAATTTTTATATACTTTAGCATACACTTGTTAACACGATATCCCGATAGATTATTTTGCTACCTGTAGCAGTATAAGATACATTAGTGTTGGTAAATTTACATTACATCAGAGCAGATAGAACAGTTGTGCTTTCATTTCTCGAACCCAACTAGTATATCAGACATACCATATCGCTATAGTTCAACCAGGTCATATTTATGCTGTGTATTTGTATATTGTTATATTTACAAATGTATATGACCATCTTATGTAGGTAAAAATACACAGTAAATAGAGTAATAATAGGCAGCTTTGATGTAGGGTGAAGGCAATGAAGGCATGTTATAACTAAATACATTTTATTGAAATACAGCTTTGATAAATTTATGTAATATAAACTCATGAAAAATCACTTTACTCATAAGTATGTTATAGAGAGTTACGAAAAATCTCCTTTCGGTAATTTTGGCAACGCGTAACAATTTAAAAATATATTAGGAGTATGTAGGTATGTATCTATAAGAACAAAAAATTGAAATCCGTTGATAACATTATAGTAAATAGAATTTTACGAACACAAAGAGAATTAGACACATTACCATGACATTAACAGCCTTTTCCACCAAAAAACTGTAACTATTTTGTTTAAACTTAGTTTTTAAGAAATGTATTTTGTTAGTCCTTAGAAACAAAGTTTTGTGGTGGAAATGGCACATACCTCAGTAATTAAGTGAAATTTAAAATTACTTTTAATTTACTTTTAAATTTAACTTAAGTATTTAAAAAGTAAATACTTGACCAATCTTAAAAGAGAAGACTGACGTTACAACGTATTAATAGTTTTCCTGTTTTCTTCTACTTTAATTTGTGGCTGCAATGATGCACTTATTACAAGTGGTTTGAGTCTGCAACTTAGCAGAAACATAACTAACTTGAGCTTGTCTGTGAAAGTTAATAGAGAATTTCTTAATTCCACGAAAGTCATGACCTGGCTTAACTTCGTTGCATTTTTGAGATAAGTAAAAGTCAAAGTAGCGTAGAGTCACTTATTCGCCAAACTTTCTTACTTCACTGTTTTTAATTTCCAACATAGTAATTTAGTTTTGTGAAAAAAACGTCGACGACGGCTAAAGAATACGTTTTCAAAAAGAGTTTCAATAGTTTGATAAATTGTATTTATTCTATGCGTAAATTTTGTTTAATATTTTTACAAATCGGATGATTAATAACTTTTCGGTAAAGTCGGTTATCACTAATAATTTTCTTTAAAAAGAAATAACTACAAGTTTATCTAGTCACAGATATATTCAAAGCTATACCTATACCTTCTGAGTCTAACAGGAAGTTTTCTCTAGGTGTGTTTCATACGCGCCGAATTCTGTACTTCACAAGACATTTAGAAGAGAATCCACTAAATAATTATATTAACTAAAAATACAATTAGCAATGAATATTATTTTGAAATTGTAAATCAGCGATCATATAAGCCAGCAGTGAATTATTTATTAAATTTCATATTAAACTCCAAATTTCCTTCATGAGCTCATCGTTCATCAACAGCCTTTAACAATCCATGGCTGGGTACAGACCTCCTTAGAAAATAGGTTTTAGCCAACAAGAGCTCATAATATATATATTACTAGTGGTTGCCCGCGGCTCCGCCCGCGTATATGTCGGTTATCGCGGCAAATAGTAGCCTATGTGTTATTCTGATGCATAAGCTATATTACTGTAAAGTTTCATCCAAATCCGTTCAGTAGTTTTTGCGTGAAAGAGTAACAAACATCCATCCATCCATCCATCTATACTTACAAACTTTCGCATTTATAATATTAGTATAGATTATTAAGGTATTATCGGTTACTAAGGCAATTATACGTATACCTACTTATAGAGTTACAAGTATTAGTATTTTAGTAAGAGATGTGAATTCTTTAATGATTCTTAGCAGTCCATATCCCGTCTATATATCAACTCAGTACAATATACAACTGCATTCCTAGAATACGACAGAGAGTTGAAAAGTTGAAAAACGAAAATATACATTTTTAAGCTAAATGGAGCAGCTCATTAAAACGTTTAGCTTTAACAAACACAGACGTGTGAGCTTACCATGAGTTGCAATATATCGTACATAATCTTAACGACTACACATGCCTTATATTAAAAAGAACCTTGAACGAGGTTGGATTTTTTTATTACTACTATAATTATTGTATTAACGTATCGTAATACCTGAAATACGCCACTTATAGCAACCTACAGTGTTGTAAATATTTAATAAATTTCATACAAGATTTTATTGGGTAACTTTATACAGAAGGCATAAAGTCATATGCAAAATAATCGATATTAAAATCTAGTACATAATTATAACACGGTATGTATTGATCTATTTAAGGTAATAAATAACTTTATTCACAAATATATGCAACGGTGGACTTAATGCTTAGGGCATTTTCTGCCAGTCACTTGATTAGGCTATACAGAGAAAATATGAGGTAGGTGCGCTTATGGGAATATAATTATTAAATGTTACAGATTATATCCTATATAAACTATCTATCTATCAGCCTATCGCCGTCCACTGCTAAACGAAGGTCTCCCCCAAAGAGCGCCAACCATCCCGGTCTTGGGCAGTCCCCATCCATCCGCCGCCAGCCACTTTCCTCAAGTCGTCGGTCCATCGCGCCGCAGGGCGCCCTACACTGCGTTTGCCCAATCGTGGTCTTCACTCTAGCACTTGTCGGCTCCAGCAACCATCAGTCCGCCTGGAGACATGACCGGCCCACTTCCACTTCAGCGTGCTGATCCTCCGTGCGATATCGGTTACTCCAGTTCTCTTTCGAATTGTCTAATTACGAATTTTATCGACAAGAGAAACACCTTATAAACTTTTTCGACCTTAAATAAGCCAAAACATAAAATATTACATACATGTATACTCGTATTTATCTATATACTAGCTGAACCGGCAAACGTTATTCGGCCATAAAAAAAAATGCGATATAAAAAAATAGATGTTGGTCGATTCTCAGACCTACTCGATATGCACTCCAAATTTCATAAAAATCGGTTCAGCCGTTTCAGAGGAGTATGGTAACTAACATTGTGACACGAGAATTTTATAAATAAGATATATAAAGTAAAATATAGTACTGACCTTCTTGCACGTAATATATAGAAGGGAATAGTCCTTAACAGTATCAATAATACTTCTTTTTGAACAACTGGAGTATTCCTCAAAAAATAACACGAAAAGTTTTGATTGCCTGCCATAACTTTAGCAAGATCTCGATCAAGTGTCATAGATAAAACTTCTACCCCTCTTTCAATTTTGGAACGAAATAATGATAAAAACGACTATTGATATATGAGGAAACTATTTAATATGTTGCTTCACCTATTGCGATAACATTTCCAATAATATTTAGGTACCGATTTTTTATAAGTCTCGCTAGTGTGATGTTAAGCTGCTTGAAAGAACAATACTAAAATATTGCTTTATTGTACACCAGATTAATTACAGAGATGACAATTACATTTCAGAGATTAGCCAGAATAAACAGACAGACATTTATTTTAATATAAGACAAGTATCGTATCCGTTTTCGTATGCATTTTGTAATTACAAACATGCATTTCAATGTTATTTATTAGAATTTATATATTTTAAAACTCATTTAGTTTAAGGTCTATATCACTTCAATTTCGTAAGCCTGCTTGTTTTTTTGAATAAACTAAGAGTGGGTGTGAATTTGAATACAATATTACGATTTTCCAATACACAACGTATGCACATATCTTAATATAATTTTGTTAAAATGCAATCAACATTTGTGACTAACACGAGGGGCTTGTAAAAAGAAATTAGTCATCAGCATCATTACCATACATTTTAAATGAGTGCTTTAAATACAATACAATATATATTACGTATAAATATAAAAAAGAGTTGTTGATGATGATTCTAATGATAATGGAGGCCCAATGATGCAGAAGCATCAATAGGCCGCCATAGTGTGGGTCACCATGCATCATTGTTGCATTGTCTGCATCCGTAATGAGTATGGTGACCACCACCCTTGGATTCTGCTTATGCTTTCCATCAGACGGAGTAGAGTCATTTGGTAGGGCCATACATGTTTTTTTTAAATAGTTAAATAATCTGTAACATCGATGATATGCATCAACCATGTAATATTACATTCACACATGTTTCAACAAATAATCGTATCTCAATCTTAGGTTTTTATACATATAGAATTGACAGATATACCAACTCAAAAACCAATTAACTCTTTTGATGATAATATTTCGCTGATAAAAAAAATAGATACTCATTTCAGGGAAAACGCCAAATACTGAGTATTCATTGTAACAGTTAACCCATTACAAAAAGTAATTATAAAAGAGAAAAGAGGAAAACTTGTAAAATTCGTATTGGAAAAGTTTGTGCCAACCTAAGGGAAAAACAGCATTTCAAGTTTAATTTGGATAGAAAAAGTACCGTTTTTTCTTAATTTAAAATCAAGAGGCTGAATTGATGATATTAAACTCAAATCAATTAAATAAACTAAAACAAATTTAGAAAATCTATAACCCGATTACGTAAAAACGATTGATAAAATTTATATAGATAGACTACGCTTCATTCACTAAAATTGGTCTGTAGTTTAGGCGCTACAGTGGAACTACATAGGTCATAGACTGTCATAATTACTACCCTTCATTTTGGCTTTACTGTAGTCGGGTAAAAAGAGAGAAAAGTAGTAAAGAGCACGATTGTCTATTGGTTTGATCTTAAATGCACTCAGGTACATAAAATTGATCCAGAAATATTAGCAAGATGCACATGTCCGAATTTAGTTATATTTTAAGATGACATACCCAGATATCAACGCACAGCCCAAACCGCTGAAGCTAGAATCCTGAAATTTTGATGTAGGTTCTGTATATAACGTGAGTGAGCACTAAGAAAGGAATTTTTGAAATTCAACCCCTAAGGGAGTAAATCAGGGGATGAAAGTCTGCGTGAGCGAAGTCGCGTGTAAAAGCTAGTTATTATATAAAAGAGTAAGGTGACTGACTGACATACCCAGAGATCAACGCACAGCCCAAACCGCTGAAGCTAGAATCCTGAAATTTTGCATGTAGGTTCTTTATATAACGTAAGTGAGCACTAAGAAAGGAATTTTTGAAATTCCACCTCTAAGGCAGTAAATCAGGGGATGAAACTCTGCGTGAGCGAAGCCGCGTGTAAAAGCTAGTAATATATATTTTCTTTTTATCGTTTTCCAAAAAAGGATTATTGGAAACCGAGTACTATACTCAAAGGTGTCCTAAAGTGATGTAAACTGAAGTTAATTGTCCTTACAAAGAAATAAAGGCTTTAAGCTCAAGTCATCGACAATACAGGTTCATATGTTAAGACTAATGCATGAAGTACCTACATATATTTAAACCTGCTTTTATCCGTCTAGAGCCAAGGTGCGGTCGATAGCAGTTAATTATTCTCAGATGTATGCGGTTTATTTACGGCTGATACGTAACTTAGCTGAAGCAGTAGAACAAATAGCAGCTCTGCTACTGTTTATAAATAAGTTTATATAATTATAAAGTTTCAAATCAAAAGTTCAGGCTTAAGGCTATTAATACTAATTCTGTTGTTCGAAAACTCTCTAAACTAAAAGTCACTAAAAATAATCTATGTCCCGTCAAACGACGTTTTAAATGAAAAAAGATTGATGAAAATGAAATATGTTACATTAAAATTGACGTTATCTCAATAAATAGAGAAATACGAAATTGGAAATCGGTTTAGTAAAATAAGACAATATTAGAAAATTTAAGTTTAGTGACGCACCAACAGAAATGGAACTAATGTCTGGCTTTTCGTTTAAAGTAAAGATGTTAAATCTAGGATTACAAATAGAGTTTGATACTTAAATATCAATTTTATAATAATACTCAAATAACAACATACAGATTACATCTTCCAAAAAAATGAGTAAAACCAACAAAAACATTATATTTTTAAGTTCGAGTTAAACAATTTAATTATAAAATAAAAAAAGTAAAAACTAGAACCCAACTACGACAAAAAACGACGCTGAAAAATAATGAAACAAGGTTGAAAAGCCGAAGTCACGTTCTATGTAACGTGTGCCTACGGTTTTTCATAATTCCGCACCAAACGTTAAAAGAAATCAGTGAAGTAAAGGTCGTCAGTGATAATTATTAATTACTAACATAAGCAAACAGATAGATCTTTGAGTTAAAGTGCTTTGACTTGACCCATTGAATTATAAGTCGAGATTTCATGGTTTTCCTCTCATTTGATTTATCAAGTTTGTTAGAAATATTTCATTCTTATAATTGACCCTAACGATCGATGCAATAAAAGTACAGGCTGTAATTTTACAGATTTTAGTCAGTTCGATTATCGGGTGTGACAAGCGGATTTTTGGAAATCTTTGAATGCAGTTTTCTTTATTTTCAAAAATAAAGGAATGTTTTCTTTGAGTAAAATTTTCTATCTACAGTATTAAGAGTACTTTCCCTTCAGATGGCATAACAAAATTTCACCTTTATATAGGAGAGGTGCACTACACTACGAAAATAAAAAAAAACAGCAATATCTTTCCATCATTGTCTGTGAAAATACTGCCATCATCTGATACGACTAAATCAAACAAAAATATTGTTTGGCTTCATTCAAAAGAAGTTTCCTCAAGGTTGTAAAAAATATTGGAAAGGAAAAGCTGAGAGTATCGTAAAAGCAAATTAGCTTTATTTTGCATATCAAAAGAAACAAATTTAAAAATATTGGCTGAGTAAGTGAGATAGAAAATGGTCTTTCATTGATTTTCCCCTAAAAATATTGATAATCTTCCTTGAAAAGTGTCGCTAATAGCAAGTAGAGTTTCAGGAATAGATTGAAACTCTTCTTAATAATTTTTCTTTTCACTGTGTAGCCTCAATCCTCATAACACTTCACAATCACTAGAAAAATGTTCTAAAAGAAAAGCTTGAATTTTACATTTTTGTTATTATTTTCAGAGGTTATTTTACATTATGTCAATTGTAAGAGATTTATCTTTCAAACCGTCATATTAATGTGACCCTAACGTAACATGAAGACTCAAGACGCATTGAGTGATCTACGTGATATACCTACATACTCGTATTTATAAAAAAAAAAACATCGTTTGTCTTTTTTTTTACTCGGTTAAAAATCACACACTTTTCTGAATAAAGCGATATTCAATGCTTGTAAATCCTACATAGGCTCCCGTCGCCCTCCTCATTTTCTATGGAAACTGATAGCTTATAGACCTCATAGAGCCTCATAGTAATAAAAAACAAAATTTTGTGGTCATCTGTAAGATAGAGAAGAAAACACATAAGAAACCCACTATTTACTAAGATGTTGCCATAAAATTAATTAGTTCCCGGGGCTCTTAATATTCTTGAGGTTCAGAACTTATTAATTGAGAAGTACTTAATTGTAAGATCCAAGGTAATAAATCCAACTCTTGATCACAAGATGAATGTAAATAGACTTCAAAAAAATCGGTGTCACTGTTCTGAATTCCAGTAATATCAATTCCAAACAACATTTTCATAAATCTAGGTCAAGCTCATAAGCTCATCATTTTGCAGAAAAAATAAACAATCTCACAATAAAAAACACAAACACATACCTGATAAACATTGAATACTGTCCAGCATGCAAAATTATATAAGATACACTCTTGAAATTAAACTCACTTCTACTTTATTTCATCATTTATTTAGACAATCGACAGAAAAAAAATGTTAGAAATTCGATATTCAGAAAGATACCGAAACTAAAAATTTAGCTCCTATTTATTGCTGATTCTGCTATTTTATATACAAGAATATAAAATATATTTGTGATATTTTATCAGGTTATATCGGTACCTGCAGCAAGCGTAGAAAGCATAATATGCTTGTGCATATGAAAATGAAAGCATCGACATATTATGTCGATGCTTTCATTTACATTGGATTAAAATAAATTGTTTTAATAAGATTATACTTTGGATATGTGGAATCTAAATATATTAGATCACGTTATTAACATATGTATTACGTTGTCATTTAATAAAAATAAACGAGAAAATAATGCGCTTGCTGTCAACCCAACAAAACCCTTTTATGCCTTTCAGAACCACGCACCCCACATGTCATGTCATTCACGCACAAAACATTTCCTATGAGATTTGTCTCCACACAGATGCGACCCGACATCATACGTTCATGATACTTTCAGAAAACATAATCTGTAATTTATTGTTCTATTGTTTACATTTATAGTATGTTTCACGGGTCATAAGGCATTCACAACCAAATGAGCCAGATATACTGTCATAGTGAAGAAAACCATTTGTTTTGTAGTCTGTGATCATCAATCAAGCAGCGGAACAACGGATTACGAAATCATTCTTTAAAAATTGAACAATAATACCATATTCAAAGGTCTTTACAATAGTTACTCTATAAAAGAATGCACTTTATTTTTATCCATTGGTCGGTATTTCCACCAACTGCTTGTGTTTCGACATATACCATCTCTTAAAATTTCTATTAATTTTTGCCCCATATAATTATCATTGGTTCTGCACCATTGAGATCACTATTGAGATGATGAAAACAAAAACTACATGAAAAGTTATGCACGGTTAGAACACCATAACTTTAACCGGTCGTTGAATTTGATTTTACTTATAACAACTCTAAATTAGTACTATACCCAATAATGTTATATAAAAAAAAAGCAGATATGTTATCAGCGCCCGAAAAGTGAAGACTCGAATACCATCCAATTTACTTATCTCGCAATTACAGTACGTAACGAAATTAAAGAATACATTTATAATGTGATAATGAATTAAAGCTATCTTTTTCTCTTACGTGCTGCATCGTATCTGTCGTACCTACTATTTATCAGTGACATTTGTCAATACATGCAGTTTAACAGCACGGCCGCGGCAGGCACTGCACAGATTTCGGCGCAAATCATTACGTACGTAACATATCTATAGTTTTGAAATATCATTGACTATATCTTACAAATAAAATAGTCTTTCTCATTATATTAATAAGTCAAATAAAATTTAACTTCAACTAAGTTCTGACACCATTAGTTCTATGTATAGTGGAAATAAGTATAAGTTATGGCTGCACTTAACTTTAAATAGAGTACTAAATATGTCAATACCTTGCATCAACTTCGATGTGCAGTGCAGGTTAGCTCATACTTCGAAAGTTAATATAGTGATAATACGTCACATACCACGCACGTAGATACTTCATATACAAAAGTAGGAAATCGCTTCAAACTTTACCACATTACTTTAAGAGCAACACTAAACATGTTTGTGGTAGTTTCTGAGGTAGTTTAATTACTGAGGATAAGTTTTCCGGGAATCTATAACATGTTCGATGTTTGACGCTCAAAACATAGCACAAATTCTAGAAAGTGTGTACACTTTCTTGAATTTGTGCACACAAGAAAAATATCATGTCACTAAATTATTTAATACGATTAACATTCAAAAACACTCTGACAAAAAAAAAAATTGTAACAAAAATATCATCAAAATTTACTATGTATGTACATATATAAACATATATCTACTAATACTACTACTACTACTAATTTTATACAGAGTTTAAGCTTATTAGTTTTTATTTTCAGTGTAATCACTGGTAATACTTATCTGATTTTGAAAATTATTTCAGTGTCAGAAAGGTGGTATCATCTCAGAGTGCTTAAATCATATTCGAAATACCAGCCACTCGGGCGGAGCAACTAGTAACAGCTATTCGGTAATAATCAATTAATTAGGTTAAACGTTATTCGCCTAAATATATTTCACTACCATTATTCTTAAAGTGAATATTTAATTTCATACTTTCGTGATCTAGTTTGTCTCAATGAGTACAGAGTATCATCATTTCGTTGGAGTAATAATTACTGGTATCTTACTGATTGGGCTGAAATTATTGGAAACAGTTTTGCAATTACAACCACATCTAAAGCATAGTAAATATTTAATCAGTACCAAAATTGAATGAGATTTACTTCAGTTGTATGTATCAGCATATTTACATTAAAATTTTCTTATTGTAATTTGAAGAAAAACCACTCGATTCGACATCACTTTAAGAAGACAAAGACTACAACCATTCGAGCCTCACCTTTACGCAAAAGTTAAGAAATCCTTAGCATGAATTCTTTGAAGTGTTATGAAAAAATTATTACGTCAAAGTAAAATTTTGTTTGAGATTTCACAAGTTTGAAAAACCTTATATTTGCCCTTATTTTATGTTCTGCAAAAATTCAAAGCTGCCTTGAAAGTTGAAATTCAGAAATAGCACTAAAATTTAGTCTATCCGACTGCCATCCTATTGTTCTACATCTATTAATGGACGTCAGTCGAAGGCAGTTTGAAGCCAAGGACAGAGCAACTAAATTGGATAGTGAAGTATTCTTCGCTGTCTGCAAATAGTAAAGCATATACCTAGGCAATCCTTTTTGTATTAATGAAGTATAAATGAACTAAATCACGATATACATAGTCACATATTAAATGACTGATTTGATTTTTAATTTATATGCCAAAGAGAAGTTAATAAGCAATGATTGTTGAAAGTAACATTGAATCCATATTTTATAATTGGCAACTATCGCATAAACTTTTCCAATTGCTGCTTAATAGCCGTTTCCGTTTTACATTATAAAAGCATCAATTTAGAAAAACTTGTCGTATTATGTTAATGATTAAGCATTCGTGTTCTGTTTTTTTTCTTCAATATTATAATGCAAAGCTTTTCATATAATCTTGACGTAATAACAAGACAAAACCAAGTTTACTTAGTCGGTATGTTTTAGCACATTTCACGACAATCATACCTTTTATTATTATATTATTATTAAAAGTAAATATTTGTTACGTAGTATAGAAACTTATATACATAACCATAATTAAAAATACAAACAATAACAATATAACTTTATTATGTATTGAATCAAATAAAGGCTATTATTATTATAACTTTTTTTATTCTGAAGTTTTTTAGGCGATAATTTGTGGTGAAATAGATGCCATGGCGTTTCAAAGAAACAGAGAGATTCTGCCGCCAGCTAAATATGCCTGGTAAACTGATGATGTCAGGAAGCCTTATAGAAAAATAACAAACAATTTCATATACGCTCGTTTACTTGAAAATACCCATCTGATTCATATTAATGGGATTTAAAGGATTAATGCGGAGTATTCCGTGGCAGCATAATGCAGAAAAAACGTTTTAAATGCTTTTTAAAGCTTCCAGTTCCTGAGGCAAACATTTATCCCACCAAAACATTTTCATGTAAATGTTGCCAAGACTACTGCATATGGCTTACCCTGTGAAAAGATATCAGATCTCATGTAGAGCCAAGGTTCCAAATCTACACGCTCTCGCTACACGAGAGTTAGGGCGTGTAGATTCGGAACCTTGCTCTACATGACATCTGATATCTTTTTCACAGGGTAAGCCATATGCAGTCGTCTTGGCAACATTTTACATGAAAATGTTTTGGTGGGATTTCATTACTTTTTGTGAGTTGCTTGAGGCAGTTTTTTTTCTTTTTTTGGGCTGTATTTCTTGCACATCTTCTTTCGTCTTTCGAAAAAGTCCGTGTACCATATATAAAACCTCTAGCATAAACATTTGTGAAAGTCTCATACAAACTTCCACCCGCCAAATTTGGGGGTTGGGGGGCAAAAGTAATAGGTTTATGAATTTTTCCATTGTTTCTATACTAAAGTTAGTTTGCATACCAAATTTCAGCTTTGTAGCACTTCAGGAAGTACCTTAACAGTTTTGAAGATCATCAGTGTGTCACTGACGAATTCGGTGTTTTTTAGGTATCAATAAAATCTAAAGTATCAGAGCTATGCAATTGAAACTTTGTATGTTTCATTAGTCTATTGATGAAATCATACCCTGAGAATTTGAACGATCTGGTTTATCGGGAACCAAAGTTATGAGGGTTCAAAAAAACGACGAAACACTTCGAGAAAAGGTAGGTAGTGCCCTTCCGCTTCGCTTGACTCGTCTTGGCGGGGACACGACTGTGCCCCCAGATCTGTATAATATTACCAAATCATCTTTTTTTTTTCACACACTTTTTTTTTTCCCATGTACGAAAGTTACTTCCACTGTTTTCACCTACGTGTATGGAATATGTATGTATTTATTGGTAACGGTTTATCATTGTTCATCATCATGATAGCTATCACATGACACAGACTTAACTTATTCCATACTATAATCTAGCCAAAAAAAATATCTACATGTACAAATTAGTGCCCAAAGTATAGATAACGATAGGCTATATTGCCTATTTTCATAGTAGGGTACATAAATATTCATGTAACTGGTACCATTAGAATGTCATGGAAAACAAACAGCATTTGACCTTGACTGTTTATTTAAGCCTACAAACATATATTACGTACATGCATAGGTTCATGGCTTTCTCTCTTTAATGTAGACACAGGAATAACTCGTCATTAAAATATATCCATAAACATCACTTTCTTAGACTTTCATTAAGCAAAAAAGACCAATGGTTTTGAGTTATTTTGCTCTTAATTCTCCAGAACAGAGTATTAGTAGTCTAGTAGAGCCACGCTGATTTCAGCACTAACAGGCTGGCTCGATCGGGGCGGTACTACGCTTGCACAGAAGATCAGCGTAAAATGACAGCGTTCGTACTGTCATGTTTCGTTGGTGAGTGCGAAACTGGAGGCCCATTATGCAGAAGCATCACTAGGCCGCCATAGTGTGGGTCGCCATGCTGCATTGTTGTATTGTCTGCATTCGCAATGAGTATGGTGACCACCACTCTTCGATTCTGCTAATGCTTTCCATCAGGTAGAGTAGAGTCATTTTGGCAGGTCTATACATAAAAATAGAACAGTTAATCCAATTGTATGTTCAACGCAGTCAACTGTTTTGTGTTTCATTCTATATACTCAAAGGAATTCGTCATTCCCTTTTTTACTTTCGTCAATATTATGTCCTCTTTCCAGTTGTACGAGTTCAGATTTATATCTGTTTTTACAAACCAAAATTATTTCGCACATGCCTATTACATCCATTCCATTAAAACCAATATTTTTGCTCGTTTATAGGCAGTTAAATAAATCTCCAGAGTTTTATTGACCTAAGCAACGCCCTATGGCACTGGTCGCCTAACTAATGATAGTACTATATCATTACCAGGATTTTGGAAATATTAGGTGGTATCTTTTATTTTTTCCTTTATGGTAACATAAAAAATATAAATAAAAAACGCATACATAAAATTTGGTAGAAGTGGTCCAGTGCTTTAAGTCGATCTCGTGGTCATGAAACAGTATATTTTTTGCTATTATGAAGTCAATGTCATGAACATGATATTGAGAACATGAGAACATGATACAGTATCCTTATTTTGATTATACTAATCAAAATAAGGATACTGTATCATGTTCTAACGATATAGATGGTACTATCGACAAACTTAAATCATGACTCACTTTGCCGATAAATCGTTTAAAACCATGAAAACCACAAAGATTTTTCTCCTTTACAGCGCGTGCCGCATTAAGACCTTTAAATATTAAGCAAGCTACGTCAATACTGGTCGGCAATTTTTATCTTTACCATCACTGCAGTAGATAATTTATTAGTTTAAACAGTAATACTTATATTTTGAATCCATGTTCTTTGGAATTAACTCAGATTGAAATAACTCAGAACAAATTACGAGAAATATCTCACATCACTGCAACAGATAACTCTGTGTGTAATTAAATGACAGACAATAAGGTTGGTACCTTACCCCAAGGCTACACACTCGACGAGTGGCAAGAGAAATAGCAAGGGAATGGGCAGAGACATGTTGTGGCTGCGTTACTCGTCATGCTGCTCGTCCTGCCGCTCGTCATGCCCGGCGATCCATTTTTTTGTCGGTTTTTTAGCGCGAGTCAAAGGAGCGACAATACGAGCGCGAGCGACCAGCCACACACTCACAATGCACTCACTTTGCGTCGAGCGCTCGTGTCGCTAGCACGTAAATGATTTTTGCAGTAATTTTGACATGACATCGCAGCTAATGTCGCCGCCGCCGCTCTTCAATGAATGGTCGTATGAAAATATATTAAAATTTATTGAATTAATAGCTACTGAGCCTGCAATTTGGAATCTAAAAAACAAGCAGCATATAATATCTATACAACTATTACAAATAAATACAATTGCAGTGTCTGTTTGTCATATTAAATCGCTTTTTAGTTTTTATTAAATGCATATTATGTATGTTTACATGATACATATATACCAAAATATATTTTTTTACAATTTTTGTCTTTCGGAGTAACTTAGGCTACTTTTTTAGGCTAACTTTGCCCCACGGCGTTACACCGGATTACTGTTGTACCACGGGTAACGCCGCGGGGCTCAGCTAGATGAAATATACGTAATAGAACGTAAGTAATATATTGAAAAAACTAAATAAAAAAACAATTAACAGTTGTGGGTGGTAGAGTTCAAAATTTTTAGAAAGTTATTATTTTTTATAATTCTACTAGTTTCTCTCATTCATGTATGGCACTGCACCTAAATACATTTCAGTACACAATGGCAAATACGATATTTAAATTAATCCCTATACTGTAAAACATAATGTGTGCGCTGCTATAATGTTGTACTCCATCGCAAGGCGAATACTGGAATGAGGAACAACGCTATGAACATTGCGAGTAGGGGAGTGTTTGGCTGTTAGGGCAATATTCGCGGCAGCGCGAGCAGCAGCGCGAGGAGAAGCGCGAGTGGCATAGTCTGACTGTAGGGTTAGGTTGGTACCATGGAAATGTAAATTTACGTGAATGTCGACCTAAGAGTATTTGAATTTCGGTAAGAAAGTAAGGTTATGGTTGATCATGCTTCAAATTTGTCAATAGTACCATTACTATTTAGTGAGTTTATATGATTAGGCTTAAAATATATAAGTGTGTTCAACAATTGCTATGATTTATGTAGCTCAAAAGTAAACTGAAGTGTTTGGTTCTCTTCTAGGTAGCGATAAATTTTCTTCTTTTTTCCTAGTTATGTAGGGATTCCCATTATAATTATATTCTAGACTATACAGGCAATGTTTAGTGAACTGAACTTACTAGTAATCCAAGCTGATATGGTTTAGTTTTGATGTAATTTTTTAAACTTTTATTTATAGTGGTTTTAGTACATAGTTTCTATAAAAGACAGTGGTATAATAAATCGTCGAAAATTAATATTTGTAATATATAAAAATGAATTCCTGTTTGTTAGTCTCGCTGAGACTTGATAATGGCTGGACCGATTTGGCTAATTTTTATCTAAAAATATTTGTGGAAGTTCAGGGAAGGTTTAAACGGTAAGAAACATAAATAGTAAATATCAGAAAATATTAAAAATGACAATTAAATTTTTCAATTTAAACTGTTCCTAACTGTGAAACATTTCATGTCTTTTGTGTTTCTATAAAGAAAACTGACGCTTAGTTGTCAAATAAATATTGGTGCGTCTAGAGATTTGTCTGTTTCACAGCTATATTATGAGGTCCGATATCTTAAGTCTGTTTGGTTGGAATACAAAACAGGTTCGTTTCAGAAATGTATTTAGTGTTGTATAGTTTACACAAATATAATATATAGGTTTACCAGGTCATCTAGTTTGTAATAAAAACAATCCAATAACTAGAAGAATTATTTCTTAAATCTACTACTTTCGTTGGCCTACATTCTGTAATAAGGCCGTTAATGGGTAGGTCGTTTTTCTTTTTATAGGCCATTTACCGACTTTTTGGTTCTTCTATTTTTGCCAAGAGAGAAAGATGATAAATTATGCGTCACATTTTTTAGAATAAATCCTGTTTTTTTGTTTGCTAGTTTGAAGAACATAGTTTGCAGGCTTCCCATTAATGTGATGTTTAAAAGCATCAACATATGAGCATTTGGTGACGTTAAGGTGAGCCTGTTATGAAATAAACTAATGGGTACCTTTATAATTCGAAATAATTAAAAAAAAAAAAATTCTAACCTCTTTTCTAAGGAGAGGCATATATCCAGTAGTGGATTGTTAAACTCTGTTGATGATGATGATGACTACTTTGTAAGTTATTATACTAATAGTGAAAGAAAATAGCGTGAAAATAATTATTTGTTATACAAGATTTCTAAGTTGCTTTTTAACCGCGTGCTCAATTTTGATGACCGTACAAGCGTAGTATTCTAAAATTAGAATCCTGAGTGTTAGCGAGGGAATCAAAAGACCACAAGGTGAAAAATCTTTGCACTCGAGTGCAACACGTAACTTTTCATCCCACCTCAGCGAGAAAATGACTAAATGCAAAAAAGACAATGCCGCGGGCTTTACGAACTTAGTGCACACGATGTTCTAAATTCAATTTACTTTATCCTCTAGCTGATAAAAACGGCTTTTGCACACAGATATCGAAGGGCTAAATACTCTTTCCGAGATGAAACGAAAAAATATTTAATTCGTTTACATATGGCAAATATTTTTTAACGCTTTTTAATTATTTCTGAAATTAAATTTACCTATTAATAAACATTACATACCCTTCGAGAGAAACTTTTAAGAGTTCGCCTGTGACAGCCGTGCAACTTGAGGAAAAACAAGGCAATTCAAATATTCTTGATGAAATATAGGCTAAAGGATTTTAACATTTTGGCGACCGACAATAACTTAACATAAAGCCTTGTTGACTGGCGGTCATGTGAGGTCACTCTATGTCACTGAACTTCTGAACATACATAAACATTGTTTTACTACATTCTGCATGCTATGTGAATGAATAACGAAGATCATACATATGGATCGTAAAATAAGTAGGAAAAAAATCTCTCTAAAAGCGATACTTTTAGCTGAGAGAAATGTAACTGAATAACCATTCACTGACAAACCTCAATATTCGCCAAATAAAATAGGCTGAAACGGGAACTCAACTGACATAGTTAAATTGCAGCTATCTAAGCAACTAAAAATAGAGTTAAGGATAAAATAACAAAATGCACGATATGAACTCAACAGCTAATCCACCTCGTCTTCCTATATCAATTCTTGGTCTCCTTACTGTTATGTCCGAGACGTAGACACAAACCGTGGACCGCTTGCTATAAAGCTACATTATGGTTGGAGTTTTCTCGAAGAAAAAGTTTCTAAAAGCCAACATCTGACAAAAAACCAAGATGGCTTAAATAATAGGTAAGCATGCTGAAGCGTCAATATGCCATCATGTCTGTGGGATGACCGATAGGTGTTAGAGAAGAAGCGTCTGGAAATCGAAACTGTGGTTCGCGAAACGGCAGGTAGGATAACCTGACGACGTGGAGAAGATAACTGGGGTGATCCGTATACGTAAGTCGGAAGACCGCAGTGGACAGCTGTAGCCAAATTAATTGATTGATTATATATACCACGCGGTAACAATCCGGCAGTTAAAAATATGAAACATGCATTTTATCAAAATTTACTGTTCACTTATTTATTTTGATGAATTGCATTTTTTTTGATAATATCCTATAAAATAGTGTAAGATATTAAAATTCATCAGCTGAATGAAATATCCAAGAAATCAAGATTCCGTTAACAGCGTTTTGACTGAAAGTAAATATATCAGTGTGGACGAATACGCCAATATTTGTTTACTTGTGTTCCTTTCGACTGTGAATACCTATTTCCCACTGTAAGTGCTTACTTCATAGGGGTTGTTGTAACAGGTAAAAACGTTCAATCACTTTTACTTCAGAAGAGCTTAGTTGGGGAACGTAACTTAAATATTTTTCTATAGGCAAGAGAAGCAGTTTGTCGTATTAAATCTTTTTGTTTTTAAGTTTCTCAATATACACTGAGGATTTATAACATATCTAAATACGTAAGTTGAATTTCTGTTTCAAATTTGTGACAACTTTAAGTCGTACTTTAGAAATACTTAATAATTAACATGTGAATCAAAAACTTTGTAACCCTTTTGACGAAAATTATGCTATAAAAGGTGTACAAAATTTAAACTTTATAATATGGAGAAAGAGTGCAGAAGGACAGCTGAAACAAGATAAAAAAGAAATACGGTCGAACTACGACATTTTTTTTTTATGTTTGGCCTTGCTGAAATAACCTGCCTGGTGGAAAGCTTAAGCAGAATCCAAGAGTGGTGGTCAGCATACTAATTGCGAATACAGGCCATGCAGCATAGTGACCTACACCATGGCAGCCTAGTGATACTTCTGCATCATTGGGCCCCACTGGGCAACCACTAGAACTTAATAATTACCAATACTTTCTGTGAACATTGTACTAACCTAATACGTGAAGGTAAAGTTAAATATTTGGCAAATATTATTGAATACGCGTATACTAAGATATTTAGATTTCGTTGGATATGAGGCAGCTCGTTATTTTCTAAAAGGTACGGACAACATATAGTAGGTTATTTAGAATGTAATAAGGGTTGCCTTTTCAAAATAAACCTTCCATGATGCTATTAGGTATACTCCTACATCATTTGATGGAAGTAATGTAATAATTTTACATGTTTGAATATAAGTAAAAAAACCTTTTCCTAAAACTTGCCTAGTACGTGAAAATATATTATTTGCCTATTGGTAAGTAGTTACAACTTTTAAATAATAGAAACATCAAATATAGACTATATTATTCTTCATAGAAGTCTGTGGAAAAGACTTTCAACAGTATCACATAATTTATTATCCGTCACAAGAAGATGGTTTTACGAAAGCCAGGATGTTATATGTTCCACTGTCCAATCCAATTCCATGTCGAGAAATTTACGTGGGTTTAATTTTAATCTATATATATAAAAATGAATTGCTGAAATGTATGTTCGCGCATAACTTCCGATCGGCTGCCCCACACTGCCTGTGGGCAACAGAGACAAATATGTAAATATGGCGGTACGAAGTTCGCCGGGTCAGCTAGTAGTGTACATAACACAAATAAAACTTGTATGTTCTATTTTTCAAGGTTTAAAAATACCTTTATCTTGAATTGGTAATCCATATTATACATATTGCCAGCTTTCAATAATACAAAATTCTAAATTCTAAATATGGTTAAAGTGAAATTATGATCTGGTCTGTAACCCAATCTGACTATATCGATCTAACGATTTATCAATCCATCAAGTAGGTAATAGCAGTTCATTTTTGGACATGGATCTCTCTCAATATGCGCTATGGTACCCTGTTGAAACTGGTTCAGTAATTAGATCTCTACGAGCAATATCGCTTTAATTCTACTCTCCCATCACGTTTTGATATCCTTTATATTTACAATCTATAAAATTTTGTATATTATTAAGAATGTGACTATTCAACGACCACACTAAAACCCAATGACGCACACAGTATAAAAGTTAATTTGGCAGAAGTGGGTGTTTATAAAGCCTCTGCCTACCTACATACCTACATACATATACATAAATACCTTATCAAGAATAAAATGAAAGTCACATATATGAAACTACCATCATCCATTAATCAAGCGATCAGGTGGGTGAAGCCGGTAACCATGACGACAAGGTGTTAAATTATACCCACGATGATTATCCTTAATCTTGTTTAAATAAGCGAGAAAAAGACAATACGTGTCTTCGCCATTATTGGGTTTTTGTTTTATGTTACTAATTGATGATAATGGTTTTATTTAGCATAGTTTCGTTAGTGTTTAACCCTATTACCTTCTGTCTAATTCTAGAAACATTACGTATTCATACGCGACACAGACGATAAATATTTAAGTACTTGAGTTCATTAGAAAATCTAAACTTGGATATTTTAAAGCATACTACCTTTTATGACACACATTTATTCACTATAAGCCGTAAAGGGGTTTAGAATTCATTGTCAGTGACACTACCCAAGAAGCATAGTCACTAGTATTAAAATAAGGAGAAAGTTTTAAGGGAAGGAAAACTTGACACAAACCCTATAGCAACCCGGCCGGCGAAGTAGTAGGCAAAAAACTCCTTTCCAACTAGAATCTGTCTGTCGGTCAGCAGTGTACTGATTTTTCAAATAGTAGGATTCATCAGTAGAAAGTTTTTTTCAAAAAGTAGAAATCAGTTCATAAGTATTTATAGTTACATTTATTTTAATGTTTTTTACGACAAGCGCTCCACTATCAGAAACAAATTACAATTTCAAACCTTTTGTGTTACGCTAAACACTCGTTTTCTATACAATATACTTGCGAATCATATGATATCAGTTTAATGTTAAACCTTTTCATGAATTTTAAATCCTCAGATCAATTAAAAAAGGTAGATAACGCACGGCCTTTGTTTTTACTGAAGCCAAAAAACCCAGGTACTTCCAAGTAAACACACGCGTTAACACACACACATGCAACAAACTTTGCTACTTTTCGTTTGTATCGTATACGATATCGTAATTGCACAAGACGGCACTTTGTAGGTAAACTTACTCCACAACTTATAAGTATTTTACTTTTATAGTGTTAAATATGTGCAAACTAATTGTAATTTATAAGAAACAAATATATTTATTTTCGCATATTACCTATTTTAATGCACTTTCCAGGGTCATTTTTTTAAAAGTGGCAACTCTTCAGTCACTCGCTCTATTTAAAAAAATGGCTTCACTTTCTTATTTTACGTGCGTTATCTACCTTTTTGTTTAATCTGAGTTTAAATCATTAAGTTTTCTACAGTTTTCTATGTATGTTACAGGAAATTTTTAGTAGTAAAATCTTAAAAGTATTGTTGTAAATACTAATTAAACTTAGCTAGTTCCTTTGCGGTTATATTAAAGAAAATCATTTTTCCGTAATAGCTGATCTAATATTACAATCATAACTCATAAGGGCCTCAAATAAACCTATAAACATTTCTAAATCTGATGAGCGATAGACTTCTAAAACGGATGTCTATTATGATAATTGGTACAATCAACAAGCCTTGAAAGCACCTTAAACGTTTGTAATTACAAGCCTAAGCTCATTTACTCACAGAGAAAACTGGAATATGCAATTACGGAAGCAATTCTCTACGACATTAACAACCTGACAAGCAAAATAATTACCTTTCGCGTCTCTATGACACGCTTGTAATTGCATTCATTTTTTTTTTTTTGTCGATCAAACCAACTTTTATTATATAGAGTGTACACTTAACATGCATTATTGGGAATCTAAATAATATAGTAGTGCCAGAAGTGAACATTGACAAAATACTTTTTATGTAACTTGAAATGATTATTCGCTCAGTAACAGCATCTATTTTCAACCGAATTCAAAAAGGAGGAAGTTCTCAATTCGACTGTATTTTTTTTTTTTATGTTTGTTACCTTATAATTTTTTACCGACTTAAAAAAGGAGGAGGTTCTCAATTCGAGTGTTTTTTTTTTAAGTTTGTTACCTCATAACTTTAGATTGGGTGAACCGATTTTGATGATTCTTTTTTTATTTGAAAGCTGGTGCTTCCCGTGTGGTCCCATTTAAATTTGGTCCAGATTGAAGTCGGCATTTTTTTGTTAAAATTTGTGATTATTTTCTAAATAAGACATCCTTTTTTACTTTCTTAAAATTTCATCATAGTTTTACAAACTATATGACATGACTGATTTTAATTTCGTAAACGTTGACTCTTATTTTAATCGCAAGTTACAAAAATATACCGATACGGTTACACTATGTAGCACCCACCATTTAGAAACTTCTAATTTGCTTTATTTATGTCAATCGATGTTTTTTCTCACTGATTTTGTCGTTTTCGTGGTTTTGTTCTATAAACAAAGTCGTTAAACACGCGTAGCCGTTATCCCAATAGCTTGTGAAGGTATATCAATACTTTTTGAATGGCTTTTTTGTTTTATAGTTAATAAAAAACCATTTCAAAGAAAACATACCTACATATTCGCTATATATAATGAAAAAAAACGGATGAAATTGAGAACTTGCTCCTTTTGGAAGTCGGTTGAAAAGCGTCGGACGACGTTATCGAAATATTTTCAGAAAGCACCCCACGCTTTTTTGCTTTAAAATAATTTCTTTTATTTATCACTCTATGCTTAGTTTGAATTATTAAAAAAATATATTCTACTTTTTAGTTTCGTTTATATATAAAAGATTTCAAATTATTGTATTGTCATTGGTCCTCGATAAGTCTACTAAGTTTAATGGAATCTGACCGTTTAAAGTGGGTCATAATCAAGTCCAAAGGAGTCGGTTACAAACAAACATAAAGGTGAAGATAATGTAAAGCATGTAAAAACGGAATAGAGTATATAACAGGGTGAATAATAGCTTTAAAAACTCAAGAAATGAACATTGTGCGCAATATTGTAGCTAAAAATAAACTCCATTTTTCGTATTTCATGAAGCCACGTTTGACGTTATTTGGCAACAAATTGGCATCATTTTGATAATATCAAGTAATACTGACAAATGTTTTGTACATTCGATTGAATATGAATTGTACGCACGTGAATTTGAAGCAGGTTTATCTAAATCCTCTTATTGGATACGCTTTGTTATGCACATGCAATGCACTCAATGTTTTCCATTTAAACGTGATAGTTGCAATTGGAATTTAGGTATAACAATTAGATTGTATTGGTTGTAAGTTTTAGATATTTTACACAATTTAATCTGTCAAATACAAGATTCCAAAATTCTTTAGAATGTCCGCGAAATTGCTTACAAAATGGATCACGTTGCTTCCTTTACATTTAAAGCACTCTTTTTACCAATGCCTATGTTTACTCAAGGAAACCCTTTAGTAACAGATAGGTTGAACGTTCCTCAATTCTTTAGACAGTGGTATGACAACAATTGACCCTCTCGACCGTCCTCAGGCTTTTGCAGTCCTCTTCCGTCTAACATCATTGTAATGTCTCTAAAGTCATAGTTAACTCATTGTTCTATTCAAGCTATGGACTTAACTCTGTTTGATAAATTGGATATCATAGTCTCTTCAAAGGTTTAGATTCGGTCCACTCAGCAATATTCATTCTTAATGACATTTAACAGAGAACTGACTTCATACGTTTATAAAACTAGACTTTGCTTCAAAGCGGTTTAATTAGTCCATAGGTGATTTGATTAAACATATAAATAACTAAATTATAATATTTATCTCAGTTAAGAATATACAGTTTTGATCAAATATAAGCTTCTGGACTACTTCACTTGACACTTGATCAAAGGATCCCGTTTGATCCAAAAATTTTTTAACATTGACAAAATAATATAAACGCGAAGGAAGCCGTGTAATAACAAAAAAACTTGAGAGGTGTCAAGGACACCCGGATGGAACGAAGTTTATATACATAATATTTACTATCCAGCACTATGACGTCAACTCAATGTTAAAAGTGTCGTTACAACGAAAAGTGTCGCTACTATGAAAATTGTCGTTACAACTTTTGGTCTTAATCCATCTAGCCCCCTTTCGCAACACGCCATAAGGAATTTCGTTCCAAAAAACCTTAAAAAAATATAATCTATACTAATATTATAAACGCAAGAGTATGTAAGTATGGATGGATGGATGTTTGTTACTCTTTCACGCAAAAACTACTGAAGGGATTTGGATAAAACTTTACAGTAATATATAAGCTATATTACATCAGTCAGAATAACACATTAGCTACTACACACATCAAAAGTGTCTAGGGATCAACATATGTGTCTAGGGATCAACATATATTTTTGCAATAACTTTTCTCCTGATTGATATTAATTAAAATTTTCTTTAAGGATTCATCAAATAAAGTGTTTTCGTTTGTCACAGTAACGATAAACCAAGTCACCTTTGCATTAATAAAGAAATTTGCCATTTTCCTAATAAAAGGATTTTTGACATTTGAACCACTAACATTAAAGTTCGAAAAAAAGACTGAAATAACAGTTTTCTTTAAAATTTTATTAGGTAACTTAAACAATTAATAATCCGTGTTTCTACCGCGAACACTAACACAAGAACATCGGTTTGGCATACTCAAAATGAGTTCATCCAAATCACGCTGTGGAATGGCCGCCCATGTTCGTTGCAACAACAAAAAAAGGTCTTCTTGCGACTGGATACCCTCCATATTCGGCAGAGCTCTTCTCTGTAGCATATCCCATGCATGCTCAATCGGGTTCAAGTCTGGCGACTGAGCAGGCCAGGGCCAAAGCCACATCTCAATCTCAAGAAATCCGCATAAAAATGCTTGATCCCTAGACACTTTTGATGTGTGTATTTGCCGCGATAACCGACATATACGCGGGCGGAGCCACGGGCAACAACTAGTTACCACATATTTTCTTTAGGCTAATATTCATTACTAGTGGTTGCCCGCGGCTCCGCCCGCGTATATGTCGGTTATCGCGGCAAATAGAAGCCTATGTGTTATTGCAAAATAGTAGTAAATTATGTATGTGTATCAATCAATGCCTAAGATGTTCCTATCTTTAATATTTTGATGAAGTACTCAGAAATTTCTATCTTGAAATTAACGGTATTGTTAGTACAACAGTTGTTTCCACGTGAATTATTTATTTTAAGTCCGGTAACATAGGTGTCCAGCTCATGCAATATAAACAAGGCAATCCAATTGACTCATCAGTCAGCCCAAGTTGTTTGATTATTAATCCTGCATCCGACAATCACTGGTAATATATAGAGGTGCGTACAATTGGGAAAACTTTCGTAAAATAATTCGGTGTCCTTTAATCTTAGATTTTATTACCCGACTGCGAAAGAAGGACGGCACATCCTAGAGCCTAAACGGCTTGTCGTATTTTTATGTCAGTGGTGTCAATAGATTCGTCTTTGTCGTGAGAGTGATACTGGGTACATCAAAATTAAAAAAAAAACAAAATTAAGGATTTTTGAAAAAAAATGTTTTCGAAATACAATCGAGTGTTGTATCAAAATAAAGATTTTTTAACGGTGATTATGGACTAAGAGCCCGTGAACCCCAGACTTTCGTTATTTTATAAAAGCTGAAAGTTTGTCAGCGCATGCTCCCAACACAGGTAAAAACGATGGACCATTATGAAGTTTGGGTTACCGTGGCTTTGGCAGGTAAACGGTACCAAAGGTGTGTAAAATATCGATCTAATTTCGTCAAATAATAAAGCGCGATTTTTTTGTAGTACCTTCAGAATATTATTAAAAATCACGTTATTCATTGCCAGACACTTAACATAGTGGCAACCCCTTGCCAGACACCCTTAATGTTCATGAAACTATAATTTTACTATTGTTATAGCATAAAAGCTGATTTTTAACCGACTTCCAAAAAGGAGGAGGTTATATGTTCTACTGTATGTTTTTTGACCGACTTTTATTTTTTATGTATGTTCTCCGATTACTCCGTTAATCGTGGACCGATTTTGAAAATTATTTTTGTATTCAAAAGGGTATGCTCCTGAGGTAGTCCCATTGCCACCATATTAGAATCTGATGATGGGATCCCAGGGAAATCGATGGGAAACCCTCATTCTTCTAGGCACATACCATGTTTTTCGAATATTTTCTGAAGTTACACGGGTATTTGCGTCTGGTAGTCATAATTTTATGATGATGAGCTGATGAAGTAAGGTACAACTCCTTAACGGTTAATAGTTGGAGGATAAATCTTTAAATATCATATGTATGTACGTTACCAATAGTCGTATTTTTTAAAATTATTTAGGTAAGCTGATGATGGAAGGCACAACTCCTCAACGGTTAGGAGTTGCGAGGATAATTATTTCAAATTTCATACCTTACCATAGACCTTTAGTCGTATACTTTCAAGTTATTTAGGTGAGCTGATGATAAAAGGTTAAACTCTTCAAACTCTTCAGTTGTGCCTTCCATCATCAGCTTGCCTAAATAATTTTAAAGAATACGACTATAGGTAACGTACATACATATGATATTTAAAGATTTATCCTCCAACTATTAACCGTTAAGGAGTTGTACCTTACTTCATCAGCTCATCATTATAAAATTATGACTACCAGCCGCAAATACCGGTGTAACTTCAGAAAATATACGAAAAACATGGTATGTGCCTAAAAGAATGAGGGTTTCCCCTCGATTTCCCTGGGATCCCATCATCAGATCCTGATATGGTGGCAATGGGACACTCGAGAGCAAACCCTTTTGAATACAAAAATTATTTTCAAAATGGGTCCACAATTGACGGAGTAATCGGAGAACATACATTAAAAAAAAAAGTCGGTTAAAAAAACGTACAGTAGAACATAGAACCTCCTCCTTTTTGGAAGTCGGTTAAAAATCAGCTTTTATGCTATAACATAAGTAAAATTATAATTTCATGAACATTATGGGTGTCTGGCAAGGGGTTGCCACTATGTTAAGTGTCTGGCAATGAATAACGTGATTTTTAATAATATTCTGAAGGTACTACCAAAAAATCGCGCTTTATTATTTGACGAAATTAGATCGATATTTTACACACCTTTGGTACCGTTTACCTGCCAAAGCCACGGTAATCCAAACTTCATAATGGTCCATCGTTTTTACCTGTGTTAGGAGCATGCGCTGACAAACTTTCAGCTTTTATAAAATAACGAAAGTCTGGGGTTCACGGGCTCTTGCTCCATTACGTATATGTAACTTACATATGTTTTATTATAAAAAAAACTGAATTTAATAAAGATGACAGATATTGACGCAGTCGGGTTTTTTCTTTTAAATAATTTTACTTGTTTTGTCTTGAAATTGACCTTTTACTTTTTTGGTATAAATTATTTACTTACAGTAAAAAGTCGTGTAGTGTCGTGGGACATCAGATAGGAACGAAGTTCCTTATCATAAAAATATTTATTTCAAGTTCTATTCAAGGTATAAAGAAAATAATTATTCGGGTATACATTTTTTATCATGATTTTTTTTATCGATTAAAATAAAAAAGGAGGCGATTACCACCGCAGAAAATTGAAGTGAAAGATAGATAGAATACAATTTTAAATGCACTGTATAACAGAATTTAAATACACGATATAATTTAGAATTGTTTCGCTGATATTTCAGAAAAAATAATAGAAATTTTACCATAGTTGAGACCATCATCATCATCAACATCATAAACTGTTTAATGTGTAGGTAATCTACAAGTTGAATGTATAATTTTGCATGCAACTTGCAGATTATATAAATTTTTAGTTCATGAAATAAATAAATAAATATTTCGGACGTATTTTTTGTATATACATACATATTATACATAGAAAACATCCAAACTCCCAAAAAACAAATATTTGCAGATCAAAAAAAAATTGATTCTACACGGGATACATACGCTACCATTTTGACACCGAGGCGTAAATCTTACGTTGTAGACGTTTTTTGCCGGGTACCCCTCCGCAACGCCCCATAAGGAACTTCGTTCCAAAATACTATGTTTCTATTTCTTTTTATACCACTTTTATAAAAGAACTTAATAGTAAATAATTATTACCTATACAAATAAATAAAATTGAAGTGTCCGTTTGTAATTTCAAATTAACGCTTTTTGCTAAATACATATGAATTACGTTACTTACAAACATCAAATAAACAATTTTTAAAAGTTTTGTCTGTCTATCTGTTAGTTCGCCTAATATCTGGAACGACTGGACCAATTTTATGGAACTTTCACTGGCAGATAATAATAATAATAATAATAATAATAATAATAATAATAAAAAAAATTGAATAGAAAATAGAAAAAAATTGCCTCAAGCAACTTACAAAAGGAAATGAAATCCTACAAAAAACATTTTCATGTAAAATGTTGCCAAGACGACTGCATATGGCTTACCCTGTGAAAAAGATATCAGATCTCATGTAGAGCCAAGGTTCCGAATCTACACGCTCTAACTCTACCAATCCTAACTTCGTAAACTCTACATCTCAGTAAAAATGTATGGCTTGGCTGTTTCGTTACTTCAGAAACGAAATATTCGTATAACACATTACTTCAGAAACTAGATATTTGCAAACACAAAAGGCGTTCGTTTCCCCTTCGTGATGGTAAGGTAGCGAAACGGCGAAGCCATACATTTTTATTGAGATGTAGAGTTTACGAAGTTAGGATTGGTAGAGTTAGGGCGTGTAGATTCGGAACCTTGGCTCTACATGAGATCTGATATCTTTTTCACAGGGTAAGCCATATGCAGTCGTCTTGGCAACATTTTACATGAAAATGTTTTTGGTGGGATAGGTATTTAGCCGATAAGTTTCATATTTGAGGACAAAACACAACCGTAGATGAATGGAGTTTGCCAATGTACGCGTTTAAGTATTTCGAAGTTTACAAGTTACGCCTGCTACTCCAAGTCTACTGATATATCCTAAATATTGAATGTAATGGCTGAATGAATCTTTAGATCAACTATCCTGAATAACGTTTAGAATTATATAACTGTTAAACTGAGTTTCCTTAAATCTACTTCTTAACTTACATTATAATAATTTTTATTCACTTCAATATTTATGCTTTTATAGTAAATATAAGTTATGATATGATTAATCATCTCAAAAACGAAAACGCAAAAGGTTTTGTTTTAAATCCAAGAAAACTGTATTACTGTAGTGTATGTGTCTATTCTCGTCACTTCATTTCCCCCTTTCCCCTTTCCCTGTCACCTCGTTGAGATTCTCTCACATACATCTCGACATCGTAGGGCCCCTAATACCTTCATCTGATTACAGATATTGTCTCACCATCGTTGACAGGTTCACACGATGGGCTGAGACAATCCCTATGAAAGACATCACTGCGGACACATGCGCAGCCGCCTTAGTATCCGGCTGGATATCGAGGTTCGGGTGCCCTGTGCAGATCACCACAGACCGCGGCCGACAGTTCGAGTCCGAGCTATTTAGGGCTATCACCTCCATGATTGGCGCACGTCACTTCCGCACCACGGCCTATCATCCTGCCGCCAACGGCATGGTTGAGCGGCTGCACCGTCAATTGAAGGCTGGCATTATGTGCCACAATACTTCCCTGTGGACAGAGGTATTGCCTATCGTTTTGCTCGGCATGCGTAGCTGTTGGAAAGAGGACGTCCAAGCATCGCCGGCTGAGCTTGTCTATGGTGAGCCACTGCGCTTGCCTGGGCAATTCATCGCACCGACTACAAATTTCACAGTGGAGGACATCACAAGTTTCGCTACGCGGCTTGCTAAGCATATGGCAAGCTTAGCACCCAGACCAGCAACGTGGAAGAGGAATGGCGCATTTTACGTTCCAAAGGACCTAGTGCACTGTGGAAGTCCCTAGAGCCGCCAAATACCGGTCCCTGTAGAGTGATCGATAGAAGTGAAAAGTACTTCAAAATAGAATTGAGTGGTAAGGAAGCTACAGTGGAGGAGAAAGCAGAGGACTTGCCTGCCCTATCTTCACCTACGACAAACACCACTCCTGCCTCGGCGCCATCATCCTCTGCCGATCCTGAGAGGCGCACTCGAAGCGGTAGAAGAGTTCGGTTCCCTAGCTACTATCGACCGTAGTCACGGTCTCGCCGGGGGGCTCCTGTGGCGGCGCGCCTACCGCGCGCGCCACTCGTCGTGTCGTCGTTCGGGAATCATCGGGCAACTTCGTCGCGCGCGGGCAACGTTCGGTTTTCCAGCGCTCACGCCGACACTCCATTGTTCGCCTCCGCGCAAGGCATACACGCGCCGCTTTAACTCTCTTAGCCACAGTCAGCTGATAGCTTTTGTTATCGCGTATTAATTTATTTATTTGTACAAGTTTAACTTTCACTCTTTCGCGCCTTATATGTATACTGCTTTCTTGTACTACTTCTCTGACTGTTATCTATTGTGTTTGTGTTACCTACTCTTCTGTAATTCGTGTAAAAATTAATAATATTTAAATACCGTGACCGTACCGTCTTTTATTTAAATATCCGGCTAGGACTGCACCTACACGAACATTTGGTTCGACCCGGGAGTCGAACCCGAGACCTCATGATCAGAACATCGCACACCCCAACCGCGAGACCAACGAGGCAGTATTATTAAGCATCCGGCCTTTCTTTACTCGTTCTGTACATCTGGACCTGGTAATTTAAGATTTTCTGTGCGAAAGCAATGTTAGTTATATACAAGTTCGTAACACTTTATTTCTATATATTTTACCCAAAAGTCTTAAAAATTTACAGATGTCTTTTAAGCTGGCCACCACTTATGATAGCTAGTAATGTTCTCCTAGCCGATAATGGCCACGGCGCGGCGGCCAGTCTCAACGGAGACCAGCCAACTACGCAGGAGATGTTATAGTGCACAAGTGTGTGGGCAAACACAGGTGCACTCTCTGTTCCTTCTCTCTCATAATCCGATGGGACGGTTAACCGACACGATCGGGGAGAGATCAGGAGCAGGACCGACAGCTTTATGTGCTCTCCGAGGCACGGGGGTTCAGACCTCAGCTTCCAAACTCCGAGCTGTTATTAAGTCTATATAATAAAAAAAAAAAAAAAAAAATATTCTAAACTCACTCCCGAACTCTTCTCTTCTACTCTTAAATCAGTTTCCCTTTTTTCTGAGTTTGATCTAGTTTTGATAATTAAAAATGTTTTAAACTTTAATTATGATCTATTTTGACATGACGATTTTGATTTGAGGATTGAACTAAGTGGCGTGCAATTGGAGAGGCCTATGTCCAGCAGTGGACTGCGATAGGCTGATGATGTGATTTTGATTTAATATTATATTATCAAGAAAGAAAAATGTGAAAATTGCAGCAGGACAAATCGAGCCTTTCTTCCAAATTAACTTTGGATCGACTTTACATCTACTATGATGTGGCTGAATTCAAGAAATAGGATCGCGATGAATGATATACATAATATGACTGCTACTAAATATATAGGTACCCCTACTGCGTTTGTATGCCAAGAAGTAAATTGTAGGACTGTAACGCTATATTTCACCAGTTACAACTGTACAAAAAAGTTTCAGATAAGCTATCCGGAACTTATCAGTAATCAGTGAAATATGGCCTTAGTCTTCAAATTTACTATAGGACAATTCAAGAAAAATAGATTTGAATACACAATGCCACAGTCGTAAAGAACATGAATGAATTTGAACACGACAGTAAAGTGCCCCAGAAATTGGCTTCAATTAATCTGAACGCGGTAGCTTCTAATTTACTCATGTCCATTTTTTTATTTTCTGTTTGACAGTTCACGAAATTTTGAAATTAGTGACGCCCTCACCCATTACCGATTCGATTTGAAACGAATAGCGATTTTATTTATGAAGAACTTTCAATCGATTTAATTAAATATTTTTTGTTGAATTATTAATTATTCCTTTATTAGTTTTTTATATTATGTAAGAAATAAACAAAAATATAAATAATAAATCTGTAAATTAGATGAATGAACAGAGTTATTGTTCATTCATCTAATCTACTAGAGATTGTGTAGTGTTTTCACGATAATGTATGAACACATCACATATTATCTGACGTTATCTGAATACAATTATTTTAATATTTCATTAGAAAGCCTATGAGCCTATTTATATTTATATGATTCTTATTCAAACGTGTGTGTACAAAATCACTATCCCAGGTAACAAATTGTTAAATTGCGCCAAAATATGTATAAAGTTTTTATTAAACGTTCCTAAAGTTTATAATGAAAATACTTGTGGTATGTTATTGAACATACTATATACTATTGGCCCTTTTAAATTGACTTTATATGGGCCTTAACTTTTGGTTTATTTACAGTCAAACAAGTAAAACAACTTTAAGGTTATAGGCATATTTTTTTCATCAAAATAGGACTCAAAACGGCCATAAAAAATAATAAAATTATTATTTCATTCTATTCATCTCTATTTCTGTTAAATATATTTTTTTGGACGTGACAACGTCTTATAATTCGATGGAACCGGCTGCACGCACGAAAAAACATGACTCTTGCGGCGTTACCTAACGTCATGCGGCGTTCCACTTAAGGCTAGAAGTGCAAGTGAGAGATAGATGCGGCGCTTGTGCTGCATTTATCTCTCATCATTTCATCATTTTTTCGTTATGACGTTGTCATGTTAAACTATCGTCCGTAAACAGACTTTACAGACAACCATTTTTTTTACAATTATGTTTATCTTTTTACCTATTATGAAAATATATTTGGTTCATGTTAATATATTGTACTCCTACTAGTTATCTTCTTATATCTTATATATAAAAATCAGTTGCTGTTTGTTTGTCTCGCTAAAACTCGAGAACGGCTGGGGCGAGTTAGCTGATTTTGGTTTTGAAATGTTTGTCGTAGTCCAGGGAAGGTTTAAACGATGAAAAATTAAAAATAACTTGAAAATCCAAATGAATCGGTACGAAGTAGCGGGCGTACTAGTTATATATATATATATATTATCTACTATTACTATTGTGCATTTAATTTTAGAAAATAATATTTATTACACAAACTCGCATGTCTTACAACAGATAATGCATAGGCAAAAGTTTACGTTTATGCGAAATTCACCACGAAAGTTTCCGAAAAGAGTCGTTAAGATTTTACTCCAAAGGTGAACAAGGGTACAGACAATTTTTAATTCAGCTCTCTTGTTTCTTAATAAAACATTAAAGCAGAGTTACAAAAGATTTCCTTGGTTAAACATTTATTAATGTTTAATTATGTTCAAGCATATCTTTTCAAGCCTCAGTCTTAGTGGGATCTATAACGGAATAGCTCATTAAAATCTTGCCAGCATTAAAATAATACTGCCGAGGATCAAAAACCAAACTGAATTAGTAATTACTTCCTCTAAGACGCGAGTTATGCGGTGTCGGATATCGCACTTAAGAGATAGACACTTTAGTAAAACAAAGGCGGCTGTTTATTATGTTAGCCCACAATGAGTAGTGACATACAGACGAAAACAAAGCTATAATTCCATAGTAAATATATATGTATTTGGGGGAAAGTGCTTTGTTGTTTATCCAAAGCAAGATTGGCAAGGATGTGGTACTAAAATATGGTACAGAATATCTATTCAGGGATAAAAACACTACTGGCCTGATATTGACTATTGATCGTCAATAACCTATAGCTGTCTAAAGGTTGAGGTTGAATTTTTTGAAGAATATAATAAAAATGGGAATATTTTCTGTCCACATACATATTGCACAGTATAATTATACTGCTATGCCATCTAACAAAGTTCTTAGTAATTATCTATACATATAAAAGAGTAAGTTGACTGACTGACTGACAGATAGACTGACTGACTGACTGACATTCCCAGAGATCAACGCACAGCCCAAACCGCTGAAGCTAGAATCCTGAAATTTTGCATGTAGGTTCTATAAAAGTGAGCACTAAGAAAGGAATTTTGGAAATTCCACCCCTAAGGGGGTAAATCAGGGGATGAAATTCTGCGTGAGCGAAGCTGCGTGTAAAAGCTATTAATTCATAAAACATACAACTTTTCAACGTCAATGGTTGGACCACTACTCGCCTGGTATGATAAACTTGCCTAGTAGGAGGATCCTTCGTTCCCGTGGGAGTTCTCTACAGTTTTATAATCAGAGTGTTGCTTGAGAAATAACAATTCATTACGTAGAAATTAAATGTGTAACATGGATAACGAAATAACAAAATCATTTGGAGCAAGAATCAGGAACCTTAAAGGAATAGATATACATTTATTTGTGGTTGTATAGTTGGTCTAGAAAAATATTTCCTAAGTTTATTTTTAAAATTCAGTTTGACGTCGTCACGTAAGTCCGTAGGTAGGTTATTTATTAATCAAGAAAGGAGGTAAGTTGCCATTTTCTAGACATACTCATAAATAAAACATATATGTATTTATAATACTAGTTTTTGCAGATAGCTTTGCCCGTGTGGATTTATGTTGTCATGGTAGAGAGTAGCCTATGTCCTTCTTCAAGAAACAAAGTATATCCATGTCAAATTTCATTGAATTCGGTGCAGCAGACAGACAAACAGACAGTGTTCTTTACGAAATTACAATATTGGTAAGGATAAAAAACATGCGATAAAATTTGTTAACTATTTAATGCCTGACTTTTTTATGTATGAACCTGCGAAAGTGACTCTACTCTGCCTGATCGAAAGCATGAGCATAATCCAAGAGTGGTGGTCACCACATTTATTGCGAAAGCATAAAATTTAACAATACAGCATGATGACCAACATAGTGCTGCCTATTGAGATGCTTCTGCAACATTGGGCCTTCGGTCTCCGAACTTTTAAAGAATCTTCTAAACACATACACTATACTCAATATACTTAGTTTCCAAACATTTTCTCTTAATTTAAATAAAACTTTTAGCACAATTACATTCTACTATACGAAAATAATTGCGAATGAGACTGTTCATCATTTTTTTAGCAGACGAATTCAAGTTTAATGCCTCTGCACAAAACGATTAAGACTGAAATATTCGACGACACGATTAATTTACACTTTTATACTTGGACTCTTATTGAAAACGAACTTTGTCGTTGTTTTGTAGCGCTATAACACATGCCTATTAGCACCAGTGCATATAATAGCTCTCTTCATGTGATAGATCGTACGAACACATTTCATTAAACCTAATATTAACCAACATAAATTCATCAGACCACATGTTACACGTCCTATTGTTGATACAATAAAACGAAAAAAAAATTTGGAATTTAATGAAATAAAATATTATATTCGCCTTTTATTCCTTCCTGTTGGTTTAATGACTTTCAATAAAAATATACTAGAACACCACTTATCTAATTAACTACACCCCCGATTTCCACTTTGACCCTTTCTTGCGACAATGAAAATATTTCACTTTGTGTGTTCAAGATTTCATTATGCAAAACAAAAACCATTTTGGGGGTTATAATTTTATGAAAACATTAACTACTTCGCTACTATTTTCATGTATACATTAGAATTTAAATTTCTTTTGCGTGCAAAGGTATTCACGGAATACTTTGCCTAACTTTGGTTATTTGTTGGGCCCTTAAAGCAATCAGGTTTGTAAGAATATTTTGTATCAACTTGGTCGTACCACGAGCTCTAACAGTGTTAAACTTTGCTTATCAATCTAGTAATCCTAATTCAAATATATCGAGAACTGTACTAAGTTTAGGCTATTTAGGATTTTATTTTCTTGAAGTAATTTTGAAGAATATAATGTCCAATAAATATGAACCTTTAAAGAAATAATAAGATTTCTCGTATTACATAAATATCTCAAAGAACCGCTATGCATACTCAAACAACCTTGCACGTATTGATAGTGTAATCCAACCTTTCCTCTGAGGTTCGGAATGGTCGAAATGAGGAAAACGTGTACAGTAATAGAGTTATTAGGTTCAAAGCTATATTGACAAAAGTGTTTCTATCAAAATAAATGGTAGCACTAAGCCTGATCATAAACGACCCATAATAAACTTCACAGTATGGTTGTTCGTTTTAACAAATCGTTTGGAAGGTTAAACATAATACGAGTATAACGCTTCTCGTCATTTTATGCAAATTACTGTTTGAAAGATGTAAAGTGAAGTTCGTTTCAACAATTTACGCGTTATTTTAAGTATTGTGGCTACATCTGAATAACATTTCACTTACTTTACAATCAGTATTACGAATACTGTATTATTTAAGTAAGATGAGTTTTCGCAGGTTTAATTTAATTAAATCTCGATATTTTATTCACTATTATTTTAAAACTATTTTTATTATAAACACTGCGCTCCACATATTTGATGAATTATTATATCGAACATTGCAAGTTCAAAGAATGGCATTAGGAACTTATTTTCTAAAAATAAAAATTATGAACATTGGAAAGGATACAAAATAAGGATATTGTTATAGAAATATGCAATCTTCTAACAGTATAATTTGTTTTCAATAAGGTTGAAAGACGTGTCCTTGAAAGTTTTGACAAGTTTATGAAAATGTTACCCGTAACTTTGCGATACTAAGAATGTTTTGGTCTTTGGGATATTGTAATATAATCTGTTTCTACTTACCTGGTTGGATTTATAGGCTATGTTGAAAAGTACATTAGATAAACGAATAGATTGGGAGGGACAGAATTGTTTTTTTTACTAGCGAGCAGATTTACCAAAGCACCGTGTCAAGAAAAATATTGGCGACATCTGATGGTACATTTGTTAGCAGCCAAAATCACATACAAACGTTAGTTAGGAAATAAATTTATCAGGTTCTATTATTTAAACAAATTAGTTAGTAGAATATAATCTTTTCGCAACTGATATTTTAGACATGAATGATGTTCTAAATTAACGGTAAGTTTTTCTTTAATATTTTTCAATTTTAAGTCACACGTAAAAAATATTTTTGCTGTTAAAATTATTATTAAATCCTATGTAAAAACTCCTATTATATTTTAATGAAAATTTTAAAACAAACACCTTTCATTTCAACTGTTGATTAACAAACAAAGGAACACGTAATAGTACTTCTTAAAGCTCGTCTAAAAACTCTTCAAGCTTTGCTGAAAAAGTCGTGAAGGTGTTTCTAAAGTACACTCATTTTAATGAAACAGGTAATGAGTCTCCGAGAGTCAACAGCAAACAAGTTGAGAATGGCTACGACGCCAACGATGTGAAATCTCTAAAAGAGCTTGAAAGAATATTTCATCATGCGTCTTTTGAGTACACAGCATTAATGGACGTAAACACTGCTATCTGTTGAAAGAGTATAGCATCAGTCAAAGCTCCAGATTGCGGAAATAAAACAAACAAAACTAATTTATCACTGCATAAATATCTTAAACTAATCTTGGTTATCTAGATAGTCAAAGTAATTTGCATCTTTTTTAAATGGGCTTAAAACGGTCTGACGCTATTAAAAGTAAATAAATTAGTAGAAGTAATTTCTCAGATAGCAAATATTTTTTCTGCTCTCATTTATAATAAATTAGTTCAAGCTAAATGAACTAGAAAATGATGTCACCGCAAGATGTGTTCATTACATTTTTAAGCTTTTCCATTCCGAACGCGATGAAGAGCATGTAATTAATCATTTCAATGGTGCTAATGACAGTATTACTTATGATGACTCTTACTGAAATATTTCTGTTGTTACAAAACGGTATTTTGGAATCAATTGATTTTAATTAAACACTGTATAGACTTAACCTAGAACTTCGTTTGAAGTTTAGGCAAGTGTTCCGTTTAATAACATTCTCATAAACTATAGAATTAATGTGGGTATAAAAGTAATGACGTCATTTAAAAAAAAATGTTTGTAGTTATTCGGCATTCGCGCACGCGATCCAGCTGTTTGTCAGTGGCCTTTGCATTTGAAAACACAGGGGATTTCGTCGTCAAAAACAAACTGGAGGCACGGTTGTCCTCGGAACTTCCTACTTAATAAATGAATGTGTGTAGTAACGTACTTACGTTCTGTTTCATTTTATAAATTGTTCATAGGTTGATTCAAGTCAGCCACTGTGACCACAATCAGTACAATCTGATCGAAACGTCAAAACAATCGAAGGTATTGAATGTATTTAATACGTATTGTGATTGCGTTAATTCTTATAATCAAATTATATAATATATTACTAGCTGCGCCCCGTAGTGTTACCCGAGGTTGCTGTTGTAAAGGTACAACAACAATCGTAGGTAACACCGCCGGGCGTAGCTAATTATATATAAATCTTTCTCTAGAATCACTCTATATATTGCTGAAAACTGCATTGAAATCTGTTGAGTAGTTTAACAGACCTAAGTGAACATACAGCAAGAGCGATTTCATTTTATACTATGTGAAGCTAAATAATATGTAAACTTAAATAATATTTTAATAATTTAAATCAATTGTATCTTTGAAGTTCACATTCAATAATACTTAGTCTAGAAAACTTTGAGTAAGACGTAGTAAGCCTAGCTCAGACTGTTCACTCATTATAAAATAATCTAGAATCCCTTTTCATCATATTATCGAGTTTCCCTGCGAGGAGCTTGAAAGCATTGAAGCTTAAAGCTGAACAACTATAACAGTAACAAACAAAACACTAGAAAAAATATTTGCAGAGATGGAATAAATATGATAATGAAACTTTTTACATGTAGATACTTTCAAAGAGAAGTATGGAATTCCACTTTCAAAATCCTTATAATTTTAATTTATTGATCAAGCAATATTTTTAATGTTCTTTTACAGAATTATAACTATTTTCTTTTTATGAAGTTTAACTTCAATAAAGCCAATATTTAAACTTAAAAAAAATACGATGCGAGAGCTAGATTTTTCAATGAAAAGGAGATTTTTTTTATTTAAAGTAGATGCGTTGAAAAACTGCTCTTATGTGAGCGAATTTACAATAACCAATGATCCTTGCCCGAAAAGCTTTGGTGCCGCGTCTAGCGTACATAGGACCAAATACGCTATAGTACTCGAACGACTTAAAGAAAATGCAAGTTCCAATAGAGTTACGTCAAATACGATGGCAAAACGCACAGCTTAACCTTGTTCTTTGAACACCGCATTTTTGGCGTTGAGGAGCCAAAGATCACCTTGGGCTGATCGACTTCTGGTAACATCACTCAATTGATGAAGAGCAAGAAAATTTTGTCGCGGGCGAGCCACGCTTCGGCATGAATGGGCCTGCTTGACCGGAGTGATACCACATCACCTCACATAAAACCGGTGTGAAACAGCACCTGCGTTGTGTTTCACTGAGTGAGTGAGGATACCGGAGGTATGGGCCAACCAACCCAACCCGTCCCTCCATCCCCCTCCCCATCCCCCAAAGGTCGGCAACATACTTGTGACGCCTCTGGTGTTGCGGGTGTCCATGGGTGGCGGTAATCGCATACCATCAGGCGATACATGTGCTCGTTGGCCCCCTATTCCATAAAAAAAAGAAAACAGTTGCTTAAGATTAATTTTCTAAATGTTCTACAAAGTCGGTAGGATCATTCTGGTCGAACGAGCTGGCCTGTCTGCCAAGCCATGAGTCTCCTGCGTTTACTGTACAGAAAGAAATGTATTGGCTCGCTACAATTCTGCCAGTAAACTAGATGTACAAAACATTTTAAAAATAGTATACATATGTATTTGTATCAGTTGTCTAGTACCCATAACACAAGCTCTGCTTAGCTTGGGCTTAGATGGCGTTGTGTGTTAGATGTCCGAAATATTTATTTATTTATTTTAATATACAATAATTTATAGAGAAACATTTTCAAATATTTGCAAATTGAACAAGTAGCATCGAATATTTAGGTATGACAACAGAAAATAGGTTGCTTATAGCTTAAGTCTAAACATTGAGGTTGTCTTCAAATATTCAAGATAGGGTAGCGACACGCATGCCGACCAGTAATTTGGAAATGGCTTGGACATGAACAACACGCGATGATGGTCAAATAAAATGTTCTTTATTTTTATACATCGAATATTTCGTTTAATGTGTTTTGTAATTTTTATGTGATAAATGTAAAAGAATAGTGTTTTTTTTACACTAAAATATATTTTACTTTATCAAACACAAGTAACTAATTGGTAGTCAGAGTAACTTGTGAAATTATTTATCTTATTTTATTCTTCTCTATCACTGCAATCGATTGGAATATTGAAACGTCGTGAATGGTCTTATCAAGCACTTTATTTCAACTCTGACAAAAAATAAGTGATGTCTTTTGATATACCGTAAAATATTATTTTCACAAACATATTTTTTCTATGATTATCAGTCTAATAAATTGTTCACCTTGAACAAGTAACAATTCATCATACTGTCACGAACGTATTTTGTATCTTTAGGTATAGGCGTTGAGAAATGTGCGGTAGAATCAAATGTACAAGTGTAAGAAACGAATTCTCAATGAAACTTTTATCAATGTTTTCTTGGTTCGTTTCACCTGCTTTGTTATTCGCTTGTTTGTTTCTTTGGGAGAAAAATGGACCAGAAGAGTTTTGTTTTGGCGTAGAAAACCGTAAAGAAAGTATTTTTAACATTTCTTCTATCTATATTTTCAATATGAGCCAGGATCAGAACGATATCGAACTAATTTAAACTTTTTCAAATGAAATTAATATTCTGTTTTTGTAGTTTATCATTTTTACTCGACTTTAATTATCTAATTATGTGTGTTTCGTGAATTGAACTTAGAGTAATCAAATACACTGGATTGTTCTTGTAAAGCAATAACGTTTTGAAGCTTGGCAATAAGCTATGTAAGTCAACATGATCACAAACCATAGCTGACATTTTATTCCAAAAGAAACACAATTTTTTATGTGTCTTAATGTAACTGTCGAAAAACTTTCACCTTTACAAAATCAGTTGAGAAAGGGCATATAAATTACATCACCTGTTGGGATTTCCTTCATTAATGAAAAACAACATCTCTAGAATTTGGAGAGTGAAATATCGCTAGCGAAAAAGTTTTTACGACATTAAGAAACACATACTTACTTAATGAAATGGCGTCACCTGAGCCAATGTAATTTGTTTTTATCGACAACGCACATAATATTATATTACTCAACTCCAAAATCAATTAAGAAGCTGCCAGCTTCGCCGCGAATTTTAAAGTGCCAGTTGTGTTATATTCGTGGTTATATTCGTCGGCATAAACGAATGTCGCAAAATCAGCATTTTCGGCTTTTCGTTACCAACGTTTGCATACCTTATCTCTTAAATAAAACTCAGACGCCAAAGGTGACGACTTACCTATTACTTTGATGATACAACAAATCTTTAAATGGAAGTCATATCTTAACAGATCTTGTGACGAAACGCTTTTGTTAGTTATTTATATATATTTTTTAGGTGGTATAATGAACAGATAAAAATTGTAAGTTAAATTATTTTTTCTATCTACATTATATCTATGTACAGAAACATTGTGCAAGGTGAATTCAAATTTGTTTAAGTGCAAAAAAGGTGTAATCAGACAGGCAATAAGTAATTTAGTAGGAATCACAAGTGCTTTTTAGTTCAGTTTTTCAATTTAAGGCAACATACCTGATACGACGTGAGTTCAGCTACAAAGCAGACTATCATCGACAGAGATATATCGCTGCATCAGCTAGAGGTATAAATAAGTCGGCGATGTCGTCGACAGGGCATGTTCCGGTTGTGATGAGTCAAATGTTGCATTGATCTTGGGCCCGTTCACCTCGAGTCCGTCATTATTCTTGAGAGTTAATCGCATCGTCAAATTCAAGTACATAGTCTGTGCACTTCACTTTTTCGCACTTACTTTTGATTTACTTAGGTCACAGTATTTAGGCTATAATATTTATAGTATGCATGTATTGGTAAATGTTGAATGTCTTATTCTTTAAGTGAAAATGAAGTGAATATTCTTCCTATAGCGTCATTCAGGCTGCCGTCGCTAGAAGTAGATAATGCGTTGATTTTAATTTTTATAATGATTTATAGGTGAAAATATATACAGGTGAGTTTTAGGGCGCATAGTAAAAATGTTGATATCAAAATTTCATTTGAAATCAATTATTTTGGCTGTAACGATAAATTAGTTGGGTTAAAAGTTATTTTATCGAAATAATCGACATACTTATATTTCAAGAGTAATTGCTGACAGCATTTTTTTATAATTGTGTTAAAAAAAATATTTACAGATTCATGTAAGAGTGGTTCTAAAATACCAAGTTTAAGTTGAAATCGATAAATGTTCTCAGTATACGGTTTCCTTTAACACTATGATTTTAGGTACAGATATGTAAATAAAGTTAATAATTTAGATTTATTTACATATGCATTTACTTGAACGATAATAATTGAATTATTGACATCTACTTATTAGACGTCCATAGGTGACAATGAAAAATGCATTAATAATATTGAACTGAACTCACATCGAATTAAGGCGCATGCTTAAGTATAATGACACTGATTTGTCAATTCGATTCAAGTTTAATCGAATACGTTAATTCAGTAAATATATGCAATACTACGAGTATACTGAAATGTCTCATTAATCTGATTCAATCTTAGATATCAAACAGAGGACAGTATTTTGTAACCATACTTTTACCCCTCACAATGTTATACAATCTATGAATAAAGAAATTTAATCAATTGTATTGAAAGAGCTTATCTGTACATAGTACACACGATTTAAATGGTTTTTACAAATAGTAAAACAAATGTCATACAAAAGTCGTATTATAAATGTTCTGTCACTGTGACTTTCTGGCTAGCTAGCTAAAGCTAATCTGAGTTACAGGTATGCAACCCATTTAAGCAATTTTCGCTTCCTACCATCAACGTCTTTTCACCTTTTATAAGTCTACTTTTAAAATACAAAAAAAAAAAAACATCTAATTCCTTAGGTGTCTGGTTAATAACAATGAGTTTGCTTTCGCTTATGAAAGTAGAATTTAATTTATAGCTGCAAATGTGGGTGTTAAACGTGCCTCTGTCTACTCCCTCGGTGTGTGTATGGCGGTAGGTAATTTGATTTGGCCTTTGACGATTTCTCAAGTTTTAACTGTAGATGCCAAGTATGTTAGCTCAGTAAAACGTACAATGAAATACATAAATCACCTAAACATCTAAGGGCACTTAGAAACGGCCTTGTTTAGCATTTCTCTCAGTATCCAATTAAGGTCGATTTATGGGTTCTTCAATTTACATAAGTATTAATTTAGCTTCAGTTTGATACATTTGTTCAAACCAGATAAACAAGGTACTGGATTATGTATGTGCTTGAACCTCTTTCTGAGATCAGATTTATTTGTGAATAATACATTAGACATTGATTTTCCTTGTCTATCACATATAGGCCACACTTCTTCATTGTAATAAGCAACGAATATGAGAAGATTACTTGAGATTGATACTTTAAATTGATAGAGCTTAAAGCTATAATCCCTAAGCAATGTTATTCTTATCTTTCATTATCTTGTCTTTCATTTTTGGGCATTATCAGCGGAAAAGCTAATTAGATTAATTACTTAAAGGTTTATTGCGACTACGTAGATTCCTTTAAAATGCTTTGTAATTTCTATTTCTAATTATAGATGCCCATGATATTCACTTTTTTAATTGGAGTGTAATTAAACCATGCATTGATAAGTATATGATTAAATGATTACTTAATTTAATTTAATTGTGATTTTTTTTGCTTCGAACGAATACTTGCAACTTTGGATGTAAATTAAGGTTTAAATGATTCTTATCAAGATATTTCGTTTCTCATTGCTTTAACTAAAAAACATTGAAGGTATATTGTAGTATATTTATTAAGCAAAATTATGTGGATTGTGTTGAAAACTAAATAGTACCTTAGACACATAGGGGGAAAATGAATAACAAATGAATAAAACATATTTATTCATTTGTTATCATGTTTATGTATTTTTGAACACCAAAGCTACCCATGAATTTGTGTTGCTACATTATATGTCCATCCAGAGGTTGCCTATAAGATATTGCTTTTTAGCAATAAGGCCGCCATTTGTACATGGTTGTTAAATTGATATACTCCTAAATGTAAACTGTATTAATTGGTGTACAATAAAGTTTATTCTGTTCTATTCCAAAAGTTATTTAGTGCATAAAGGCAAGCAACTCCATGTATATATTAGATTCACAGTGTGTATTCATTTGTTTAAGTTGCAATAAGTTTATCATGATAAAATGCATTACAGTATTTTATTTACAATAGCGGTCTGATAATTAGTACATTTTTTTGTAAATATTCGAATTTCCAAAGCTAGGTCTTCTATTTCTGTACACCTACATGGACCTGTTTATGTACATTTATTTATATTACAATTATATGTAATAGGTATAAATATACGTTATCTTTTAAAATTGTAGGGCATCATAACTGATTATAATTAATATAGAAAATATTGATAATAGTAAACATGAGGTCGTTATTTATATATATTTTTTACCAGGCCTAGAATGTAATTCTAAAAAATCTTAAGAAGACTTTTTTATAATTTTGAATTTCCACCTTTTTTTAAAAAATCATATTCAAATTGATGAATGTTTTTTTATTAGAGTCGTTACATTTACATATATTAAAATGTAAAGTGAATTAAAATGTATCACATTTTATATTATATTCGCGACTTTCCGGCATGAACTCACCGAATCTTTATAGCTGATCGCCATGACCGCTCTCACTGACTCATGTTTTCCAGTAAAACCCAAAAGTGTGCCAATGCGCCTAAAAATCGGTATTATTTTAGCCCTGCCCTTTTAATTAAGAACAAATGAACAGCAAATAAAACTCGTTAATTTTGATGACTTACGAACTCCGTTCATAAACTGAGCAAGCTTAATTTTCACTTAAGCGCCTAGAAACTTCAAGGTCATATTGGTTCGAATGAGAAATTCATAAGCCACGTGTTATCTTTCTGTTTTAAAACGATTAACATAGCTAAGTATTTGTGTACCTGCACGTGGTATATATTACACCGAATTATTTTTATTAAAATTTTAAGATTAGGTTTCATTTATCTGATGAAAATGTTTGCAGCAATGTTTATAGTACAAGAAACTTTTGAATGATGTTAATGAACTAGAAACAGTTTTTGAGTCATAAGCCGTTTATAAATTAACTAACTGAAGAAGTCAAATTAATACGTCTAGTTAAAAAAAATCTGGGAATTAATTAAATGCTATGAAATATATTTAGCTTTAATTCCGCGAGACAAATATCGACAAATGACGGTGGGATTTGTGCCCTGCTTTCAGACCTGGATATTTGTCTCGCGGAATTAAAGCTAAATATATTTCATAGCATTTAATGTCATGGATTTCCGCAAAGTAACGCCTGATTCCATAACTTATGGGAATTAATTGTTTCACATAAAATAAAAAAATTAATTCAAAAAAATTGTAATCAGTCTAAAATCTATCTCTGTGAGCATAGTATTCAAATCTTCAAAAAGAAAAATTCAGTTAGATGACCTTTATCTGAAAAAAAAAACAAGAAAAATCAATATTTTCTATATAAGAAAGTTTGCTGTGGGGGGTTAAAAGATCTTATAACAACTTTGTAACATTCTTATTTATTACTCTTGATATTATGGCGTCCGAAATACTTAGGACCTATCAGCACATAACTTAAGGGGAATGTGTTTTAAGTTAGTTCAGCAAGTGAATTTTATGGCGTGTTTAGTGTACCTATAAGTTGGAAAGTTCAATCCAATTGTTTTAGTAAAGTGCACAGTTTCTCACAGTGTTATTTATCGATAGAAAATGTATCTCGAAAGTGAACACGAGAGGTCATTTCTATAAAACGTTGAATGAACTTAGTGAAACATTTTAGTTTTGTTTAAAAGTCAATTAATAACTTTTTGATTGCATAATTCTTCAATAAAAATTGAATAAGGGTAAAGAGTGGATACCTCTAATATTTATTAAGCGTAAATATTTTACGTATGATACATATTTAAATGCTAAATATGAATGACACATAAACGAAGGAATTAAAACTGCTGCAGAAATGCCGCTATAAAACAAAATTCATGCTCGGAAAAGCAGATATAGGGCAAAAGTTAGTACATTTTCGGAGCGCCACGAGATTGCTGCTAAGGAAGACATTTCAGCACCGGATATGAAGTAGAAATAAAATTGTGATGACAATCGTATAAATTCTCAACAGTTTTTGGTGCGAAGTTCCGCATTGGCTGGACAAAAATACTAAAGTAAAAAGGCGATACAACTCTCATACCAGGCCAATTTTAATGTTGTGGAACGTGTTAGCACGTAGATGTCACCAAACAAATTTATCTGTGCCCTCACTCAATTTGCTTACTCGTACTTCGATGGCGCCAACCTTTTATTATACTCATAGAATAAATATACGCAGACCGGTTATTTTAATCAAACTACATAAATCAAAGTGACAGCAATTCTGAATAAAAATTTCTTCCTATTTATATTTATTTATTTCGTCCCACTTAGAGAATTTAGGCTTAGAGAATTGGGCTTAATTACAGAAAATAAAAATATAGATTTTTAGTAATGATAAATTGTGTGAACGTATTGAAAGTTCGTGTATAACATTATTTTAAAGATAAATATATTTACGTTATTACTTATCATGACACTAAATCCTACTTTCATTGGAATTATAGCATTAAATATAGGTGTATCCAAAAATTATAATAATGAGTCTATTATAACCGTCACTAATCAGTTTATCTACTTAGCTAAGGCCCATTAAGCGATATTGCATGCCTGTAAATCTGTAATCTATGTATTTACTGTAGCAATCCAAGATTGCGGGAGACGAGCCGGCGTCGTTTGGGCGGTCGATGCACGTCACAATAAAACCTTAGAGAGGTTTGGCACTTTTACTCGATTCTCCTACCCGAATATCGTCCAAGAATCGGAAACATAATTACGCAACGCGGGAGCAAAATCTTATTAGGTATTCGTCTGTTGTTTTTATTCATTTTCACTTTAAGTATCTATAACTGAGTTGATACTCTTAATAATGCATATTATTTGAACAATATGTGTACGAAAAATATGTATCCCATTTAGTTTAAGTATTCTTATTATTATAATATCCATTTATTTAGTTTAAGTTACATTTTGTTTAAGTTAGTCTAGTACAATATCAGAAGCAATATTCATAATGTTTGCGATTGCAAGGAATGACATATTATTAAAATGGTTAATATGTTCTAGTCTATTGTAATTCTTCCCGGAAATTGATAAGAATTCCAATAAAGGTACGATTTATGAGGTGAAAAATGGTTCCAACAATTTGCACGCTACGTTTAGTGGATTGTTAACTAGCGAAGCGTAGTAGTAGCATGACTAGAGAAATAAATAAACGTTCAGAAGACATTACCATTCAAATAAATTTTTTAATGGAAATTCGTCATGTGGTTTTCGAGACTCAAAGAAACGAACTGTTCTTCTTTTTAAAAGACAACTCCCGCACTAGGAATAAATACTGTGTCGCGGGAGACTTTACAAACATACATGAAACGGACACAAAGAACACCCAGACTCAGAACAACAATTTTTGGATCACACAAAGTGTTGTCCTATGTGGGATTTGAAACCACGACACTTGGCGAAGTAGGAAACGGCGTGGTGACCGCCAAACCACCAGGCCAAACGTGCAAAATCTCATCTTTTAATTCTGTTGTTTTAAGACCTTGCCTGAATCAGTATTGGACTACAGTTTACTTAGTATAAGAAACCCAAATATTTATTTTATTTTTAAGAACAGTAAGATTACTTGCAAAATACGAGACACCTCTAGTTTTGCGACAGTTTGCAGGCACCGGCAATTGCTTGATGTCGAATATTTAGCCACCGCTGTTACTACATATTTTTCTGAATAAAATATAAATAAGTACTCGGAAAGAAATATATTCTAGCATTACAAACGAGACGAATCATAATATGCGACCTACTTATTATAGGTTTTTGAGGGCTTTCGTTTCGGTGTTATTAACCTGTATGACACATTTTTTTACGTGGCAATACTTTATAACCTTGTGAGATATAAAAAGTAATTACTGTTTACGGTGAAAATATTTTTGAGTACTTTAATAAGGAGTCATTTATTTCCTTTTATCTTTCTCTGTTATTACAAAAAGACTAGACTACTATATTGTTACTTTACAATTGGGTCGATTATTTCAACAAGTTCAATATCACATAAGTATACGCAAGAGTATAATTACCTAACAACAGAATGGAGTTGGAGTACTTTCGTTGGGAATATTTAATTGGCAATTCGAACAAGAGATAGGTACCATATTTGTAGAAATAAATACTTTTACTACGACCTGTCCAATGCAAGAAAGAAAAATTATACATGGGGATGACATCCTTACAATTTTGGGTGCCTGTATAATATGATCTAGTGGTGTCATTGGTTTCATTTTTATTTCTATATCGTAATTACTTTTTTATATAGATGTAGGTTGAAGCCATATAAACCACAAGACTCATCCCGTCAGTATGAACTTTTATGACCAGTAAACTGGTCGCGCTACTAATTGGCAGATGATGGTCTTATAAAATATAATACAGGATTAAACCTGAGGCTGTCTAATAAACTCACTATTTACTATATTATATACATTGAAACTACAGTTTTAAGCTTTCATTACTTTTCTACTATTGAATTACTGTCCTCACCATTTTCACCAACTGCGACTGTAGATTGTTTCAGGAATGTAATCTCAACAGGACATTGGTACACCGTTATTTTTTTGAAATAAAACACTGATTCAATAAAAATAGGAAAAAAATGTGTGTCGTTTTGTGGTAATAAAACATAATAGGAAATAACCATATTTTGGGTGTGCTATTCTGTAAAATTACATTGAAGTGAATATGAAACGTAAGAATTCTTGCAGTTGTATAGTTTTAAATATTGCATTGATTTAAGCATTCACTGTGAGTAAATAGTGGTAAACAATATGAAAAATATCAAAGAGTCCAAAATTGGAATAAAATAGCCGTTTATGCCAATGTGTTTAGAAAGCTTTGTAGCAAAATTAAAAAAAGTTTTTTTGAAAATGTCTCTTATACCCAGTGGCGAAGGTTTATATCACAGCCATTGCAGATGCACTTCGGCATTAGGTATATTCATATAATGTTTTTATTGATAACCGCCCAATTATTAAACGCATAAATTTTAACTGGTCAACTTGTACAGAACGTTAACACTGCAAATAATAGCAAAAAGGAACACTATTAATTTCAGTCTGTTTTTTGATGTTACTATTCCTAAACTTTAACAACAATGTGTAACCGAACGACACGCATTTAATTTCAATGATTTTGACAGCCGGCGACAGAAGTGTAACAACGAAAACAGTCTACGTCATGAAGTTTTTCAAGCACTTGTAACACTGACATCTTAAGCAATTGTCTCCTTGGATAAATTGAGAGGCATCTCGAAAGGTTTTTATCAGAGATTATGTATCGAGCGGGGCACGAACGCGATACTACCCCTCATACGGCGAGTTTCCAACTGAATCACCCCCGACTCGATGCCTCCGCCCAACATAGAGCGCTTGCTCACCGCAACACTTGATACATTTCAAACCTTCACACCAAGATGTAAAGTCTAAATTAGCTTGTGTTAACGATTGTGGTGAAGAAGATTCGTGCTTCAGTTCGTACAAGCGGCCAATACGCATGTCCACGACAGTGTATATAAATTCATATAGAGGACATAGTTTCCTTATACATTTGGATTTTCTCGAGTTCAAGGACTTGGCGTTATCTGTTTGAGTTTTTAGACATCGAATCTTTATTATCGGACATGTATATTTATGTTATATGTAAAATTTGAATAATACGATTCCCAACGAAAGATAAAATGATCATGGATTTTTTTTCATGTTTATACATATTTCAAATGCACACACAATATAAATAGAACAAAAAGTAGTTTGATCCAACATCGTATTATATTTTAAATAATAAAAATTGATTTAACATAACACTTTAAAGATTTGATAAAGGTGGAAGAACCGGGAGCTATATTGCAGATAGTGGAAAATGACGATATATCGCTAGGCGGCTATAAGGTGTAATTTGTATATGTATGATCAGTAAAGTGATTATTATACAAACACCTGAAAAGTCAAGGACTGTAAATTATTAAAAAAATATTTTTAAAGACTTATCCCGCAATAGGAATATACATCCTGTGTCGCGGACTTGTGCGTCACACAAAGTGTTGTCCCATGTGGGATTTGAAACTACATCACTCAGCACAGTAGAAAGCGACGTGGCGACTGCTTAAACCACTAGGGCACTAGGCCAACCGTGCAGTCAAATAATAAGTCCTGTAATTTCAGAAATGTCCTAAATTCAATAAATCCTTAATGCGGCAGTATAATAGAAATTAATACTGATGTTAGTACATGCAATTTACATAAATAAGTAAAAAAAACGAACGTAACGTAACGCTACTAGTAGGCGAAGATGTTGTGTGTAGTTTTTTGACGCTTGTATGTAAATATTGTTATTGTTTTTTTTGTAATTAGTTATGTACATAGGTTTATATATATTAAGTAATAAATATTCATACGATATTGCGAAAAAAAAAAGTAAAAAAATAAACAAATAACATTAAATAATAATTTATTAGATTATTAGAAAACGTTTATCTTTATATATATAATTCTTCTGTGAGTGTGTATGTCACTGAACTTCTCTCAAACGACTGGACCGATTTTGATAAAATTTTTTGTGTGTGTTCAAGGGGATCTGGGAATGGTTTAGATTCACAATTTTGTCCGCTGGACAATGTTTTTTTAATTAATTTTTGAAATTTTCAAATTAAAAACGTGTAGACAGGACAACGTCTGTCGGGTCCGCTAGTATTATATAAGTTTCTTTGAAGATTTAATTCTAATTCGTACTTTAACTAATATTCATGTCTGTACTTAAGTACTTAATAATATAAAAAATAAATCAAATAAAAACTAAATTTCTGAGGTTCCATAATCTGCAAATATCGTGATACAAGGCCACTGCGTGATTCTCTATCAATATTAATCCGCAGGCTCAGAATAAGTATTATTACTTGAACCTTTCATCATAATGAATATTTCTTCAGCAATGTGAGAAAGTTACTTAGTTCTTTTATTTGTCCAATGTTAATATAAGATTGGTGGATATTTTACGACAATAATACTGTAGATAGCTATCGAGTTTCTTTGAATATTATCCTGTTTGAGACTCGCAGTCTAAAATGCGTCCATAAGTTATTTTAAAGGTTTTTCAAAGTGAAAGAATAATTTTGCTGTGTCGATTTCTGTTTTGTATTACGAGTATTTTTCAGTGTTTCTTGAAGAACTAGTAGGTATCTTTTACTTTATTTTCTACTGGATAGACATTTGCTGATAGGATTAGACCTGTGGTATTTAATTTTACTGACAAAGTGACAACACACATTCACTTGGTCACTTGATAACATAACAGTAGGGGGCGTGTTTTGTTTTTTCGAAAGACGGTCCCCATTTCATCTCTACCACATTTTTTATCATTAATTTCATCACGACGCAAAACTTTAAATAATTGAGATTGGCAGAAATAGCTGATCCGGTGAATTGTCATCTCCTCAAAAGAAGAAGAAGAACATAACAGTGTGTAAAATATTTGAGTATGTTTTTGGAATAACTTCAAACCCAGTGGTAGTAAACAGTTACAGAAAAGTATATTATTTCGAACAATTCCCCAGGACATAAAACATTGTGCCGGAGAAAGAAAACATTTAGGCAAAATCTTCTCTAACACGTAGTTGGCTCAATGCCATGAGCAAACATTTCTCTCAATTTCAGTCTGAATTACGACAATTAAAGGTAAAAGTGTAAAACCGTAAACAAACCTTTAGAAACTGGTACCTAATCTAACAATACGGTCGTGATCTTCCGATTAGTATTCAACTTAGCATTGGGGTCGACCTATAATTGGAATTCCAATGAGATTATTTCTTAATCAGATATTTTATGACTAAGTGTATTACGTTGCATGCTGGAATGGGTGTTTTCATGAACATTCTAGATGTTTTTACAATCACAAGTTGATTCAGTTACCAGTAAGTCATTGCAATAAGAAATGATTTGTTGTCATTGTGCTGACTAAAACGTTACAATGTTAATTAAATACAGGATCTTTATCTGGTCTTATCAAAACGCAAGGTAGGTCTAAACTGTAGTTGTGTACATGTTGCTATCAGCTATCTAATAAAGATCTTGAGTATGTTTAGAGACATAGCAATTGCTTCTGATATTTCGAAAATCCTCATCACATGGTATGTGGTTAATTGCTATTGTCCTATTATATTGTCTGACTCCAAAACTGTTACAGTCTAAAGATCTAGAAGATATATAATCTACTTATCAATTCCACAGAATGAAGCAATCATATAAAAATATACAAGACTGGATAACATATTCTAGTACGCCAATAATAATTACACCTATAGAGTTTTAGAAGATGAAATAGACGAGCATATAAGCGGTTTTTAGTAGTAGTCTGCGGCAGTAATAGAATTCAAATTCCATCTTTATCGTTTCAAATTAACCAACATCTCCCACAAATAATTATGAATCTGCACGTAATGCCCTGAAATAATTCATACATACGCCTGTAATAGGGCGTAAGTATGAATTATATGCATATACAGGTATGCTATGTTAAACCAATTTGAATGTGACACTAACGCGAAAGAGTTTTTTTAGGTAACACCTGATTTTATTGAGTGAATATGCGTATTAGTATGACAATAATACCAATAACCATAAATTCTCAAAATTAAAAAAAAACCCCGACATAATAAACTGAGTTCCCTTTAAAAAGTAAAAAAACACGTTATGCGCTTTCATTTGAGCCTCCACTCGATGATATTATTGCAGAGATTCGGTTACTCTTCCCCACTTTCACCCCCATAACTTTTAAACGGCTCAACCGACTTTCATGTCTAAGAACACTCACACGTAACTCACCTTTCATACAAAAGAAACTAAATTGAAATTGCTTCATCCGTTCGGGAGCTACGGTGCCACAGACAGACAGACACGTGAAACTTATAACACCCCTCTCTTTGGTCGGGGGTTAAAAATGAGTGCGGCTTATGAAGTCAGAACGATCAAGACTTTTTAGTTTAGAAATTATATTAAGTTATCTTCACAACTTTGAGTTATCATCATGCTTCTTATATTCTCTTTGTTTCATACTTATTTGACTTAACAAGTTAGGTACTTCCTCTATTTAAAAATATGTTTACAGCTTCTAGATTTTTCATCAACCATTTATGATCACCTCGATTCGGATCAGTTTAAAGTATATTAAAGTATCGCATTTGCTAAAAAATAACGTGTACCATAAACTTTAGGAGTAAGCTCTTTCTGTGCTTTACAGGCACGTATTTGAAAGGCATGCTTACTTGACTGTCTTCCAAATTTACAAACTATCACAGACAATAATAAATTGATCATTCTAAAAACAGAGTTTCTAGAGCACAACCAAACAAAATCTTTATACACTACACGATACGAGGATACAACAGCCTAGATAAGAATATCTTCTGAATATGAACTAACCTTTATGATATTCCTAAAACGTTTCTATAACTGTTAGCGGTAAGCATTAAATATAAATATAAAGCTTTTAAATGTATTCAATATCTAAATATGCAAACAACCACTCAAATATGACTTTTGTAACGGTTTAGTTCAAATTTAAACTGCTATAAGTGGTATTAGAGTGTATGTGAATTACATGATTCTAGTTGAATACAAAATTCTATGTGAGCAAATTATAGATTTCCATTTTACTGCTACATGTTTTCCTATTGAGCACGTTGACTTCAAAACCATTTGAATACTTCTCATTACATATTTCTATTTTATTCAAAAAAAACAGTTAGTTCTCATTCAGCTTTAGTTCAAGTACCACCCAGTAAGAAACCTATACATACCAACAAAATACATTGGTATATACTCGAACCATGTGTGGATGGTTTTCCAAATTATAATACAGATATTCATATTTTCTATAAATATATAGAAGAAATAGTTATAGTAGTGTAAAATAATACTGTAAGAATATACACTATGGTGAATTAGAAAGTGTTAAATGAGGAGTCTGTTTTCCTGTAATTAGGCACTTAGGAGAGATAAAATATCAAAACACACCTATTATTTAATGTTTTTACGAAACATTTAAATTGAAAATAAATGACAGGTACTCTGTATCATTTTTTTTCAATCTACTTCGCAATAAAAGCAGTTAATATTGCAGCAGCTCAGGAGACATGAAACCAATTTACCATGTTTTCTTAACACAATCCATCAATATCAATTTGACGTCTTTATTTAATTTTTCTTCAGTAAACACTTTGTTATATCACACGATATAAACGAAGGTCATAAACATGTAAAAGAAAATATTATCTGCACGATGAAACTAACGTTACTTATATAAAGTTTTATTTTCAAAAAATAGTCAATGCTAGATTATATCAATACAAGCTTGTTGGATGTCCGTGTTTGTAAAACGGATATCCATCAAGCTCGTATTAAAATTATTCAATTAGACGTCTCGTCTTTGTGTATTTTTCTTTTTTTTTTATGGAATGGGCCGGCAAACGAGCAGACGTATCGCCTGATGGTAAGCGATTACCGCCGCCCATAGACACCCGCAACACTGAGGCGTCACAAGTGCGTTACCGGCCTTTGGGGGATGGGGGGGGGAGATAGGGGCAGGGGGGTTGGGCCTCCGGTATCCTCACTCACTCGGTGAAACACAGCGCAAGCACTATTTCACACCGGTTTTCTGTGAGGCCGTGGTATCACTCCGATCGAGCCGGCCCATTCATGCCGAAGCGTGGCTCTCCCACAGTAAAAATACGGTGTATAATAGACAGACGTAGTACGGTACCTTTCGAAGTGATTACAAGTGTATAAAACTGCTTTAATTTACATATTAAAATCCATACTAATATTATAAATTTGAGAGTTTGTCTGTCTTTTGTTATGATTTCAACGAAATTAGATATACCATACATAAAAAATAACCAAAAACACTCATACTTAAAATATGAGCCAGTTCGGATTTATAACAAAAAAAATATAAAAAATAATAATAATAATATGTTTTTTTTTTCTCATTTCGATCTTATTTTTATTTTATTTATTAGATACAGAAACAAACAAGAAACCAAAGTCAAACAAATTTTAAACATTACAGTTTATAATATGTAGGTCTGAAGTCCATGTACAACCGTACACAGTACTCAATGTTATAATGCTTCATTGGAAAAGATACCAGACATTAGATTTTGTATTCCGTTCTTCAGATGTTTTCCTTAATTATCAAGGTTTTAAACTCGTTAATTCACTTATTCACCAGACTAGACAATAATAATATGTTCTATTTAAAATCATTCTTTAAAATTTCGTAATATAGGTGATAACCTAGAAATTATATTATTACAACCAATCAACATAAGTAGGTACCTTATTCTAAAATTTATTTGAGTTGCAGTATAAATTATAACTGTAAAATTTTTCTTATAATTGCATCCTAGTTATCATTATTCTCTTTGTTTGAACATACGTTAGAAACACACTATAAAAGGCATGCATTAGATAATACTGGAACCATCTCATTACTTCATGGCTCATTGCGAGACACCGGGCGCATTATGCATCGAGCCTTTGTTATCAACCTGGATTCTAACTTTTATGACAGACCCGTATTACAAAATTCTTCAACCAACCGAGATGATAAAATTTCTACATTTATTGACATAAAATTTTATCACAGACATTCCACGGTACAGTTCTATTTGCAAACCTCTCAAGTGTGTGTCATTGCTCACGTTTATCAGAAACTTGGTTTTACTTCTTCGGATAAAAGTTAGACGTTATGCTGAAATGAATAAGAAAGAATTGTACTATTTATACGACTTTTTGCTTTCAGTTTAATGGAGCGATAACTATAAAAGTGAACTCATGTAATATTGCAAATACAATGGTTCAATTGTCTCTCTTATTTTTAACAAAGCAACTGATGGAACCTAAATTTGATACAAAAAACTTGTTACTGTTGAAACTATAACAAAAGTACAATTAATGGAATACATTCAAGAAAATTAATGAATAGTGATTTTATCACTACATGAACACTTCATTTGACATGATAAAAAAGGTTTCAGTACAGACAATAAAAATAAACTCATTGGACAGTGCGTGCCAGATTTTACCAAACGCAGAAAAGGACGCAATAAAGACTCTAAATTCGAACATAAAACACATTAATGTAGAATTGAAATCGAAAAATTTAAACGACTCTGTTGGTTACGTTTAATATTTTTAAAAGGACTAACCACAATTTACACTTTACGTCTAATGCCGTGCCACATAAAATGAAAAAGCTCGTTTATCTCACAAAGTGTATTTGCTTACTGAGAAAAAATTAAAATCACGAATTTTGTCAGACCCGTTGTAGCATGCCAACTAGCTTTACCACAAAAAACTCTCACAAAGCCGGCAGTATCCCGGTTTCGTAGACAGTTCGGCTTGTGGTGGCGCCAGGATTCATGCCAGGATTTCAATCTGGGAAAGTAATTAGCATTTTACTCTACCCCTTTTTAAATATATGCATTGTTTTACATCTGGAATTCATATCAATTTTGTTACGACTGCTACTGAGTTAAATACCCTAGTTAAAATAACCGGACAAGTATATATAAATTTATTGGTATGGAAAATTGAATACATATTTTGTAAATAAATACAAATTGGATTGTCATTTCATAGCAATGTCGGTAACATTTATTTTAGTTCGCCTCTAGTTTAACCTGTACTGATATTACAAAACATTTTTTTTTCTATTGTACAACATTTTTTGACCTGATTGTCCTGATGTGACCTATCTATTTGAAAGTCAAAAAATATTTGACATCCCGCTATTCTATCTATATGTATAAGCGGTGCACTAATACAATTAATAAGTAGGTATTAATATAACGTACCTATATATATTCTGTATACATACTAAAATATATACTGCATTCATACATTTATACTTTAAACATTATTAATTCATCAATACTTGCGAAGAAAGACCTAAAGACATATCATGATTAGTAAATCACCGATTTCGTTTTTTTACGGGAAAGAATTTTACGGATGGAAAGCGAAATAAAATCGATTAAATATCCAATCGCCATATTTTTCGATGTTTACACAATGGTATAGCGTTTTTTACAGTTTGTTATTTTTTTACACGTATTGCAACTGCAACCATCTGCATACTAAATGAATTCCACGCACGGAATTCAGTTTGCTATTGATACCTTATCAAATGTATTTTGAATATTAGAATTTCTATTTTTATAGGATTTCTGAATAGTTTTGAATTTTTATTCTGTTAGTAACATGTTATCGGCTTTCGATAAATTCTGTAATCACATTATTTGGTAATAAAATACATTCAAAATAATGTTGATAGTTTTTAATGCTCTAGAGTCTAGATAATCAAAATACAAACAAAGTAATAATGCATAGATAGTTTTAATATCTATCTCCAAATTATCCTCTAACTATTGCTGAAAAAATTACCCAGGTTCAATTTTATTCAATTGGATTTTCGTGCATATTGCTCAGTACGGTATTTAACATGAAATAAAAGTTCTATGTGCTAGTGTTAAATGAAATCTTGGCGATTAATATTATAGCTATATAAAAATTGATACCAACTTATATGGTATAATCTTCAAATGCTGTACCGTGTAAGATACGGCTATTAAGAAACCCTAAAGCGACATTAATTACGTGTCTCTATGGTCATCGACAGCTTGTTTGCTGAAATTATTTTTTGGTAAATAATATCTCTATGATTGGTTAGAATCTCGATCATTGTCTAGACTAATAAATGTTCTGAAGATTTGAAATCTGGGGGTTGAAAAATTAAATTACAATAGTTGGTCTATTAGTCATATTTTCGTAGGGTATTGTTAATCATTGCGTAATGTTGCTAGAGCGTTTGTCAATGGTTTAAATCTACCTGTGCCTAGTTGTATAAATTACAACTAGCGATAGTGATCTGATCTTGGCGAGACGAGCATTGGCTCTTGCTCTTGCTTCTTGGCATACATTTTTACTGAGATATAGAGTTAATGAAGTTAGGGTTGGTAGAGTTAGGGCGTGTAGATTCGGAACCTTGGCTCTACATGAGATCTGATATCTTTTTCACAGGGTAAGCCATATGCAGTCGTCTTGGCAACATTTTACATGAAAATGTTTTTGGTGGGATATACATATTATACTAAAGTTAAACAGCTATAATGTTCCATATGAGAATTCAGTTTAATCTCGTTACACTGTTAATCCTACAACCTAGAACTCATGTTGAAATAAGACATTTTGCTTAACTAAAGCAAAAGATTCAAATTTAAGTAATTAAGGGTATCCTTAACAAGTAAAACAGTTACCAGCAATAAAGGAGTAGCTTAGTGCAAACGAATTATGAAGCGGTCATAAAATAAACGAGCCGGAAAAAATTACAAACATAATTCCTTATGGTAGCATCACCAAATTTCAGAGCACGCATAGCTATCGACGTCCAGACACAGGAAAGCATTCGTTTTATTACACAAAAGCCCTACCCAAGTGAAACATTCGCCGACCGGCCGCTATTATACAAAAAGATCACAAACTCTATTTACAACGAAAACAATACTGTATAGGCTAAAAGACAAAGCTCTTTTTTCATTAGTTTTTTAAGGTAAATAGGTTGGTTTGTAAAATTGAGTTATTTAGCAACAAAATGTAAACAAAACGGCGTGCATTAATTGCTAGGTTTTCATAGTTCGCTTATCGGTAGTGTTTTGATTCTTTTTTATTTTACTGAATCTATCGAAATCAATGGGCAAGTTTAAAATATTGTGTAGTTTTACATCACGTACAATGTTATGCAAATTGAAAATATTCCAAATAGTTTGAACGATGTAGCTATAAATTTTGCAGTTCAAAATAATTTAGTGAAACATAATGTTAATAATATATATTATGTTGGTTTATTTCAATTAGTGTCTTAACTGTACAAACTTATTTAACTAACTGTAAACACATACTGAAAATGTTCTTCCCGCCATTCAGGCCATTGCTGATATCTTCTTATGGCGTATTAAATATTGAAATGGAATAAGCCTTTTCTAATATCCGATTGATAATTTGGTTTAATTTGACATATATGTATTTATACGTATTTTTATATGTGTTTTGACTTCACGGTTGGCCTGGTGGTTCAAGCGGTCGCCACGTCGCTTTCTACTGCGCCAAGTGTTGTGGGTTCAAATCCCACATGGGATAACACTTTGTATGATCCGCAAATTGTTGTTCTGAGTCTGGGTGTTCTTTGTGTCCGTTTCATGTATGTTTGTAAAGTCCCCCGTAAAATGTATTCCAAATATTAATTAAAAAATTAATTACAGTAAATAACCTAACAAATTACAGTGAAACTAAACAAAAATGCCATTTTTCAGATGGCATTGTGTGTTTTAATATGTTATCTGAATTGTTGAACAGGCAACGTAATGTTAATGAATTATAATGACATATTGTTATTTAAACTCTCATCAGTCATCCATATACTATACAAATATGTAATTATATTATATTTTACTAAAGTCAACAATTCACACAGACAAGTACACAAATCCACTCAACAATATAGAAAGGAATTTCTACTCCCGCAAGCTTTTAAGGACTTTTTATACCTTTTGCTGATTGCGATAGCATACTCAATTGTTTCATAAATATATTTTAATTAAAAATATGCTTGACTTACTTGAAGCAGACTGAAGGCTTCAATTATTTATCTTTAGATTTATTATTGCAGCGTTTATAAGTTTCGTCATAATTAATTAAAATAGCTCAAAATATTTTTTGACCGTTAATTCAAAATTATAAATTTATAGTTCTGCAATAAACTATTAAATGGAAGCATATGTAATTTGGAAGGTAGCCTGCTTAGTGATGTAATCACGTACTAAGCACGGATTTTGCACACCCCAACGACGCAAAATAACATACTCGTATATATCTGGACTACTAATAGGTCTTTACCTATGAAATTGCCGTTTTGTATGCAATAAGTGAAAGTACCTATTTTTTCAAACTTTTTTATTTCTGTTATACGAAGTAATCACCCATGCAATCGACGCATCTTTGCCAACGCATTGGCAGTTTATTGATGCCCTTCTTGTAAAAATCAGCTGGACGGGAGGCAATAAACTCTTCAAAGGCATTTTGTACTGCTTCTCGGGAATTGAATTTTTTACCCACTAAAAAGTTGTCTAAATTTTGGAAAAAGTAATAGTCGGTAGGTGCAAGGTCTGGTGAGTATAGCGGATGAGGGAGAGCTTCTTACCCCAGCTCTTGCAGCTTGGAGACTGTCTGTTGCGCAGTATGGGGTCGCGCCTTGTCGTGAAGAAGCAGTGGGGACGACCGATTGACCAAAGCTGGTTGCAGATGTGCAAGCTTCTCCATCATTCTCTCCAGTTCTTCACAGTACACATCTGCATTAATGCTCATGCCGTTTTGTAAAAAGCTGTGGTGAATCACACCCGCACTAGACCACCAAACAGTGACCATCACCTTTTTAGGGGTCATTTTTGGTTTAGGGCATTGCTTTGGTGCTGAACCAGGGTCTAACCAACTTGCTGAGCGCTTTTGATTGTCGAACAGAATCCATTTTTCGTCGCACGTAACAATTCGTTTCAAAATTCCTTCATTTCTTTGCCTGTTGAGCAGCGCAAGGCAGGTCTCGACGCGTACGTTGCGCTGGCGATCGTTAAGGTCGTGGAGCACCCATCTATCAAGCTTTTTTACCTTGCCAATTTGTCGCAAATGGGTCAATATTATTTTGATGCTTATATTAAAAGCTGCTGCTAGCTCAGTTGTAGATTGAATTTCGTCAGCTTCCACAATCGCCTTTAATTCATTATTGTTAACCAAAGTCTCCACCAGAACCACGAGCTTCATTTTTCAAGTCAAAATTTCCAGAACGGAACCGGGAAAACCAATAACGGGTTGTGCGTTCGTTTGTACAGTTCTCTCCGTAAACGTTTTTGATGTTACGTGCCGTTTGTGTCGCGTTGGTGCCACGACGGAACTCGTATTCCATAATTACCCGAATTTTTTAAGTATCCATTATGACGAAAAATGTTCAAATGTAATGAAAATACAACGCTAATCAAAAAACAAAAAACTGAGTTTGTAAAAAGAATGTCATGGTTTTAAAACAAAATTAATTTGAATTTAGAATACTGATCCATTACAAACTTTTTTTTATTTGAAATGACCAGTACTGAAGAAAGGCAATTTCATAGGTAAAGACCTAATATTTATTTGGAAATTTAACTTACGTAACCAAACTAATCATACTTATTGCACCTGTACATGTGAAAACTATTGCTATGAGTTCTGACACTATTAGGTATCACTGTTCAATGTAGTGCCTTTTGTGCAAGGTGGCAAATTAAAAAGTTAGTCGGTTAATGTTAGGATGTTGTATATATGATTATCGGCGCGAGATCTTTCACTGCGCGATTCAGGATTGGTAGTTTCTTACTGTCCTTCGTTACTCCGTAGTTCGACGTATCTTCGGTGGATGGCGCTGTAGTATGTTATGTTGTTATTGCGCTGTATGTGGAGGTCGCCACATCACTCCCCTCCAAGACCGGAGGTCGATATATGATGTGTCAGCTGTCTGTGCTCTGTTGCGGAGCTTGCTAGTGCCAGGAGTGAGTAGTTCCAGTGAGTCGGAACTGAGCGCCGCAAGTTCCAGGGAGTCGGCACTGAATGCCGCTAGTCCCAGTGAGTCGGGGCTGAAGTCCGCTGATCCCAGTGAGTCAGGATGGCAGGCGGTGCGCGGTGCTTCGGTGAGGTCCCCAGTGAGTCGGGGCGGTTGCTGCGTAGTGACTGACTGCTGCATAGACGGGGGAGATATGCTCTGCTTATATGGACTGTAGCTGCAGTGTGCTATGCCTAGACGCTGATGAGGCCGTACGGGTAACCAGGCTGGAGCGGTCGCTTCCTGCGTGTGGTGTATCTCTGCTGAGGCCGAGGTTGCTGACTAGCTGTGAGACTTGCTGTGGGAGTGAACATGTTGGTGGCGTGCTGATGCTGCTTCGAAGGCTGCTTCCAATCACGTCGGGGTCACCACTGTGGAGGAACGGGTATGATGTCCCTCCAACACAAAGGGAGGATCCTCCGACCAGGCGAGGTGATCGTGCCTGGCGGGCCAACTGCCTAACGGTTGATGTTGGGATGTTGTATATATGATTATCGGCGCGAGAACTTTCACTGCGCGATTCAGGATTGGTAGTTTCTTAGTGTCCTTCGTTACTCTGTAGTTCGAGGTATCTTCGGTAGATGGCGCTGTAGTATGTTATGTTGTTGTTGCGCTGTATGTGGAGGTCGCCACACATCTAAAAAACAATTCCATCTAGTCCTAAGCTAAGCAGAGTTTGTGTTATGGGTACTAGTTATCTGATATAAATACATATAGGTATATCTTTTTTTGTAAATACATACATATTATACATAGAAAACACCCAAACTCCGAAACAAACATTTGCAGCTTTCAAGCATTTGGTCCGACCCGGGAATCGAACCCGAGATTTCAAGCACAGCAGTCGCTTACGCTACCACTTGCGCCACCGAGGCAGTTTAGTTAGCACTCAGCTGTTATTCTGATTCTATATCTATTGATTTCTATAGAACCAGTATGAAATCATCCACTCGCTGCGCATACGTAAACATTTTTTGTGTCTAGTTGCTTCCACTTAATGTGTTCGGTGTCGGAAACTGGAAATCAGTTGAAGACACAAGCAATATTAACAAATTTCCTTACAGCATCGTGAGACTGGCGGAAAACAAGTGACGAATTGTGGCCAGTAGTAGCAAACGGTGACTGTTTACAGTTGCCGGTACCGGACACAGCAACTACGGTTACCAGTGGCCAGTAGTAGCAACGGGCAACACTTTTGCACAGCGCCTTATACCTAGAAGAGGTAACGGGACGATTTGGGGTAGTATCACTCTGTATTCGTTTTATTTCGTATTACTAAGCAAACTTAATTAAAAACCTATTAGTTTTCTCCTTTGGTATTGAGCTTTCATCATTGTTGGCTCCAAGTGGCTCCAAGTTGAATTACTGCTTCCCTACATCTGCATTTAAACGTGTTCCACACGTTAAACTTGGTCCCTATCAAACTTTAGTTAGTACCTAGAGATATAAAAGTGTTACAAAGTATGCACAACATTCATGTTACTTAGTTACTGAGTTAGTTTATAGTAAACACGGCATCTTAAATTAATTACTTTGTGCACTTCGCAAAATGTAATAATTTCTATCTATTACTGAGATATAAAACTAAAACTCTAGCTTTTACTAATACAAATCTTATTATTTTTTATTATTGGTAAAATTTTAGCAATGTTTAGTAACCTCTCTAATCTAACTATAGTCGCTAGAGAAAAGTAATACGGGTGGGAAATAACCTTAAAAAAGATTGCCGTTTTTACCCGACGCAAAGAAGGGTAATTTTTTATTTAAATTTATTACCTGATTGCTTAGTTTTATAGATAACTACCTTTTGCCCGCGGCTTTACCCGCGTGGATTTCAGCTATCGCGGTAAAGAGTTGCCTATGGCCTTTCTTTTTTTATGTATTGCCCGCCAAAATGACTCTACTTAGCCTGATGGAAAGCATAAGCAGAATCCAAGAGTGGTGGTCACCATACTCATTGCAGACAATGCAGACAGTATATTGTTTTAAACTTTCATGGTCAGTAACATTAAAATAGAAATCTACGGGATTGCTACCATGTAACTTTTTGTTAGTGAGTATCTGATATTTCGGCGCTGTTGCAAGCGCCATGATCACGGAGTTACTCCGTGATCATGGGGATTACGGGTAGCAATCCCGTAGATTTCTATTTTAATGCAGACAGTGCAACAATGCATCATGGTGACCCACACTATGGCGGCCTAGTGATGCTTCTGCATCATTGGGCCTTCGTTCTGGCACTCACCAACGAAACACAACAGCACGAATGCTGTCATTTTACGTTGATCTTCTGTGCGAGGGTAGTACCGCCCCGGTCGAACCGGCGCTATCGTGCTGAAATCAGTATCTGAGTACCTTCCTCAGGAATCATAGTTTCTCCATGAATAATTTCATTCAATCAGTACAGAGGCCTAGCTGTGAAAGCTTAACAAACAGACAGTCAGAAAGACACTTTCAAATTTATAATATTAGTATGGATCTTGTTCATTTGAGGATCACTAATAAAAAAATCCATTAAATGATATTGACTATCAAAAATAAGAATTGACGTAAAAGAGCTTATCAAATTATTAGATTTAATATAATATTAAGATTACATAGATAGATGGATAAAAACGTATTTAATATTTAGCTTTGTTAATTAATTATTCTTTTATACAAGACATAAATTGCTCTAATTTTATACGTCAAAAAGCTATTTTTGAGAGTTATTTTTCGATACGAGTTCTGTGTCTTTAACTGCGAAATTTCGTTTGATGCCAACTTTTCGCTTTAATTCGAGTTCATAGTACACTTTAGTGTGTGCTACGTTGCCGATGCACAACACGTAATGTACTCTAGTTGATCTTATTTTGTGTCACTAAAGTCTCTTTGATATACGCTGTTCAGTGAAACTCTATTCGGGCACACAAGCATCACTATGTTAACTTAAATGCGCTCGCGTCGCCGTCGTGAGAATGTTGTTGAAATTCCTTATGTTACGGTAACTTTAATACATCAAATATGAGAATTAAATGAAGTTATTTGTAGCTACGTAGTTCAATAATATCTCAAGAAATTATACTGATATAAATAATAAACCTATAGATGGAAGATAATAATATATATCTAGCACTAGCTACAAAGAGCTAAGCTCTGCATACTAAAATGATAAAACGGTGGTTAAACATGTCCTAAAACTATTATAATATTTTGACGTCAGAAGTGAATTAAAAGTTATTTTTAATTATCAATATCGAATTCTATATGAAATGTACTTGTACGTGTATTTATAGCTTTAACACTTTTATGTCACGTATGCAATTCAAAATATGTCAAAATTTGTACATTTTTAAATGTGAGCCTATGTGCCTTTAGATGATTTTTTGGATAGTTTCATAGTATCGTATTAGCAATTTTTTGCTATTGCTGTTTCTCTACACCTTGTTCAATTTTTTCTTAAAGTAAATCGTCTTACTTATAATTTTATTAACCTCCGACGCAAAAAGTGGGGTGTTTTAAGTTTGACGTGTCTGTCTGTGGCACCATAGCCCGCGAACGGATGAAGCGATTTCAATTTAGTTTTTTTGTATGAAAGGTGAGTTACGTGCGAGTGTTCTTAGACATGTTTCATGAAAATCGGTTGAGTCGTTTAAAAGTTATGGGGGTGAAAGTGGGGAAGAATAACAGAATGTCTGCAAAAATGTCATTGGCGTATGATTACTCGATTAAGTGCTTGAGTAGGGGTTCTTTTAAATTTTGAATTTAATATTATTATTTATTTATAACACAAAGTAGCTCACCACTTCTACCCGAAATAGTAAATTCCAATTAAGTGATTATATCAGAATCATATACTCAGAGATTAATGATGTGAAAGAAATATTAAAGTATATTTGAAACACCAAAAGAGATACCTTTTAAATTATCAATCATAAAGAGCTAGCCACAAATTCTATATCACCGACATGCCATTTAGCAGGTGCTAACTGTAAATGGAAAACTAATAAGAACACGTGTTATTTTCATTTTTTAATTGAAATTCTCATACATAATACTGAAATGTGAAAAATAAAAAAACAATTGTGAATTGGTACTGAACTTCCATGTATTATATGAGATTAAAGATTAAGTTTTGTTAACTTAAGAGTTTTATTATTGGCTGAGTCTATTAATATGGTTACCGTACGAACAATTTATAATTATTAATACGGGTACTAGTTTTAGTACTGTTTTTCTATAGTTTTCGGTTACCGTACGAACAATTTATAATTATTAATACGGGTACTGGTTTTGGTACTGATTTTCTATAGTTCTAGGTTACCGTATGAACAATTTATAATTATTAATACTTTTTGCATATGAATTTAAAAAAAAAAAATCTTATATTTTGTGTTATCACTGTTCTAACCTAACCTACACATTTAGGAGAGATGGAAGGGGGAGGGGTGTAGATACCCTCCCTTGAGAAGGGGTGCGATTTCTCATAGTTTTTTTTTATGATTTTTTGAAAATTTTAAGTTTTCTTTTGTGTGATCACTGCTCTAACCTAACCTAACCTACACATTTAGGGTATCTACCACCCCTCCCGGGTGGGGGAGGGGTGGTAGATACACTGTTAAGAGTAGTACGTGTGGTATACTACTACTTGTGTGGTATTAAGTAGCTAATCATCCAATTCATTCTTAATTAAAAAAAAATGATTAAATGTACGAATAAATATAATTTATTCGTCCAGTACCTGTACAAATAGACACTTCCTTTATTATTTTAAATTTTAATTGTGATGATTATAAAATAAAGTTTTACTCCACAAACTAATATTTTTCTTTCATTCCTTACCCGTCTTACTTGCTTTTTCTGTTGAATGTACTCGTATTTCACCCTTTAATTAACAAAGTCTAGTTGACAACATGTCGTAACAGAATGAGTTTATGACTGAGTAAGAAAATAAAATGGCAAAATACAAATAGAAAAATCTGCGCTAGTCTTCTTTAAGCGCTTACAGATACTCAAAAACCATTTATACTCACTTGTATATCAAGAGATTTTTAAGTATAGATACCCCTTCCCGTACAAAGAACTTCAAACAATGTTACCAATAACATAACATTCCAATTCTTTGTTATTCAGAATGTCATCATAGCCTCCCTATACTGTCGAGAATCGATCCGGCTGGCGTGCTTTAGTCTCAACGATAGTCGTTCCTTCGATAGCAAACTAATAATTAATCGGTCAACCGACCTCCCTCGTTCTATTTTGTGTTAAATTGGGCCAAGTCTTTTTTATACTGCCGCACCATTTGTGTAGGCTTTCAGATGAATTATAAGAAAGAAAGAAAACATTGTTTACCTTTTTTATGGAATAGGTGGCAAATGAGCAGACGTATCACCTGATGGTAAGTGATTACCGCCGCCCATGGACACCCGCAACACCAGAGGCGTCAAAAGTGCTTTGCCAGCCTTTGGGAGATGAGGAGGGGGATGGGGGGAGAGGTTGGTGTATGGACCACCGGTATCCTCACTCACTCGGTTAAAAACAACGCAAGCGCTATTTCACGCCAGTTTTCTGTGAGGCCGTGGTATCACTCCGGTCGAGCCAATCCATTAATGCCGAAGCGTGGCTCTCCTACGGTAAACCTGATGTATTCGTGAGGAGACAGTGTTGAATAGTTTAGTATTTAGCCAGTTTATAGCAAACCTAGACACTTATTGACGTAATAATGTTACGTTTGAGCTAATACAGTAAGCTAGTAACACAAAGACGGATGGAATTAAATTCAAGAATGTATTGTAAGCTTCTACTCATTATTCTGAACAAAAAAAATAAATGAAACCCTTTTGGAATCACTCGTGCATTTGATCTTTCAACTCACTTGAGTTATACTTGGATTTGGTCGGCTCTTGTTTAGAGTACTTAACCTTTTTAGGGTTCCGTGCCAAAGGCAAAAAACGGAACCCTTAAAGATTCGTCATGTCTGTCTGTCTGTCCGTCCGTATGTCACAGCCACTTTTTTCCGAAACTATTAGACCTATAATGTTGAAACTTGGTAAGTAGATGTATTCTGTGAACCGCTTTAAGATTTTTACACAAAAATAAAAAAAAAACAATAAATTTTGGGGGTCCCCATACTTAGAACTGAAACTCAAAATTTTTTTTTTCATCAAACCTATACGTGGGGTATCTATGGATAGGTCTTCAAAAATGATATTGAGGTTTCTAATATCATTTTTTTCTAAACTGAATAGCTTGCGCGAGAGACACTTCCAAAGTGGTAAAATGAGTGTCCCCCCCCCCTTTAACTTCTAAAATAAGAGAATGATAAATCTAAAAAAAATATATGATGTACATTACCATGTAAACGTCCAACGAAAATTGGTTTGAACGAAATCTAGTAAGTAGTTTTTTTTTAATACGTCATAAATCGTAAACTGCAATTTACCTTTCATTCAATCAACACAAATATAAAAATAAAACAAAAATTATATTATGTAACTTGCTGCTGCGGAACCCTTAATGGGCGAGTCCGACTCGCACTTGGCCACTTTTTTGTGAATGCTATAGTTATTCCAGTTTACCGTTACCGTTTCTGTTTACCGTAGTTACAAGTATTTAGGGAATAAATAATTATATTGTTATGGTACATGAGTTGGCTACATATTCTTCGTATTGTGTTTGTTTTTAATTATAAATGAAATTAAACATCAAATTCTAACATTCAAAACCGGTTGAAGTAGTAGGCGACCCCAAATAATCTTGGAATTAATAAAGACTAAGATCAAAAACCGATCAAAAGGTATATTTTAAAATAGACATTTTAAATAGCTAATTCTTGGAGTTGATATAACTTAAACTGTAGAGGGGAAAGCTATATAAAACAGTTAAAAGTTTAATTTTTGATCCACCAACGAACACTGATACAAACAATAATAACATAAATTAGAAAGACTAACAAAATAACCGCAGATTCAGATTCACTTAACGACATAAATTGGCACATTTCTAAAATGAAATGACACCAAAACGTCACATTAAATACAGCCCAGATTCTCCACAATACATATTATTCAAATGAGACAGGCAAGTGATAGCACTGCGCTGTACGGTTTTAGAGCAACACTCATTATTATACAGCTTGTTGCTAGTTTAAACTATATTGACTTACATTTCTGTATATGACGCCAGTCGTTCTTGCCTATGCAAATAAATAAAATTGAAATGTCTTTTTGTCATTTCAAAACATCAGCTATTCACTAAATGCTGTGTGAAATTGTGTATGGTACATCAAACAATTTTTTTTTTTTTTAGGCTGTGTGTCTTTCCGGTTAATATTTGAAACAGCTTTACCGATTTTAATGGGATTTCTACCGGCAGATAGCTAATGATATAAAGCGTAACTTAGACTACTTTTTTTGGTTAGCTTCGCCGCGCGGCCGTATAACAACAACCACTGATAATATCGCAAGATACAGCTAGTTTCTAAATAAAAGGTATACCTTTTTTATGGTATAGGTGGCAAACGAGCAGACGTATTACCTGATGGTAAGCGATTACCGCCGTCCATAGACACCCGCAACACCAGAGGGATCACAAGTGCGTTGCCAACCTTTGGGGGATGGTGGAAAGGGATGTGGGGAGAAGTATGGGCCTCCGGTATCCTCACTCACTCGGTGAAACACAGCACAAGCGCTATTTCACACCGGTTTCCTGTGAGGCCGTGGTATCACTCCGGTCGAGCCGGCCCATTCATGCCGAAGCGTGGCTCTCCCACGGTATAAACCTTACCATGTTTACATTCCTTGTGACTATGTATCTCCTTTTAGTAAGTCCTAGTCATTTCTTGTTGAGGCTACATAATATAGATATTAGAGTTGAATGATCACAAATTTATTTTACAAAGTATCCATTGTTCTACAAACTACTGGAGCAAAAACTGAAATAGAAACCTGACTAGTTTTGGTCACGACAGAGACAATTTGTCGAGAGTCAAAACAACCTGTCGCATTGAGGCTGGTTGCGTGTTATATTTGACGATGGGTTGTGCGTGTGCCTTTCAAAAGTCGAGTTTTAGGCTATCTCGCAAAAACACACAAAATAATAGTAAGACCTTTTATTCTTTATCATGAATATTTCATGGAATTACTGATCCAAATTGAATTTCGGGTGTTTTTTTATAAATACTAGCTTATTTAGGATCGGTTATTATAGGGCAGGCCTATCTGCTGCAGTAAGTAGACGTTTTTTGGCTTAGGTAATGGTTATAACGACCTGCATATTTCATCAATTCGTGTGTCTTAGGTAGAATAATGTGTAAGGGTATCCAGCGATTCTATTCTTATCTAAATATATTCGGGAAAAGGGTAATAAGGTGGTTATGAAAATTATTTTATCAATTATCAATAGAAAGCTGTATTATTAATGAGTGTCATAATTTATATATTAACCCGAAAAATGATCACCGCGCAATCCGACATACACGCCGCGAGTTAAAGCTAGTATATAAATACAGTACAGAAATAAAATTGCATGCAAAATAAACCCCAAATATCACAGTCCATTAATATTTTATAATAATAACAGTTATTATGTTATTATACGTAAACATTTGTGCTATTGCAATTCTAAATTGTCCGTAGTTTATTGTACAGCAATCATCTTGATAGCCCGTATTTGCGTTCACATTCAAATAGAAGACTTTTGTATTAAGTACCTACAATGTCAATAGCTTTCCCTTCTGTGACATGTGATTTATTTTGTAAAGAAAAAACTGAATAATATCATTATAGAACGTTTCGTTAAAAAGATTAGATTTGATTATATAATTATTGCAGTACTTCTTTGAAATGTCAAATTACTTAATATTTCACACATAAAACATTTTATGAAAAACACTACTTCTGGGGAAACTGGTTCAAGAGAAGCCAAACAAACATTATAACAAGATACTGTTAACGTAACACCTTCCAAGTTCAATACTCATACATCAGGTTTCTTGAAAGATCTAATCTTGAAAACATCAATCATAATCAAACATAGAACCCACATCGAGTTAGTGTAATCAAGTAAATACAAATAAAAGTTGAAATCATTACTAATAAGCAAGGTGGAGTCTCAAACTACTTTCAAATACATAATACGTTTAAAATAGTAAAAATAGTCTATTTATGTTTTAAACACTTGAAATTTATAATTATTATTTATAGAATACTGTTATTCTTCAGATTAATTTCTTTGAATATTACATCTTTAAGGACGTTAGTGTGCATATTTCTATAAGCAAAAAAAAACGATTTGCTGATTATTTTTTTTCGGAATAGATTGGAACTTCACCTTATTTAATTGCCATCAAAAGCTTTTCATACACATACCTTATCAAGAATATCTATGCCTAGAAAATTTTCAAGTATCATTTAACATAACATTTGTAGTTATAACATCTTTATAAATTCCTCAAATGGCTTCACTATACTTACAATCGCTCCAATTTGTAGTCTTTTTGTTGCCAAATTACATAATTCCTCATAGTTCCGGGCCGCGTGGTTCGATTGTTGTGTAGTAGTTATTTTAGTGGGAGTATTGGGTGGACTTGAAACGACTTCTCAGCGTTTTATTACTCGTGCAGTTTGATTCAAAATCCCTTTAATACCAATATATGAATCGTATTTTGACCAAATCTTACACGATTCTATTCATTGGAATTATGAGGTAAGGCCAACTTGTATTATATATGTGCTAAATTTATATGATCATAAGTTATAGAGATAAACTATAAATATATCTCTGCTTAAGACTCTTCCAAATAATTATTTAAAAAGTGTAAGGTCGTTGAAGAGGCTTAAACACAGTATAATAACACAGCGTATAATAAAAGCGTTTATCAGTGCCAAAACAATCCTCTAAAGCTTGACAAACTATTTAAAACAATATGATATCACGTCAATTTACCTGCGTCATCTGATCCCGAGGTCCTGAACAGGCCTAAAACAGAATTTAATGATACTTTGTATAATTTTATAGCGATCGATATTTAATTTTGGTTTCCACTTATGGAATGTCGTTACGAAATACTTATATTATAAATTTTTAGACCAATCTCAACACATTTATGATATGTTTCTTTACAGTTTAGGAGAAACAAATATGAAAGTGTTATTCAATTGTCTTCTTATTTTCATGCAAAGAAATATATGCAGTACGTGCTTTGTAAAAACATAATGTATACATTTAATGAAAAATATCTTTACCAGTTCATTTTCTTAATTGAAATTCTTTATATTTAATTCATTTTTATCTTCAACTACCTTTGCATAGTTCTGTACAGAAATATTAAAAAAATATTAGCAAGCACACTGCTCAAAGCAATGGCATCATCACTTCTCTTTTCGAAATTATATGGTTTTCCTTTATGTATATGTGATTATGTCTGAGATCTGATCATCTTTTGAAGCCTAATTTATTTATCTGCATGTCTATGTAGAAATGTATAGTATGTTCATCATGTCTAGATTGTATTGATGAATATACTCGATTTCACAAAACCACAATATGTTTTGAACATGAGTAGTTAGAAACACGGGCTCTTTAAGTGAGTAGTATGATGGTCACTGCTTCTTTAAAAATAATTCACGGCCGAACACAGATTGATGAAAAAAAAAATGAAAAAAATGTGAAACAATAATAGTATTCCATTTAACCTGTGTTGAACCAAACGTTAATTTTGAAAAATATGATGAAGATCCAAAAGTTGTAACAGATTATTTTCAACTCAAGTTTGTCTTACCCGGGAGTACTTACTAACCACAATACCTGATGACGGGTCATTGAAAATTTTTGAGTACATAGTTTCCGCCTTGGCTTTGGCTGTGTGCTAAAGTGGTGTGTAGACTGTGTGTTTTTTTGCTCCTACTATTTGTCGAACGGACCAAAATCACAATGTGATTCTGGTTAGATCGATTTCAGTTTTAAAGAATAAATGCGGTATGAAATCTCTCAAAGTGAATACGCATTGTCAATAATTGGTAATACACACTTATTGCATAAAGTTTTTACTATCTACGTGATCAGTTTGTGAAAAAAACTTTTGAAACTACTATTATGGGTCTAAGTAGCTATTCATTCCAATGAATATGAATTTGAAGCAATGTAAATAATGCGGATAAAATAAATAAGATAATAACTATTGATAGAATGAAACTTGAAGTACATACGTTTCTACAAACCAAGCCATATAAAATAAAAATAGTCGATTCAGGAAGCCAGTCACACTGAATATTTGATATAAGTACTGCCACCGCCATAAAGTTTTATGATTAAAATGCTGATTTAGAAGTTTATTTATACTAGCTATGGTTAAACTCTTCATAAAACTGAAGTAATAATAACAATAATTATTTGGATATAATCAAAATATTCTTTGTTATTTTCTTTATTTTACAGCATTTATGTAACTTTCTCGAAGCACTAACTTTAGATAAAATTAATAATATGGGTAAAATCCGATTGTTTATTTTTAGGTGGTAGTATTTTTTTTGTTTACGGTCTTGTCAGCTAAGTAATTGCACCTGGACATCCATGTGTAGTTTTTTTAAATCGAGTCACAAAGGATGGCGAGAGTTAATGCCTACATATAATTTAATTTCAAGGGGTGGTTTCAATTTAAGACTGTTTAAATTTGGGCTGTTTATTTTATAATAGTTTTAATATATCCAGTATAAAAAAAAAAAAACTGCCTCGTTGGTCTAACGTTTGAAGTATGCGACTGACGATCATAGGTCTCGGGTTCATATCCCGGGTCGTGCCAAAAGTGTTAAAGAGTTTTTCTGATTATATAAATACTTAATAACAGCTCGTAGTTTGGAAGTTGGGGTCTGAACTGTGCCTTGGAGAGCACGTAAAGCTGTCGGTCCTGCGCCTGATCTCTCCCCCATCGTGTCGGTTAACCGTACCATCGGATTATGATAGAGAAGGAACAGAGAGTGTACCTGTGTTTGCGCACACACTTGTGCACTAAAATACCTCCTGCGTAGTTGGCTGGTCTCTGTTGAGACTGACCGCCGCGGCCGTAATCGGCTAGGAGAACGTTTAATTTCGTTTACGTTTCATTTTCATTTCATTTCATAAAAAGTTTACCAGTTCAATTTATGACAAGAAGCTATCTTGACTTCTTTTGCACTGCTTTAAGGATTAATATGCAGGATCTTATAATTGGTTTGAAAACTTCTTAGTCGTTCGTAGTCTTGACAATAACCAGAACAATATGAAAAGTTGAAGTCTTAACGTTCGACGTTAAGTGTTTCTCCACTGCTACACATCTGGGCAAAATGCCAAGCCTGTATACAATAGGCACAGATTTCTGCTATGTCCATACTAGTGTGTTTTGTTAGTTTATAGTAAGTTGAATAGCCTCAGCGTGTTCTAGGTTCTTTGTAACGTCGTTGCTCTTTCTTAACACCTGTGTTTGACAATGTTATAACAGGATATGTAATCGAAGCTAGGTGTATGTATGCCTGTTTGCACACATGCATCAATAAATCTATTCAAACATTTAAAAGATCTTTGTGCTATTTTTATTTTTCTATAGGTTTTGTGTAACGAATTGTTTAAGTTAAAATATAGCCCAGATAGATAGTGTTCAACAGTACTTAAAAATCTATCTGTATTTAAATTCAATCTGTTTCAGTGTTTTTTTTTTGCAAAACAATTTTTATTAGACTTTGACGAAATTTTTTATACTTTCTTTCTTAAATTCTATTCATGCTTTTTATATTTATATGTTGATATTATACCTATATTAGATCTTAACAATCTTAAGACCTTTCTGAAGTAAAATGAGAGATAGATAGTTGACTTCTAACAATAAAACGTGACCTGAATTGAAGTGAAGAAACGATATCTTAGCAATTTTGTCTTCTATTGTTTACCCAGTTCTCTTCATTGACTACAGATAGTTTTACTATATTACTTCAACTGAATATTACTTGAACTGCAATAATGCTGATACGTACGTATATTTAAGAAACAAGTTACAAGCAATAAAATATTTATAAAGTGTAATGAAAAGTTATATTCAAATTTCTAGAATCGTAAAGGTATGAGTGTCGTTTGTTGGAGTCGATATAATATATTATTAGACATAACTTCCCCAATGTGTTTTTGTAATAAATATTTTTATGGACCTTTGTCTCAGTGACTATTTCTTTTAGTATAGAGTCAGTACGAAACAATTTTATGTACCATAAATTTTATACCAATCACTTCGGAATTGACACATAAAATACATTTAAAAACCTGCGATCCGTGAATAATTTTAATTGAGTACGGTTTTCTGTTATTCTGGTACAATATTTTATATTTATCTTGCTTCCATTCACTATATATGTTGTTTAAATAAGGGTTTAAATTTTTAAATAGGGAGTACTATAAGTTTCTTAAAAACAAATTCTTTTTAGCTAGTAGTAGTCTACTAGAAAGAGTTTATTGAAGAGCAAAATGAAACAAGAATATTAAATAGACTATTTCAAATAGTTGAAAACACTATAGTAAACCTAATCAGAGATAACAAATTGACTATCATTTCTAACAAGTAACTCTCCTAGGAATTCAGATCTTATAATATTTTCATTAATAATAATTCTAGTGAAAATAAGGTTACTCTATTTTGAAGTACAATACGGCGAATCAATTATTTCATCCAAACAATAAGACAAAGAAATGTTGAAATTGTTTAACTACTTCACAATTAAGTAATAAGACTTGAACAACAGCGACCACAATACAACGACTTAATAAAATTAATCATCCTTTGAAAAGCTTTCCACGTAACTTTAAAGCATAGGGCGCCACAGAGGTAACCATTTGTGTGGTGGAAAACTGTAAAATGTTTCTCATGGTCCTTCTAAACGATATTACAAAAGTTAATTAAGTGGCAAAATTAGGGTCCTAGTGACAAATGTGCTATAACAGGTACGGTTTTATTTTCGTGAATGATTGTCGTGTGTTTTTAATTGTTGACACATAAAATATTTTAAGTTTTATCAAATTTCCTGTCTTTTGAGAAAAAAAATAGGTCTAAGATTGTTCTGTGAATCAAAAGGTATCTTACATTAGAAATAAATGTGTTACATCAACAGCCTTTAATAGTGTTAGAAAAAAAAACAATCCAGAAAATTTTACAAAATAAAAACCGACTTCAAGAACGACCAAATCGATCGATTTCTTTTGAATGCCATCATCAGATCTTAATGTCCATATCATCCATACCACCGTTGGGATATCTCATTTCCATTAAAAAAAGAATCACCAAAATCGGTTCATAAACGACGAAGTTATCCGCGAACACATATTATAAAAGAATATATCAATATATACTGTCGAATTGAGAACCTCCTCCTTTTTTGAAGTCGGTTATAAAGACTCGACAACGGCTAAACATTGTGAAAGTTCTAGTTGGTTTCTTAACGCACAAAACAGTGAACCTTCCGTGAAAATATATAACATCGAATATAGACTGTATAATACACGTGTGGTTTACGGTTTTACGCTCAATAACTGTTGTTCAAAGTCTTTGAAAAACTTCGTCTTCTAAAAGAATAAACACCAAAAATCAACAAATCCATTGAACAATTTTATGAATTTAAAAGAACTAGTGGTTACCTAGTGGTGAAAATTCGACCATAACTCATTTATTTTTTTGTTTTTTTAGGCTTTTTGCAACCCTCCACCATATAAACTTTAATAGTGCCAAATTCATACTCCTGAATTTCCGTAAAACGGGTTCAACGTTTTGGCTTAACGTACGTATCAATATATAAATCTACTTACTCGTTTGTATTGTAAATAAATTTTGAAAATGTTTTACTCAGATAAGATTAATTTATTTGTTCAAACACATCATGTGTATAAAGTTGAAGAAAGCTCAAGACATGTTTGCCACATACCATCCATGTCTTGCGAATATAATTATAATTAAATATTTAAAAATATTTCGGACGAGGAGGACCGAGAGAAGAGAGTACCAAGAATAAATGCATTTGTTGCAAGAAGTGTACGCGAGCTATTGGTTTCTACAAAAAATACTAAGCGTACGATAATACCATTTAAAGTCCACCGTAAAAGCTTTTAAAACGGTACAACTAATGAAACTTCATTGCTGCTAATACAAAATTGGAACTAATTGCAGCATTTAATATCTTGTTTAGTGGGCATAGTATATTCAGTAGTAAATAGAACTGTAAATTGAATTCAAAACATATACTCGTATTTTAGTTAGTTACGTTATGGATGGTTAGTTCTATCAGTTACATAATATGCTAATTTATATTTATAGTCCTTAGTTCATGTATATCTATTGACAATAAATATATAGGCAACTACAGGCTTATTGATATTAGACTTTTTCACGAAAGAAGTGAAATAACTGGAAGTTAAACTTTGCCAAGCAAATAGTTCTAAAATTTAATTTTAATTCTTACAATTTATGTAGATAAAGATAGATAGATTAATAGAAATGAATAAACATAGAAAAAATATGATCAAATGGTAAACGTCAAGTTTACCACCTTGAAAAGAACAAACAAACGGTCTAAAGTACTACTATTACATGTTTGGTTAAATTTCATCATTTCAATTTAATAAAAGTAAAATTTTTATAATAAAATAAAAGGCGGGTTGATATTTTGATATTTAATACTTTTCCCTAAGCTTTACCACATATTTTTAACATGTTCAACGTGTTTATATTAAAATACTAGATGGTTTACCAAGCTTAGTCACTCAAGAAGGCTTATTCAAATTTATGTTTTATTTCACCAATTCACCGTATCACCATAATATTTTATTGATCTATAAACCCACACAAAACATGAGAAAAATAAATTGTGACCAGTCAATTTTCCACGTTTAATAGGTATATCAAATACTTTTAGAATTCCTAACCATCTTGTCATGAACATTCGACAAAAAAAGCTTTCTATTAATATGTATAACGTGGTTAACATCTCGAGTCCGCTGTGCATGTAACAGTAAAACTTTCTTGATCATGAAAGTGTAATTAATTAGGAAAGTTACAAATTGTGACTCTTGTCCTTTGGGGTTAGGTAAGTTGCAACTGAACGTAATAATGGTAATTTTATTCGATTCGATTAACCTCTGTAAATAAAGAGATATCTATAAAAAATATTGTTTTAAGAATTCTACTTTAAAATTTTGTGGTGATTAATATTCTGTTTAAATAAAGAGGTCGGGTGAAATGGTGAGCTTTCTATTTCAAATAATATAATTACATTAACTAAAATTAAAATTAATAAAGGCTAGTTTCACGAGTGCCTGATAGAGTTTCAGATAGTTATTTGGCTTATAATACTATGTGACAAATAAAAGTTGCTGATATGTATATGGCTATATGACATACTTCACTCTAACTGATACTCGCCAAACCGAGATCTACGAGGAACTTTATCATCAAGCAGTTAAATTCGTCCTAAAAATATATATCTTGTTTTCAAATTTCCCAAAGGCAATGTATATTTATACGGGATGCCACACTGATTTTCTCAATTTTCTAATTCCTCTATGTCTTGAACATTTATTTCAGGTATAACCCTCAATAGCTTAAGCTATTTTTTCTAGTTTGTAAATTGTGTATTCTACCACCAGAACATTTAACCATTTCCTTGAACTATACAAAAACATCGAACATAATTGCATTACATATTTAGACGCCACTAAAAATCGATCCCTCACACAACCTACTTTCGTTAAAGAAGCTCGCCTACTTCACGAGTCTTTTAAATTATACCTTATAGCCCGCATATTGTTATCTCTAGGAAACTATTAATCATTTAAAATGTAGCAGCGTCAATAGCCACGTCTTCATTATGTAAGGCACTGCTTCAAGTTCGTTAGCAATTAATAGGTCCCTTGTCTATGAAAATAACTTTATAGAACAAGGCTCTAGAATTTGAAAAGCTTTCTGTATTTAACGAATAGCTGTCATTTCCATTATTTCAGCATTTGATTTGATTAAGTGAACTTTTTTAAGTAAAATATAAGTAATTACCACAACTTAATACATTTAAACTACAGTAAACAGCTTACTATAAATATACCTACAAGAATGAAATCAAATATTATGTTGGTCTACGTGTGGAAACGAATTAAAGAAACTGTTTAAATTCTAAAATCCACAATAGATATTTTAAAACCTAAAATCTATATGATAGAGTTCAAGTAGTCTAGACACCGTAAGAGTTCATTTACCTTATATTATTAAATCCAGTTTACTTTTAACAGCAAAACTTTTGAGAATTTTGTAAGTGTGAGGTTGAATGACCAAAGGTAACAATATTTTTAGAGCTCCGTTGAAAAATAGTGTTAATTATTTTTGTCTGAGAGGCTAAGAGCTTATTTTTCTAAATTTAGAGAATACAGAGTGTAATGATTTAAATGTGACATATTTCATCTCTTAGTGTTACTCATTTAAGTAGAGTGAGCATCGTACTTCAAATAGTTGTTCGAGTGCTTTATGTCGAGTGTTCTTTTGGTGTTGTGTTCTAAATAATTGTTACGTTGAACAAATAGTTGTTTATATGTACTTCTTACATTATTATTTAGCATTTTACTCGTCAATAAAAATAATCCTAGCTAATTTTTAAACGGTTTTGTTTAGTTTGAACTGTTTGTTGATTTATTTGCTTGGGTCAAATCTTATAATTGAAATTTGTCCCCTTCCTGTTGACAGATTGATCTGAAATTTGGTACACACCCTCCGTTCTGGTGACAATACAATTAAATTAATTCTGTTTCACTGTAAATCCAAGATGGCCGCCTCTACAAAATGGCGGTTTACAAATTTTGTCACGACTACCTCAATATGGGTATCAAATGAAAGGGTTTGACCAGTAGAATACAGATGAGAGTACTATGTAATGAAATTAAAAACTAAAAACACGAAATAAAAAAATATGTCAAAAAAAAAATTTAAACGGTTTTATTGAAAATAATGTACTAAAACTTAAAAAATAATTTGGTAAAAATATTCGGTATAAAATCGTTGGGCCCGTGTTTCCATCCAGCCATCTCAGTTTACGCTACGCCTATAATATTTTTTTATACCTTATCACTAAAGTAGTAGACTTTACTTATTGAATATTTTTAAATGATGTCAAAGTTGAGATTAAAACCAACACAATAAGAAATTGGAATAAATATGTAAAATTCGAGAAAATGTAATCAAACCTCAGATATTTTTGAGAGCTGTGTCATTTTTTGATATTTTAGCTCGTTTAAATTTTGTTTTCATATTTCATTTAATCAATGACGAGAATAAAAAAGACGAGAAAGCTAAGAAATTATTTTTTTATCTTTCTTGCATAAATTTTTTTTTGTTGCATTTTACCGAGTGATTGAGATTACCGTAGAAATCTAACAGTAGGATAAAATCACAGTGTTTCATTTTGTTGATATATTGCAGAAATAAGAATATATTTTCATTCTGCAGACGAACGCTATTAGAACCATTTATAATGTATGGAGTCGCGAATCCGCAATCTATTTCAGGAAATGAATATTCTGAATATCTTTAACAAACGAAATCTACATATGTAAAAGAGTAAGGTGACTGACTGACTGACAGACTGACTGACTAACTGACATACCCAGAGATCAATGCACAGCCCAAACCGCTGAAACTAGAGTCCTGAAATTTTGCATGTAGGTTCTTTACATGACGTAAGTGAGCACTAAGAAAGGATTTTTTTTATTCCACCCCTAAGGGGGTAAAAAAGGGGATGATAGTCTGCGTGAGCGAAGCCGCGTGTAAAAGCTAGTTTCATATAAATTAAGTTCACCAGACAAAGGAATTAATTAGATCAATCAAAATTGAAACAAACAAAACTAAACATACGTATCAATGGTTTAGTTTGATTAAATGTATGATAATCTTAGCCAATAACCAGAATTTGAGGCTTCCCAAGGCTTTCCACGGTAACCAGATGAAAATAAATACAATTCGAATAAAAAATATACAGTTTTTTTTCATTTGATTCATTTAAATTCTAGTCGATATATATTCGAGCCATAGTTTTAGCATAATCACCTAATTTGCAAACCACGTTTCGTCCTATGTTACCTAAATTAACACAAAGTACAAAGTTACGTGATTAACGACCCGCCCTCTTTTGTATTCCATTAAGCTTATAAATATGTACTACAGTTATTTTAAATTGTCTACTTAAATGGAAATTGGAAGTTCAGGGAGTGACTATTACGCAATAGTTCTTTCAGCGGCTTCAAATCTATTGTAGTAGAAATTATTGTGATAACTGGTCCCCCCTTCTCCTTTCCTCTACAGGACAACACGTGCCGGCCTTCGCAGTCACCCTCTTAGAGTGGAAGACATACGCTCTCGAAAGCAACGTTTCGGTTCTTCCTTCTTGTGTCGAGCGATCAAAACATGGAACTTACTACCACCGCACGTGTTTCCTTCCCATTATGATCCCGGGTCCTTTAAGCGGGGAGTGAAAAAGCATCTCACTAGGCCGCCATAGTGTGGGTCACTATGCTGCTCTGTCCACGTTCACATTGAGGATAGTGACCATCACTTTTGGATTCTACTTATGCTTTCCATCAGGCAGAGTAGAGTCATTTTGGTAGCTTAAACATAAAAAAAAAAAAAAATTTGATCGAAAGCTTTAATTTGAATTTACCAGTATTGAACTAAACTTATAGGCCTATGTCCAATAGAGGACTGTAATAATATGTTGATGACGACGATGACGAACTAAAGTAACTACAACTATTGTTGATTGCGCCGTTTTATGTGGCACTTGCCACACACATATATATATATATACCTATATACTTACATAAGTACATAACTTACATATACCTACATACTTTTTTTTTGTAAATACATACATATTATACAACCAAACTCTGAAACAAATAAATGCAGATCATACAAATATTCGATCCGGGAATCGAACTCGAGACCTTAAGCACATCAATTGCAAATACTACCACTGCGCTACCGAGGCGGTCAAAGAAAACTTAAGATAACTCGCAAGAATAAAGTTAAAGAAAATCCTCTAACTGCACTTTAAATACTTGTAACATTGACTTCCGTGTATCCATCAACCATAATCCGTCACAAAAAGTTGAAACCACGCTTTGTAGCACAAGTCTTTGTTAAAAGTAATAAAAATCGTTGAAATCCTCTGTTGTCGCACAAAGAGGATTATATTAAATTTCGCTACATAAACAGGATTAAGAGATATGTCAAAATAAGCACTTATGCACAGGCCTTTAAGTTGAGATAGTTTTAAATTACTTATTAAAAGTTGGAAAAGTAGGGGAGCAATTCTGAAAAAAAGGAAAAATTCCGGATTTAAAATTTGGTGATATGCTATTACGTACACATGGTATTATTGGTCTGTTTATATGTAGAAATAAAACATAACTTGTTGTCCTCGATAAAGCAATGAATCAACAACGAAATGCTTAAAGCCAGCGCGTAAGGTAATTTAGAGGCTCTATCTCCTTACTAGTCTAGACACATACGGTAAATCTTTTCCTATTGAGGTCATGAAAACTTCTTATACTCACCTATTACAATGTAAGGTACAAACAGAGCACTTTTATTTTGATATAAAAGTTTCACTAAGTTCCCCCCTTCATGTTATTTGCAGCAATAGGTACGCGGGTTAAATCTTGTCTGACAAACATTTGTTTCTCAAAATCAATGAACTACACAAAATCTAATTTCTAGAATATAAGTCTCGTGATTCCACGGATGTTTCTGAGTTTCGGTTAAACGCCTAGAAGGAGTCAAAAGACATACATGTACATTTTATTATGGTATAAATTTAGTAGCATTAAATATACACAACTGTCTGACTATTAAAAAAACAGTTTTATCTAAAATGGTATTCAAAGAGCTGTTAGTGTTGTCCCGTATTCAACCCATCAGGGAGGAGCTATCAAAACTAAGCTTACAATAACAAACTATTACATAACAATCTATTACTAACATGTGCTTAGTGATAGCTAATTCAAACCAGCAAAAATATTGTAATGTACATAAGTACATATTTTATAAACGTGTATTACTCGTACAAAAACATCTATTTAATAAAATCTTCCTAGACTAAAAAGTCACCAATCTCGGACAAATTATGAAATTACTAGTGGTTGCCCGCGGCTCCGCCCGCATGTATATTGGTTATCGTGGCAAATAGTAGCCTATGTGTTATTCTGGTGTATAAGCTATATTACTGTAAAGTTTCATCCAAATCCGTTCAATACTTTTTGCGTGGAAGAGTAACAAACATTCATCCATCCATTCATCCATCCATCCATACTTACAAACTTTCGCGTTTATAATATAAGTATAGATATAGATACTTACAGTAAATTAGTCAAGTTTTCTTTTAAATCAAACTTTGCTAATATTGCCTTATGACCATTAAAATGAATTATGTAGAATTTGGATTACCATAAATATGTAGTATGGCATGCGTACAGCATTCGGATCAATACGAATACTTGCGATGATGACTGTCACGTCATATTAGCATTGCTAATGAATGTTCAGTACAGAATTAATTTCAATATCAGAAGCCTCATTACTACTTACACTTAACATAATGCTATTTATGAAAACAGAAGAAAATGTAGTCAATTTTCAACAGAAATATCATGGTTTGGAATAATTTGAATAAATACATACTAGTACAAATCATCGTTTCTTAAAAAAACATTTGAACATTCTAAATGTCTTGATATAATATGCTCTGCAATTTTTCAACTTCAGTTTTTTTAATAACCCAATTCAATTTATCAGATAACAGCCTTTATTAGTTCACAGTTGGACTTGAGCCTCCTTATAAAGAAGGTTTGGGCCTGCAACACCCGGCTGGCCAGGCAGATTGGTATAGGGTATGTATCAAGTGTAACGGTGGATTAGCGAAGACGGTGGCAAAGCAAACACGTTATTGTAGCACAACCTAACAATACTCCCCAGTGCACACCAAGTAGAACGTCTAGAATATGAATGCCCCCCAATTACTGGAACCGAAGGTATTTTATTATTATTTGACAAGCTTGACCCAATTTAATACTAAATTCACATTATTAAGTAGATAATATCAAACATTGTTTATCATAAATATTCCAATGATTATTAGCATACAATTATTATTTGATAATACAGGATTGTGTAACATTAAAGATTTATTACGCCGGCAGTAGGAGTGGATGAAATAAAAGTCGCGCCGGAAGGTGACAAGCGGAAGGCACCAAAATATTAGAATGAATTAACTATTTACATGTTTAATCACCAATAAAATTATAAGGTTGTAATATATTTTATAGTATGCCTAGTAATTATTAAGATTTAAATGAACTAAGCGTTTGTACGAGGTTGGAATCGTTACTTATAACACAAGTTTTCATTCCCTTTGCAGTGATGTTGTTCCTCAGTCGTCTTTTACGACACACATGGGATGAATAAGAGTGATGACACTGCGTTTTTTTAAACCGTCACCATTCGGATAACCTAATTACCGGATTGTATTTTTCCCTATTTTATTTAGTAAGACCAGTGGTCGCCAAGTGGTTGAAAATTAACTTTATATAAACTTTAACTGTGCCAAATTTTATACTCCTCCGTTCATATAAATTTCTTAAAAAAAGATACATAGTTTAAGCTTTACGTTTTAATATATTCTAGATAGTAAAGTTTTTATTTCTCGATTAGAACACATACTAGTTAATCTGACCTAGTGATCGGATATTTTTTTTTATGGAATACGCAAATAAACAGGCGTATCACCTAATGGTAAGCGATCACAGCCGCCCATGGTCACCCGCAACACTAGAGGCGGTTTGCCGGCCTTTGGGGAATGGGGAGGGAGATGGGGGGAGGGAGATGGGGGGAGGGATTGGGTTATGGGCCTCCGGTATCCTTATTAACTCGGTGAAACACAGCGCAAGCGCTATTTCACACCGGTTTTCTGTGAGGTCGTGGTATCACTCCGGTCGAGCCGGCCCGATATTCAGTTACCTTTGCTATTTTCTACAGCACATAGCAATAGGTATAATTATAAGTATACATAATAAGTCTCCGAAGCTCCGAGCTTATGTTTTTAATTCCAAATGAAAAATATCCAACCAAAATGAAGGCACTGATCTTTTATTATATCGCACCAGTTATTAGAATCAATTAAGTAAAGTATGTCAATAATTGAAGCCATAACAATTTTGAAAGCCGAGCCATAAATCATGAACTCTTAGATTACTATGTGTAGACTAGCCAAATTACGATATACACGAGTACATCAAATCCATTATAATAGACAGTCAGACAGTATGTCAAAATTTCTAGCAAAATATGCTACTAGGCTTTGGCGTATCTCATGTAGTTTAACAGTAAATAATTTAATGATAGTAGTATCGTTTTGTTTTAATTTTAATCAAGCATTCAAATTTTAATCCAAAAATAAACTTTAAATTTAAAAAACTTCTTATTGTTGTTGTATACATACATTTTGTATTGTGTGACTGCCTCATTGGTCTCGCGGTTGACGTGTGCGACTGCTGATCATGAGGTCTCGGGTTCGATTCCCGGGTTCGGACCAAATGCTTGTATGATCTACAAATATTTGTTTCGGAGTTTGGGTGCTTTCTATGTATTTACAAAAAAATAAATATATGTATTTGTATCAGTTGTCTAGAACCCGTAACACAAGCTCTGCTTAGCTTGGGACTAGATGGCATTGTGTGTTAGATGTCCGAAATATTGATTTATTTTATTGTCATCAGAATCATTCTTACATTCATTGATCATTTCCTTTTACCGGCAATTGCGTTTAATTTAGGGGCAAGTTTTTATATTTTATCTTTTTCTATTTTAGACGATACTATAATATGTATATCTTTGACTATTTTCAACCAGATTCATTGCGACGTTCTGTCATAACTGAGTAACAACAGACATTTTTGCGTTTACGATTTCAGCAATGCAGAAATAACTTTTCATACCTTTGAACTTTATTTGGAACCAAAAAATATTTTTGTATACTCAGCATCGTGTATGTATGCAAATTTTTCAAAATGCCTGGACGACCGGAATTCAGCGCATAAATACAAACAAAAAATAGTAATTTTTTGCACATATATTCTGAATCTCATGATTGTATCAAAATATGTGGGTATATGAAAACAGCATCTCGAAAAATGCAAAACTATCGGTAAAGAGCTTAGTTATTTTTTTATTTTAGACAAACGAACGTTATTTTTTAGGAGCTCCCCTCGGTTTATTTTATTTTTTTGGAATACTGATATTAATTTTTGAAATACTGAATGTTAATTCTGTTAATATTTGTGAATACCTCCTTACTGTCTTATGCTTTACTGACAGCCTCATAAAGGCCTCGAAGCCCGCGATAAAAGCTATGCAATAGCTTAAAATTCTTTTCTCTGTATACTGGTTATTTTATTTTCATGAACAGTTAGAAAAAGGTGAGTATCTAAATTATTGAAGGTTTCTCTTCGAATACAGAATGCTAAGAACGGTAATCAAACGCACAACCCTAGATACAACCGTAGTATTACGTGTTAAACACTTTTTTATGTAACATACCACCTTCGTATACATAAACCGGAATGTGTAGAAGAGAAAAATCTTCAACCTTGTTACATAAAGTAAAGTGTACACATTTTACTACTGCAGTAGATACGTGTTTTTGCTTACTAAAGAAAAAAGAATTTCGCGGATAACTATCTCGATTTTGCGAGGTTTCTTTACGTACTCGTTCAATAAATCAACAGTAGGTATTTCTTGTGCCAAGAATACGTTTTCTTAAATATCATCTAGAGTACGATAAACTCTATAAACTGCTTTAATAACCACCCTAGCTTAGTCGATAACAGACCATTAACACGACCCTCTGAATTGTAATCTTGCAAATATACCACATTATCTGTTTTATCTACTTTACAATTTTTCAGTATCATAGTTTGTAGTTAGAAAGATAAGTTATATAATCTGAAATATAAAGATATTGACGTCAGAATATATCATCTGACTTTATTTGGAATATTTTATATTAATTATAAAATATTTCAAATAAAGTGTTGAATAAATACTTGTTTAGTTTTATTTTGACGTGTGTGTATATTGCTCCTTTTAATATATGTATGAAATTAAAATTACTAAAATATGTAATGCACATAACTTCCGATGGACTGCACCGTATTGGATAATTATTTTTTATGTGTGTGTTATTGTCAGGACAAGGTTTGTATAGAAGAAAATAATAAGAAAACCGTAAGTGTTATATTTTCTTAGTCCGCGACTGTACGATACCCGTAGAAAGCTGATGCGGGCATAAATACAAAAATATTTTTTTTGGAATATTTGAAAATATTCACAAAACTTTTATATAGATGTACGAAGTTCACCGGGTCAGCTATTTTATTATAATTGAGTATACTTCCTACGCCTCTTAGATTATGTCTTTTAAAACCCCCTAATATAACTTTAGTTTTAGTTAGAAGTAACTAACCAACCCACGAACTTGTTTATGTATTATTGACCTAAAGAATTATGTATAATTTATAAACTGTCGTTTCATCCGATTGAATAGCCGTATTCATTTAAGCATTTTCTTGTCATATTCTGCAGATTCACGTAAGTCATCATCCTAATAGTTGATGAATTGCATTTATCGTTGTAGATATCATAGATAAATCAAATACAGTAGTATTCGTATAACATCAGAAATGTTGATTTAATTCAATGAAGTTTGACAGAACGTCGGAGGTACTCCGTTTAAGCTCTCGAATACTTCAAGAGATTCCTACATCATTTTAATGTAAGTAGCATAGTTCTCATTGTTTTGTTAATATTTCAGTAAATTTTATGAGATGAAAAATAATACTTACATTTTTACTGCCAAACTGGTCTGTCTCGGGTTCGATTCCCGGGTCGGTGCAAAAATTTGTTACTGTTTTTCCAAGAAATCCTTAATAAAAATTAGGAGTACAAAAGTTAGCGGTTTTTCAGTGCCTTAGAGAGCACGTTAGGCCGTTGGTCGCGGTTGCTTTTAACACCAATGACAATTGTTATTGGGAAGTCAGTACCCTCAAATGTACTGACAACTAGTTCAACCTTCGGATTCAGTTCGCCCCAGGTTTGCGAAGATATAATGTCAATCGCTTCGTGGAAAAACTGATATTGAAGTAGTAGCCGACTCCAAATAATATTGGGAATAATAAAGGCTAAGAGAAATGAAAAATATGAGAAAAGAAAAATATTAATAATTTTATTGGAACATACCTACATAGATATATTTTATATTTATTAAAATTAATATTCTTTTATAACATATTTTCTTATTAATATTAGATGTAAGACGAACATGTATCTGTTTGTGCTCCCTAATTAAATAAAACAATCAATGTTATTAACCCAGAATAGAGATCCAGAAAAAAAAACGACTTAGCAAAACACCTGTTATTTCATTTGGTTATTTATACAGTTAATCGTTTAATGCAAGAAGTTTGAGTCTGTATCAAAGTTGACAATAACCACTCGTGAGATTAATGGCATCACTTAAGTTTTGGTATTATTTTAAACTTGTGACTTTAATTTTTGATAGTACTCAAAATACCGTTGCAATAGTCAATACATGCGTTAAAGTAATGTTCATATCAACAGTCTACTGCTGAAAATAGTGCGAATGTTGAGCTGACAAAATTGGAAATAGGATAAAGATACATTTTTCCTTTTTTTTCGACGACCCCGAATATGCGTAGGGTACACAAAGGGAAAGGCGAGAGAGTTCTGTTAACGTAGGGAATATCTGCTGTCTCAGATGAAAAAGGGGTCAAGAGACTCTGGCAGCTGGAAGACCGATCACATACTAGTAAATCATCTGTATGGCAAAAGAAGCTAATTAGAAATGGATGGAGGTTATTAAAATATAAAAAGTTATTTTCATGAGTACACAGAAATATTACTTAGTTTTATTTTATTTACCTATGCCATAAATGGGTTTTCAACTAGAAAGAAAATACCAGTGTAAAAAGTGTAGTAAAGATTTGCAAAATAAAGACAAGAAATGATCAAACCCAATTGGGAGCAGAACAAATTAATAATTAAGCCTTTAATATCTGAAATGGGCCATCGTTGTCCTAATGTTCGAAATATTTTGTAATTTCTCCTCAATGGAATATTTTATTTATTAAAGTAAGTAAACCTGAAGGGAGAATTCGATTTTATTGTATTGTTCTGTTTCGTTTTCATTTCGTTTAATAAGAATTCGATTTCTTATCAGGTTATTAGTCTGCCAGAAAATTGTCAATCGCTTTATTAAGACCAAGCCAATAAAATTGGGCTTTATTTGTCCCTCTTGTTACAGTAATTCGCAACGCAGCTCTACGAAATAATATTTTACAATCTAAATTTTTTAGGATAAATATTAAAGCTTCCTTTTGGTTAGATAAATTAATAAATGCTTAAGCTTGACAATTTTCCATCTCAGAATTTTAAATCCTCAGAAAATCTGTTGGAAACCTTAGACTAAACAAGTTAAAAATGAAAAATGGTATCGAAAAGCTCTTTCTACATAATTATCACGCTCTTACGAGGGTATAATATGTTATCTATCTTTTAGTTATGCTAATGGAGATAAGCATGCTTTCTTACTTGTTGCAAATCGTTCCTTAAATACCTTCCTCCGGATGATTGTATTCGAAATCAAATATACTATGCTTTAGTTGTACATTCAATGAAGCCCAAAAATATTGTCAAATCCTAAGTTATTGTTACTATACCAAGCTGCACGCTATCCCAATTTACTTACTTACTTACTATTGCTATATCAATGAGGACAAAAAATGTTGGTTGAACACGTACTGAATATGGTTATAATTTTGTACCCATTCCCTAAACCATTTCATTAAATACCAGAAAGAAATATATCTCTTACAAAATACATAACATAACATATGTTATGACATTCGTATAAAGTTTATTTTACTCATATTGCTGCTTACGCCTTGCCACGTAATGAACTGAATTTGACAGATTATAGGCTATCGAGTAACATGGGTATGTTAATGTACCGATACATAATCAATATACGTCAGTAACAGAACAAAACACGGTTCTGATTCCGTTTTGTTTGTGATTACTTACAAATATGAATGTCTATTTCATTTTGGTAATATATAATTTATTGTGTATAGAAATAAATAAGTAACCAAAAACTTTTTTTGGCGCATTGGTATTTCATGGTATAGTAGCAGTCTAATCAATCATTTCAACGAATGATGATAGTGATGAAGACTGACAGTGACAGTGTATCTAAATTTAAAACAGAGCCCAATGTTGATGCTCCTTGAAAGTTTTGTTGGACAATTTTAATTTTGTTAATGTCAGAATGCTTTAGGTACGTTTAAACACTACAAAAATTTACGATTATAACTACACATTAAGGTATTTTCAGTAAGTTAATTCGAAACAAAACTGAACCCAGTTCTTTGTTAGAACGAAGTTCCTTATGGGGCGTTGCAGAGGGGTACCCTAGCCGGCAAAAAGTGTCCGTAACGTAAAATCTTACGTTGGTAAGATTGACGGCATCGGTGTCGCAATGGTAGCGTATGCGAATGCTGTGTTTGAGGTCTCGGGTTCGAATCCCGGGTCGGATCAAATGTTTGTATGATCTGCAAATATTTGCTTGGATGTTTTCTATGTATAATATGTACCTATGTATTTACAAAAAAAAAAAAAACTTTTTCTTCACCCTTTTTAATTTAATTTAAATTATTTCGTTAACGAAAAATTTACTTTTAGAACAAGGAACTTCGTTCCTATCTGGTGTCCCATGACACCACACGGTTTTTTTATGTCTTACATTAGTTACTTAGAGTTCGTGTGGTGACGGAATAAAAATACGGAGTGTCACAGCTCCTATTTATCCCATGGGTGTCGTAAAAGGCGACTACGGGAACAAGCTATGGAGGTCAATATCACTGCAAAGAGTAGGACAACTTGAAACAAACTCTGTACACACCAAGTAGGTAGGTAGTAGGCCAAAACCTAATTTCTGAGGAGAGGCCTATGTCCAGTAGTGGACTGTTAAAGGTTGTAGACGAGTACAAATAAATATCTTCATATTTATAACATGCTAGCTGTACCCTGACACGCTCAGATGTGACACATTATGGTTGGTTATATTGATGAGAAATTAAGATTGATATGATGTGACTACAATCATCCTTGACGGGTATGTAAAATATTGAAAAAAAAAATGGTTGTCTGTAAAGTCTGTTTACGGACGATAGTTTAACGTGACAACGTCATAACGAAAGATTGATGAAATGATGAGAGATAGATGCGGCGCTACTCATCATTTATGCGGCGTTACCTCGCTCTGCGCAAGCGCCGCATCTATCTCTCGCTTCCATTTAAGGCTTAAAGTGCAAGCGAGAGATAGATGCGGCGCTCGCTTGCACTTCAAGCCTTAAATGGAGGCGGTGGAAAACGCATAGCGAGGTAACGACGCATGGCAAGGTAATGACGCATGGCGAGGTGACGACGCATGGCGAGGTAACGCCGCATGAGTCATGTTTTTTCGTGTGTGCAGACGGCTCCATCAAATTATAAGACGTTGTCACGTCAAAAAAAGAAAGTAGTTAACATAAACAAAATAGAACTCTTAATATTTTTTTATAAAATTATTTACTTCATCATGTAATTCAATATGTAGAAAACCTTATTATACATTTTCCAGTGAACTTAACTCAAAACTGTAGTGCAAACTAGGTGCTTTCTACATAGTCCATCAAAGTTAATACTGGCAGTACAAATAATGACTTGGTCCTAGCGTCCGCCTCATATTTGTTTTGAACGTTGAGAGCGCAACTTTATACGTCCATATTATTTTCCCTTGCCTTATTTAATTCTGGGAAAATTTTACTGTATAAACAATACGAATACAGATACCTATATTAACATTTCTTCGTGGTTTGACATCCGTGATCTATGTATGTGAAAACAAAACCAATGTTAATTATAAAGTACGGTAAAGTTACAATATTAGACATTTGTATTGAGAAATAACATTAATTTATATTAGGATAGAAGGTATACGCCGGTAAGTTAATTTGAAACAAAACTGAACCCAGTTCTTTGTTTAATTTTTATTATCTTTTAATGAACTTAAACATGCCTATGTAGAATTGTATTCAGAATTTTGGTATTAATCGATGTTAATATTCAAAATTTTCTTTTCCCACTGTATCCACTGTTGATTCATTAGATTTTTGTCAAAGAAAGATGACGTACGTGCAATGTGCATAGTACTTTTGCTGTAATCATTGTATACAGTACGAACAGTATTAGTAATTCTTATCTAAGTGATGAAACTCACTACATACTCATATAATTCATCGCATATGAATATTCTCGCTAACTTATTTAACATTTCTATGTATTTTAAAAATGAAGTGAAAAAAGACGGAAAAACTTCAACAAATTATCAAATATAATATTTTTATAATTAGTTTAGTTGTCTCACTAAGAGACGAGTATAAACTATCTTTGAAGAATGAAAGAATATTATTAATATAATTCCTACTTTATAAATTCTTATATGTATTCTTTAGCGCAAGCGGCAAAGAGCCGAGCATCTTTACCAATTGCTCTAAAGAAATATTAAATGTCGGTCTTTATTTCTGTCTACTCATTTAGTAAAGCTTTCACACACTGTGCTCCAGGCAACTTAACTAATAAAAAATGGATGTGCACTAAGATTTATTGTGTGTATATTTCCACGAAAGGAACTTGGAAACTTTAAGTTAGTTATTTCTAGAGCAATAATACACCAGTAATTTTTTTAATACCGCATTGTTTCTACATTTATTCATTGGTAGCTGAGCTCCGCGGTGCTACCCGCGGTACAAAACTACCGTGTGTAACGTCGCGGGGCAAAGCTAGTTTTAAAAAGTGGTCTTAGTTACTCCTTATATCATTAGTTATCTGTCTGTCTGTCTGTATTTTAACGGGACTTTTTTCAGAGATTAGCCGGGAAAAACAGACAGACAGAAAAAAAAAATTGAATTGATTTTAAGTACCGTATATTTTTTCATATGCATTTAGTGAAAAGCTGTTAATTTCAAATTACACACAGACACATCAATTTTCGTTTATTTGCATAGATATTTAAAAACTGCACTAAAGTTTTAATAGAGAATAAGCGTTAAACAAAGTGGTGAATTTTTATAAAACTTTTAGTATCTCATAAAGGCAAATAGCCCTCGCGGACATTCTGTAATGAATTTCATTGTTTCATGCTAAAAAGATGATTGATGCTGTTGGTGATTTGTAATCAACTAGGCTTTAATGATGCGTTATTGAGTTTTATAAATAACAATGCGCCAAGTTTTCTCTTGAAATAAATATTACAGTTTGTGTTCATTGGGTTGTATATTGTTGAGGAGAGAATAGAGTAATAATGAGAAGTCAATGCTCCTGACTAGTCACGGGGATGGACTAATTGCTGCATTAAACTATAATAGTTTAATGGAAAGTAGAAACTAAAATTGTAACTTAATTGATAGAAAACTCTTAGAACTACAAATAACATTAGAATTACAGATTTATACTTAGGCTTTATGAATGTCTTACATATTATAAATATATTTACGTATTTATATAAAATAATTAGCTTTTCCCCGCGGCGTTTCCCGCGGTTGTTGTTGTACTGAGGGTAACACCACGGGGCTCAGCTAATACCATTTAAAATTCCTCTGCCATAATTACTTTAAATGCAATAACATTGGACTTTCATACAAACTATGAGCCCCCATTTTAACCCCAAAAGGGGGTTGATTTCTAAAGATAAATTATTAGTACACCTCCACACCAACGATAGAGCATACATTTAAAATTTTAAAGCATAAATTCAAGTTCCTTACTTCAAAAACATAAAACTTTCATACAAACTTCCAACCCCGTCAATTGTGGACCGATTTTGAAAATTATTTTTGTATTCGAAAGGGTATGCTCCCCATGTGGTCCCATGGCCACCATATCAGGATCTGATGATGGGATCCCAAGGAAATTAAAGGAAACCCTCAAATTTACGTGAGCGCCTCCAATAAAGTTAAGGCAATTATCTGCATGCTTTCATATTCTGTAAACATCATGTCCGAAATATTTATTTATTATTCTATACAGTATGTTGTATGTTACCTTTAGTGGTATTCTTTCAAGTTATTCAGGTGAAATGATGATGAGAGACTTGAGAAAGACTAAAAAGCGAAAAAAAAAAAACTTCGTTTAAAAAAAACGACTTCAAAAACTGAAAAGTATAAAATAACTTAACCTGTATGTGCTACCTATTCATAGGTTTGAAGTCGGTGCCGAGCCAAAATGTAATAGCAGGACTCGCCGCGCGTGACCTTGAGCGGGATAGCTGCTCTTCGCGTAGGACAAAACAACCGAAGCGTCGGTGACGTCGTTGACGTTCGTCTCGAAATATAGCGAGTGTGGTACCTACTATTACATTTGGCTTGGCGCCGAATTCAAACCTATGAATAGGTAGCACATACAAATTAAGTTATTTTATGCTTTTCAGTTTTTGAAGTCGGTTTTTTTAAACGAAGTTTTTTTTATATATATAGATCTTATATATAAAATACTCGTGTCACAATGTTAGTTACCATACTCCTCTGAAACGGCTGAACCGATTTTTATGAAATTTTGTGTGCATATCGGGTAGGTCTGAGAATCGACCAACATATATTTTTTATACCCCATTTTTTTTATGGCAAAACCACGTTTGCGGGATCAGGTAGTAATATCTATACTTATAATTTTTTTCTCGGACTTAATATTTTATGGAAAATTTTATTTGTACTAAATTATACTCTCTTTTTTACTTAAAATAAAAAACAAAAATAAAATCACGATAAAATTAAAACGTAAAGTTTCAACATAAAGAATTATTTGTATGTAAAAATATTTTTTACACAAGATAAAAATGGACTTGAAACTTTTTTGCTTTCTTCTAATAAAGAAAAAACACTCAGCACCAACATAAATAACGTCAGATACAGTTACTATCGAAAGCCACACGAATACCCGCACTATCTCATTGACAAAATAGTCCGCCAACCTTGGTTTATATTACACATAAACTTACGTTAGCGACCTTGGGGGCTTACAACTACTTAGGCGCGTATTACTGAAATATTCTACAACAATGACAGCTTTGTATTGCCTACTATAAGGTAAAACAGATGCTTTTGACTACAATTTGAATCACATTATTGAAACAATTTGAAACACATTACTGAAATAAGTTTGTTCTGATATATTATTAATATGATAGATATTTTTATTCGCCATTACGTGTAACACTAATAGTGTCATGGTAGCAAGAAAACTACCAATCTAAATAATGAGGTATTACATTTGAAACTAAGTAGGGATGTGTGAAATACCTACAATAGTTTTGTATTTCAAATCGTGATTAAACTATACTCTTTGCGCTGTAGCATGGTGCGTGGTGGTTTAGTTTACTTTAGTTTACTACATTTTATAGTTTAATTAAATTTGCTACAGTTATTAATGATTTAATATATTGCGAATGTGGTACAGCTGAAATACTAAATCATAATTTGTACAGCGCAAAGAGTAGGCATAGTAAATAATTTGAATAAATTAATCATGAGAATCTTGCATTCCATCTTTTTAGTTAGATTAATATTAATTAATATACAGTAGTAATTAATATACAGTAGTAATATTTTTCAAATATATTTTTGATTAAACTAAATAATCTAACTCCATTAATAAGCTCTAAAAATACCAAGACGATATTAGCATACAGTTCACTAATAGAAATGGAAAATAATAATGTCGTACCCCTTGCGGCAATATTGCATGGATCTGTATTTTCAGTTTTTCCACAAGATATATTTTACAAATACGCCACCTTGGTAACCTTGACTTACTTAAGTATACTGTTTGTTTGACGCTGTTGGCTTTTCACGCTGAATTAAACATCTATGTTTTAAATTCTGCATTTGAAATGGACACTAGTAAGTAAGCGGGAATTAACCTTTAGCACGTTATATTTGAATAAGCTGTTTACGTGTAGGGTACACAGGATACCTTCGTGAACTTTTGTATGTATAAGGAGTATTGTATAAATATTTGTGCACGACTTAAGGTTAAGGCAATGATATTATATAATATCATTGGATTAAGGTCTATATTAAGGTTGCGGATTTTGTTGAGCCGTGTCTATGGGTTATCTCTACATTAGAAATTTCCTTGTTTGTTTTTTATACTTATATCAAGATCAAAGTAGTTTATAATATTTATAGTATGTAAATATTATGACTGCCTCCGTGGACAGTGGTAATGCAAGTGATATGAGACTGCTGTGTTTGAGGTCTCTAGTTCGATTTCCGGGTTTGACTAAATATTTGTCTTCTATGTATATTATGTATGCATTTAAAATAAAGTATAAAGAAAATAAGTATTCCATCGGTCAATTTAGCTGTCATAGTATAGGTTTTGCTTAGCGTGAAGCTAGATGCCATTGTGTGTCAGATGTCCGAAATATTTATTATTATTACAAGCTTTTATTTAGTTTCACCTGTCCCGATGTTTGTCTGTAATCAAATCTTGCAAGTTAAATTTAATCCACTTCCCGATTTCAGATTGAGCTGAAATTTGTAATATACCTTTAGTTCTGATGATAATGCAATTATATATATAATCGGTATAATCGGTAACTAAACGCCGCGACATAATTCAAAATTTGGAAACCTCTTCAGCTTCTAATGCGTCGCAGTTTCTTGGAACTCTAGGCATTGGTAAGCAACAACGAGGTGAGGTCAAAATGACAATTGGTTTAGACGATATCAACCAACACTTCTCTACTTCATCTCAGATAGATCGTCAAACCAAGAGTCAAACCTTGAGCTATATAGCTGGTCTGAACCAACCAGACATTGAATCCTTTGATTTTTCTCCGGTATCTTCTGAGGAGATCAAAAAGATTATCCTGTCCATTCGTTCAAATGCTGTGGGATGTGACGGCATTAGCCGTCGAATGATTATTCCTATCCTGTATCACGTTTTACCAGCAATATCTCATGTTATCAATTTTTCACTTGACTCGGGGACCTTTCCCTCACTTTGGCGTAAAATTTTGGCCTTCATCATCCCTTTACCTAAAAAACTTAACCCTTCACTCCCTGAATATTTCCGACCTATTTCTATACTTCCCTTCCTTTCCAATGTTCTGGAGGCTTGTGTTCATAAACAGCTCTCACAGTTTGTATACGGGCACAAGCTTCTTAGTCCTTTTCAATCTGGGTTTAGACGCGGTCACAGCACAACCACAGCTCTACTCAAAGCAACCAATGATATTAGGGAGGGTATGGAGGAAACCAAAGTAACAGTGCTGGCTTTAATCGATTTCTCGAATGCGTTTAATACCGTTTGTCACGACATCCTACTGGCCATCCTCTCCTATCTTATGACCTCCTCAGAAGCTCTGGAATGGTTCTCTTCCTATCTTCAGGGACGTCAACAGTGTGTACGTATTGACAGTTCGTCGTCAAGTTGGTGCGATCTTCTCACCGGCATCCCTCAAGGCGGTATATTATCTACCTTATTATTCTCAATATTTATTAATCTCGTAACCCAACATCTTCAGTGTGCGTATCACCTGTACGCTGATGTCTTACAAATCTATATGCAGTCAAGTGTTGGACATATCATATGCCATCGAGAAAGTCAACAAAGACTTGGACTTCATCGGGGACTGGTCAGCGAGGTTCGGTTTAGCAGTTAATCCAACTAAATGTCAAGTGATCGTCGTAGGGAGCAAACAAATGGTTCATAGATTCGATATGAAAGTCATACCACCAGTTGTCTACAATAACTAGACTATACCTTGGAGTGCAGCGGTACGGAACCTGGGGCTATATATGGACTCAACACTTGATTGGCGGGCTCAAGTTGCACACGTCAGCCAGAAAGTCACTTTTTGTCTGCGTGCTTTATATCGTCTAAAGAACTTTCTTCCCACTAAAACCAAGGCTACGTTTATGCAGTCCCTAATTGTTCCCTTGATCGATTATGGTGATGTGTGTTATTTTGACCTGAATGCAGACCTCCTCAATAAACTAGACCGCCTTCTTAATAACTGCATTCGATTCGTTTTTAATCTGCGCAAGTATGACCATGTGTCTGCTTTACGTACCCAATTGCATTGGCTTCCAATTCGACAGCGCCGTAGTTTGCGTTCACTCACTTCTGTTTTTTCTTTTCTCAACTCCCCATCATTACCCGAATACCTCGTACCCCACTTCCGTCTGCTATGCTCTAATCATGATCGAAACCTACGGTCAAGAAACAATATGCTTCTTCTTTGCCCCCCTCATACCTCCAACTTCATCAATTCTTCCTTCTCTGTGCAGTCAGTTCTTCTTTGGAACGCGCTCCCTACCGAAATCAGGATGTCAACTTGCCGCCTCACATTCAAGAGGAAAGTACTCGACCTACTCCGTAATGAATTAGCAGAACAGTCTTTGATAGAAAGAAAGTTCTTTGACTGAGTAATTATGTATTATTTTATATTTATGTATATCTATAGATATTTATGTATTGTGTATGTATTACATCTATGTATTTATGTACAAAATCCAGTAGGTAGTGATTTGTGTTGGTATATCAGTTTTATCCAATACCACTGTATCAAATATATATCAAATTATACTATATTATGCACCTACCACATAATATTTTCACATCACCTTAAGGTTGACTGGCAGAGAATGCCCCATGGCATTAAGTCCGCCTTTGTGCAAAATGTGCATTAAGTTTAAATAAATAAATAAATAATGAAAAATGGTCGCCGTAACATAATGGCGACGTACATATTTCTAAATAACCCACCCAAAATCATAAAGCTTCTCTTCTCACTGAATTTTTGCATGTTATAACTTATTTTGTAAATTCATAAGAATTCACTCATGAAATGAACAAGTATTTAAATTTAACATGTTTGATTCTGATTAGAATACAAAATGTAAAATATCTACTACCATTATGCATGATTATTAATATTAATTTAATAAAAATATTAATTAAGTCAGTCAGAAGCTTTTTTTAAGAGTAAAGAACCTTTAAAAATTCACATTTATCTTTCGCGTTTTCTTTCTGGTTGTAAAAAAGAATGTGGTAGGTTTTTAGAAACTGAACGCCAGTTTTAATGTAATATACTGCCGAATATAATTAATCTGTGCTGTGAGTGATATAATACAATTAAGTTAAATGAATTAAGCTGTAGCTAGCTAAAACTAGGCCACAACCGCACTTCGGCCATATGCATAATACAATAACCGATTCCCGGTACTGGTCGCAAGCGTCTTCCAATTTTGATATTATTTAGTAACCGAGTTAATTTAGGTATGTAGGTGCCAATAACGGCTATACAAATGAAAGAATGCTCAATTTGAAGGATTATTTTGTATTCACATAATTAGAACAATGCAAAAAAATCACAGATTTTGCAGTTCCGTAACCATCGGAGTGACTTTACCAACCAAAAATGACTTTAGAAGTTTAAAAAATATATAAACTCACGTTCCTATAGTGTTGATTGATTTATTTTAGCTAACATTGACTGCACGTTTGGCCTAGTGGTTTAACGGTCACCACGTCGTTTCCTACTTCGCTAAGTGTCGTGGGTTCAAATCCCACGTAGGACAATACTTTGTGTGTTCCACAAATTGTTGTTCTGAGGCTGGGTGTTCTTTGTGTCCGTCTCATGTATGTTTGTAAAGTCCCCCGCGACACAGGATTTATTCCTAGAGCAGAAGTTGTCTTTTTTAAAAAACAAAAAAAATACCTCCGTCGGGTTGCACTACAAAATCGCTTTTGAGCAGAACAACATCACACTGACGTCTGATACAACTCAGCAATTATAACATTGCCACATATACCACGCCATACCACGCCCATATCTATATACCAAGATTTTTTTTTAATTTGACAAAATTCAGGGCCCACCTACAGGCTTTCACCATTTGTTAGACAATTTAGTTTATCAGATGGGTTTTTGGCCAATTATCTTTACTCAAATCTTTTCAAAAACGGCACCCAAAAATGCAAATTCTTTCAGTCATTTTTTCCAATTTTAAAATGATTTACAAACCGATTTCCAAAATTCCAACGGATAGGTATAGGTGTCCCGATAAATTCTGCAAGTTTTGAAACTTCTAGTATTCCAATCCCTCCTTTATCCTCGCAGATATAGACAAATTTATGTCTCACAGGCAAAGGATCTGATAACCATTTTCAATAGTAAAATGTAAGGATGTAAATGAAATGCTATGATAGGGTGATGTTGGGTTAGTTCTTGAGTAAAACCAAAAACTTATGTGCATCATAATTTCAATGTTATAGCACCACTTACGAAAAAGTAACAAAGTTATGTTGGCTGTTTCCCGTTATTCGGTTAGGATGCAGGAAACAGTCATGTAGCATATGTTAGCCTTTTGCACAATTTTCATAAAAGTATCCTTGCGTATTACGCTAACCCGGTTATACTTATGCATACCAAATTAAGCATGGATTTTTCTTATTTTTTATATGAGATTACGTTTAAATCCTTAAAACTACATGACGCTGCATATACACTCGTTGTTTTCTTCCATGGTTGTTTGTCCGATGATATTACGTAAAAATAGACTTTAACTCATCATTAAGCTTAGGCTTCCACGGAATGCACACATGCCAGTAAAAGCCCTATCTAATTCATTTTCGTATTAAAAATAGAACTATAAAAATAATGTCTCAATGACGACGGGAATGGTCATAACTTAGATGGTAGATAAAAAGAAGTACGTCTGTAAAATTTTACGCTTCGTTATGTCACGCTACAGACTTGGTCTTGTGCTAGTAAAAGAACTCTCTTCTGGTATTTTAAATAAATAACAATAAAAAGTATAGCTCAATCAAGAGAAGTATGAACATAAATTAGATGGCAGACAAGAATACGAGATAAGAAAGGGTTGGGTTGTAGACGGACAAGATACTAGACGGTCAAAATGTATAAATTGAAAATGGTAAAGGATTGATAGCAGCATGAATTGGAATATAAATTTGATACCATAATCGATAAATCTAAAACTTACGTAACAGTTGTATCATAAATCAATATCTTAGTATAACGTAAACAAATACAAGGGTATCGCGTGTTACGCTTTACCATCAGTTAATAATACATCACGATGGAAAACATCAACTCGAGCATCTGTTTGTTTTACATTCATATATACATACATAAGTACGTCAGCACTACGAGTATTATTTTCCCAAACCAACGGCTTGATACATAGAAGACCACGGTATTTGGAAAAAGTAGTGCAGATATGCTACATTTAAAATAATACTAATAGTTTTGTTATCACCATCATTGGTCTATTGTCATCCGTTGCCAAAAGAAGACCTCCTCTAGGAGAGCATTCTATCCCAGTTATGGACAGTTGTCACGACGCAGCGCTGTCTCCCAGTATCGAGACGCCGTCTAGCCCCCCGCACCTTAGCACCTCGAGACGAAGACTTTCTCCCTCTTGGCCTGGCGGCTTCACCGGAGCCTCTCCCGCCTGGGCCCGGTTGCTTTCGCCGGGTCCACTGGACTCTTGCCTGGACCTCTAGCCTGGCGTCTTTCGTCCGGCGGCTGCTACTAAGTTAAGTGTCTCCACGCTACCTTCGATTGACACCGCTGATAAAAAACTCCGAGAACCCTGCCTTGGGATCTACTCCGTCTCCTATTGCTCGCGAATTAGAGTGTACTAATAATTGAAACCTTTTCTAATTTCTGCTTACTTTATTTCACCTTAAGGCTTCACCTAACCACTACATGGCTACCAAGTCCTCAACGTGACACAGTTCAGTTTTTTTAAAATATTTAATAACACTTTACTTAGGTATATTGTTGTTAACCCCTCCAGCTAAGCTAATTGCCAACATCCACTTTATAATCCTTCTATTTTTCAAGCTTATGAATCTATCATAGTACATCCAATCGCAGCACATTAGCTAAATGTAATGGAACGTATTGTGCGACCGCATCCACATCATAATTTATACGGTTAGCCTCTCTGTGTGGGGCCTATTGTAGTGATTTGGAACCATGCCATAGTCAGTGCCATCGATATATGGATACTAAAATGCTTTTCTGGAGGCGGCAGTAGTAAGGTAACTGTTATATCAGACCACAAATTACTGTAGTACGAGGGATTATAGTTACAGTTACTCGAGGCCTTTTCTGTTATATCCATACTAATATATAATTATAAATTGGATAGTAAGTCTGCCTGTATGATACACTTTCACGACTAAATCACTTCGTGGGAGACCACGCTTCGGCATGAATGGGCTGGTTCGCTTAGAGTGATACCACGGCCTCACATAAAACCGGTGTGTAATAGCGCCGTGTTTCACTGAGTGAATGAGGAGTGAGGCCCATACCCCAACCTCTCCCTCCATCCCCCTCCCCATCCCCCAAAGGCCAGCAAAGCACTTGTGACGCCTCTGGTGTTGCGGGTGTCCATGGGCGGCGGTAATCACTTTCCATCAGGTGATATTCTTTACTTCTACATCTTTTACTCATTTGTCCCATATTCCATAAAAAAAAATTGCTGCACTGATTTCAACAAAATGTGACATAAAAATACTTTGATTTTTTAGGAAGGACATAGGCTAACTCTTTACCGTGATATATACGACAAACAAGAGGGCGAAGCCCAGCCATACGTTTATTGGATTAATTTTACTTCTGACATTTTTATTTATACAGCTACTTTGAGAATGCCTATTTAATTCTTGGCGCGACAGGCTCAGTGATCTGTCAGCCAGATACTACTCTAATCAACGTGTATAAAATCAATCCGCGTTTGGCGTATTTTAAAGTTTACATACTATTTAATAGTCAGTCATCAATATTTTTATTATTATTTCATCTATTTTTTATACTCTGCTACTCTGTGTACATAACTTGGCAATGCGTTTCCATACTTCAAGAACATTAATTTGAACGGCTTGCTGCGACAAGAACACTATTGTCTAAGCCAGCAGCTTGCATAAAGATGATTTGATAAGATATAAGCTCATCGCCAAGTTCACAACTCTATTAAAATAGTAACTCCTCTAATTTATAACAGCAAATCAAAATTTTTATCGCTTTTTTATTTTACTAAATTCTACCAAAACACAATAAGCATTAACAATAGTATTAAAATGGGGGATTAAATCATTTTTTTCCATAGCATAACCAAACACGGTAGATAAATTAGCAAATGTTGGTATTTTATTCAATCTAAAATAATAACATTTGGGAGATTCCACACTAAGTCCCAGATCTAATTACTTACTTGAGCCCGCCTAAATAAGCAAGGCGAGTTAAATATCATACGTCAAATAAAACAACGTTATCCGTCGCTTGTTTGGTTGGGTTTGTAAATTATTCTATTATGCTTGTATAAATTCACATTACTAGTCATAAATTAGACTTCGAAATTTAATCAGATTACCATCAAATGCGGGCGGAATAAAATTATAGGATGCAATAGCGCCAGCTTAGTGGCTCCAATGTAATTTTCCAATTGAACACCCTTATCGATAGAGAAATAGCATATACATTTCTAAATTGTTAGAAATAGGAATATTGGTTTTCAACATTACAAATATTCATAGACATCAATAGATTGATGGTTTGAAGAAAAGATGTAGTTCCTTTTTTAGTGCGAAGGTAATGTAAGTTAATCTATACTAATATCATAAATTCGAAAGTAACTCTGCTTGTCCATCTGTTACGCTTCCACGCCTTAACCGCTGAACCGATTTCAATGAAATTTGGCATAAATATACTTTAATTCTTGAAGAAAAACATAGACTATTTACTACGATTACCTACACTTACGCAGGCATTGCCACGGACAGATGCTACTTAGTAATAAACTTTAGTAATGCGACCTGATCTTTAGATATTTCTTATACCTATAAAAATCCTAAATAAACCGTAGCTATTTCAATCATCATTAATCACGATGTCTCACTTTATCCACTGCTACGTTTTGTAATTGACGCACTATGTTAATGAAGTCAAAAACGCTTTGAAAATTTTTGAAATTTTATCGTAGCCCATACCTTGAACATAATGAAACTCATCTAAATGAAACTTTCCACTACTCGTGTCATCATATCATATGATATTTCTTAGTGTGGTGACGTATTATAAATACGACATGTTAACACCACTATTCAAGAATTCAAGGTTCTCATCTCGAAAGAGGCGACTAAGCTACCAGCGGTTCCTGAGATTAGCACGTTCAAACAAACAAACTCTTCAGCTTTATAATATTATAAGTATATAGATAATATTATTATAGATTAGTATAGATAAAATAATGTAATTTAAAATATGCAACAAGACTTACACATAAATAGTGGAGTTATATAAGACGATATATTATTCAGTAAAAAAGAGATCTTTAGATTATGTTTTTGATTTTGTTTGTTATCTTAGTACACCAAGTATTCCTATCATATTTCTGTTGAAGAGTTGCATAGTTACGTGGTAAAGTTGCCGAGTATGTAAATTTTTATCTAAGTTTCTTCCAATGACTAAATTTAGTTCCTTTATGTGTATAATAATGTGTATTGGCTGGATCCAAGTAACTTCATACTGACATATGAAAGGCAAACTACGTACGACTATGAGCCTTTTACACAACATGAATCATTAGTTTAATTGTATCTATGTATTAGCTATTAATGATTACCTTAATTGATTAATAAAGATTCCATTGATTCTCTAAATGGAACTTAACACTTTGAGATACTTACTTATAACTCTATATAGTAGTATTGCAATAATATACTAAGAAAATATAGCTGTACACAGCATTTAGAAAAGCATTATTTTATCGGCTTTCTCTTATGTAATATGTAACGTAACTTAAACATAAACATAAAAGAATATAAAGTAGAAACGTAGGTATATATGTAGTGCAATAATAATCATACTTTGTAGATACGATGTTGTCTTTTAAAAATTGATGGTGAGAATTCTAAGGAAAGTTCACTCGCAACGTCTTATATTCCCTTTAGCAGTTGTATAAAAATATTTGTAGTACCCAAGGACAATGTTGAACGTACAAAGAAAAATTGGTTTATAATTCAAATGTTTTTGTAGGGCGCGACGCCAGAAGAATTTAAAACGTCATAAGTGTTTCTTACAGTTTTACCTAGTTGAGTGTACAGGAAGAAGTTTTATATATGAAATCCCGTGTTATCGGTTTGCTATGGTTACGATATGTTTTTGTAAGTACTTTTGAAATATAATTTTCTATTAAATGTATGTTGATTGTATGTTGACCAAATACACCACTTGCATTTGCTATTTAATAGCTGAAAAAAATTAACATATTATAGAATATACAACTAGAGAATTTGATCGGTTAAGAATAATCTAAAGTTAATAATCGTTACAAGTTTATTAACAATATAGAATTTAGTTCTATATTTGGACGTGTAGCTTAGATTTGAAAACATTTTCAAAGCCATAGAATTGTTCAGAGTGTAATTAAATTACATAATATAGTAAACACAAATAATTTGATAATAATAATTTTTACCGGAATTAACGCGATCACTTATTAAATAATTTGATTTCAAGATATTCAGGTTTGTTCTTATTGGTTATAAAATCTATACTATTTCTCGTTCGTGCAATTAATTTGCACCATTTTAGGATCTTGTTCGTAAAATACATTGATAGCAATAAGCTCCAAGCACGCCTAATCGTTATTTATGTATAAAGCGCTTTTTATGGTGGTAGTTATCGACCGGTAGTTCTTGCGATCATTAAATTTTGGGCTACACGTGTAAGTGAGCATGCTTCAACCAATGAAGACAATAATCATTTTTGTAAATACTTATAGGCAATTATTTGTTTATTATTAAAGAAAATGGTTTTACATTCATGTGACATACATCTCTGAGATTGACATAATCGTCCAATAAATTTAGAAATTTCATTAGCTTGATGAAGGTAGTTTATGAAAAAGACTTAATTTTCGGAAGGTTTAGTACTCTCCTGTCTACCCTTTTGAGGGTTTAGATTCGAATGTGTTTATCTATATATGGTTAGGTTCATAACAGCGCTTGTTACTTATTGTTAAAGCATCCCTGCATATCTAAAATATGATTTTAATATTATGCCAGTTGAGTGGAACCGAGCCATAGCAAGGGATTCATTTTTTTGTGTAATATTTTTATATCGGCCTGACAACCCTATTTTAGAAACACAGTTCATTTGTAAACTTTAAAGAAGTAAAACTCAATACGATACAATCAAAGCACTTACTAAAATTGTTAGCTATGTGCTTATCCTACACATTAAATGTTCGTCAGTGGAATTTTTATATTAACACCGCCTAAACGTCTGGTCCAACGCCAACTTGAATAGTAACTGTCTAATATTAAGCTCATCACGGAATCGTTGACGTAATACTTTTAACAAATATAGTAACGAGGGGAGTCATTAACCTTGAAATGCTCATAAAAATAAGAAGGTATTTTGTATAACCGCTTATAATAAGAAAATGAAGTACAGCCGTCAGGTAAAACACTTTATGGTCTGACGAAAAATTGATGGCGCTTTGATTCAAATTTATCTTCAATATCACGCTTTTTGACTTTGCACGCGAAGACCTCGCCTTTTATAGATGACTTCAAAAGCTGCAGGTTTTTGTTAACTTATTTTTTTTTAAGTAACTTTAATTTAACTTGAGATGCCCTAAAAATTTACACAGACTACTTGAGGGACCGCACTCAATGTGTTCGCATTGGATCACATATCAGTAGCGAAGTTTCGGTGCGTTGTGGGGTCCCCCAGGGGAGCATCTTGGGCCCTACTCTCTTTACTATTTATCTCAATGAACTTTGCAATATGTCGTTGCCAAGCTCTCATATCTGTTCGTACGCTGATGATACTGCCATTTTGGTTTATGGTAAGACTTGGTCTGAAACCATAATCTCTGCTGAACGAGCCATTAGCCTCACAAGCAGTTGGCTAGCACATAATCTTCTGACACTAAATGTTGAAAAAACCTGCTACCTGACCTTTGCGATTAATTCATTCAGCCAACCTACCGAAGACTCCATCACAATAAAAGCTCACACATGTCCTAGCAATAGTCTCACATGTTCATGCCCCTCCTTAACCAGAGCCTCATCCACAAAGTATTTGGGTGTTACCCTTGATCACTGCTTAAACTGGTACGAACACATACAAACTTTGACTGCAAAGGTTAGAAAGTTGATATACGTTTTCAAAAAGCTCCGTAACTCTGCAGACCTACCTATTCTCAAAACAGTTTATACATCTCTTTGCGAATCTATCGTAACATACTGCATCCCAATTTGGGGAGGATCTCCTAAGACTAGGTTCATAGACATAGAGCGTGCTCAGAGAGCGGTCCTCAAAGTAATTTTTCGGAAACCCTACAGATACCCTACCAATCAACTCTATAAGGACGCAGCATGTCTTACCGTTAGGCAACTTTACATGCTACGAATTTGTCTCCGCCGACACAAAACCGTGCAAGCAGCAGAACATGTAATTTCTACCAATATTGTAAGAAGACCAAAACCCCCGTGCACTATTATAAAGTTCAGAACAGCCTTTGGTAGGAGAAACCTCGAGTATCAAAGTGCAAATATCTACAACAAACTACATAAAATCCTGATCCTTCAATCCCAGATAAAGTTCAAAATCAAAATTAAAATTGAACAATGGCTACACTCACTTGATTATCACGACACAGAGAGCCTCTTGTAATTTGCCAAGAAAGACGTAGAAATACTTACTCAGATACGAACATTCAAAGTTTCCTGAACACACATACACACGCATTAACTCTCAGATACACACACACATATATACGCATACCCATACATTTCCATATTATTATATCGCCCATTATAACCATAGTATTAATATTTGATTTCACAATGTTGTAATAAATTAGGATTACTTATATTGCACATCGCACTAAGCGGAGCCACTAATTTCTCAAAATACAGGAAATCCTAGTTTGAGGATTAGGGGTCTGATTTAATTGTCTGCCATACTAGCAATATACTTTGCTAATGTAATTTGAATAACTGTGTAAATCCCTTATAGTATGGTTAAGTTTATGCAATAAAAATTATTATTAAATTATTATTATTATTACTTACATCTTTGGTAAAAGAGAATCTTTTCACGTGCACGAACTTTTTATGGCTTAAATTAATCTCCTTTAAATCTCTTAATGAAATTTCGTTTCTAGGAAACTAAATTAAAATTATCAGATTAATTTATATTTTGAAGAGCTTGTTAAGTGCAACATCAAAGAAAACTATGAAATACGTAGAATAGAGAAATTCCACATTATATGATTTCATTTATGAACGGCTTACCTTGTATTAAATAAATATTATAACTTAGTGGCATAAACCTAGTACTCAAAAGCAACAAAAAAGTAAACGTCATCCAATATCGCAAGCCACGTTTCCGTGCAATCTAATCATCGATCTAAAGTGCATAGCGCTACCTATATCCATCAATATAATGCGAATGAATGGATAGCTAATGATTGTGTAGGTGCTGTGTATTTTGCTTGAGTAATGGGTTCCCAAAGCAATGACAAAACATTTTCCTTTAATTTTTGACGTCTTAAATTAATCCACCAAACAGTAACTCATGATCGATGTTGAAAAAAGAAAACAAAATAATGATGTACCTGCCTTTATATCCGCCAAGACACTCGACATTCAAAGCCAATTTGTCAAGTTTCGAATAAACGTGCTCGATGATACGATGACATTTTTGCTTCAGCAAAGTGATGAACAGAAAACGATTTGTTCGTGACAAGCAATTTTGGTGCTAGGGTAAGATGTCAGGGGCGTGGGGGGACAGCTATCGGTGGTCATTAGACGAAGCTATAGGGACGACACATTCGCCAACTAACAAATTACTTTGGTGATCAATTCACAGATACCTGAGTGTCGACTGTACAACCATATATCGTTGATAGGATAATCTAAAATTGATAAATGTCTGCTTCGTGTGTATTATCTATTTGGATAACATGCTGAACTAATTATTACAGAATAAAATATGATCTTGAGACAGTGCCTTCTTGTATTAAAAAGTTAACATTTTATCAATTTCGATGTTTTAAATAGGTTTTTTTAAAATATAGGTTGTACACTCGTTAGTGGTATTCGACTGTGCATAATCCAATAGTTTGAAGCCCACCGTTTTAACGTAGTTAACAGTATCCCCTGTGGCTTCAGTGAATGCACGTCTCAGCCGGGCTCGGCGCGTCTGCGACAGGGTTTGTGGACAGAGGAGCAGCCCCTGTAGGTTAAAAACAGAAACCAAATCAAATTTCAATGCATTTGATTTGATTTTATTAGAAGGGATAACCCACCAAGACCCTTACACAGCACTTACACGCCATCTGCTATAGACAAACAAAATGAGCCAGGATAAGACATTTTTTAGGATTTGGATATTAATGGGAGAGGATCATAGGGAAGGAACCATTGAATACAAAGTGAAATAATCTTGCTACACACCAAACAACACCAAAACAATTTACACTTGTACGTAGCTTTCAGTATTTTATTTTAATTGTGCAACGTCCATTTTTACAGTATTTTGATACCAAACCAAAATGGCTATGACTTACAAAGGCAGACATAAAGAAAAGGCTCTGTTAAAACAGCTTACGAATGCTATTGCAACGAGAGAACATTCCGTTAATGTCTGATTGTTACACAAAGCTAAAAGTCTTTCTTTTTGCTTGGTTTCAAACGTATACGTGACCATGAGTTCAACCATACGTTATAGAAGTAAATTTTGTACAAATTCATGGAAAAAGTTTTGTCTCGTTCTGTGGGTGAAAGCCATTTGGTAATATTTGTACAGCTGTTTTATTCAGCAATCACTTAGCGCTTGGATGGTTGTTTTTACTGAGTCCTTGTTAGTATCAAATAATACTTTATCAACAACTACTTGGTATACAATTCCTACAAATGTATTTTAACATTAATTTTAAATTATTCACCTAATATACTAAGAATGTATGTGATATAAATATTATGTTTGCTTAAAAAGAGTGGGTTTGCGGTTTTTTCATAGCGGCCTAATGAATGAAACAAAAATAAAGTCCTAACTAATAGCGCCATCTATTGAATTTCAGACTTACCTGTTTAAAAGGGCGCATGCCTCCATTGATACGTAGAGAGTCGGCAGCAATTCCAGCGATGCCATCCCCTGGTTCTCGTAGCTGTCGCAATGAGGCGCTGGGGTGATGGTGGGCGTGGTGAGGACAGTGTGCCGCGCATGCGCTAGACTCCGGTTGGGAACTCTGGCGGATGATTCTCGTACTTGTTGTAGGCAATAGCAGCGCCGGTGGTTGCATCACTGGACATGTACTGACTGTGTGGAGTGAACTACATCCACAAGGATATTGTAAGATAGACCGAACGCTTTCTCGCGACACAGAGCGCGCTAGTTGCAACGCCGATATCGGCGCTGTAGATTGCCGCCGTTCGCAAACGCGACATCTCGAATATGTTTGTGGTACTAATTGGCAAGCGGTCACTGACCCTCTATGCGAGCATGTTGCTACAGGAGAGATTAGTGTTTGTGGTCGGTCTGCAGGTAGGTCGCGACATTGTAATTCGATATCGGGAACACTTCTGGCAGCTTGATCCTCAATCCTGATAGACGTTGCACTTTCTTCGCTACCCGGACCTCCTGAAAGTTGTGGCCTCAAATGTGTTGTACAGTCTTGTCTTTGTAGTACTGGTTTAATGCTTCTGTTTTCTGACGGAACTATTACGGTGACAGAAGGTCCAGTGACGAGCAGACTGGCTGTTTCGTCGCTGCTTCCGTAGCCAGAATTTGTGATAGCTTCAATACTATCCGTTGTTGGGGCTGACATTTTTGCCTGGAACAACAAAATATCAATGAACACAACAAGTTACGATGCTATAATGAAATGTTATTAAAATACGTCCCGTAGAGCCAGGATCATTAATGGCCTTAAATGAAATCTGACAGGCATCTTATGAGATTTATGGAACGTTACTACGTTATAATGAACAATATTTAATTATATTAATACACAGGATTAGATCTTCATACGTCATCAAATTTGGTGTAAATATAGAATAACATTTGTGATTAAGTTTTGTGGGTCTTCAGAATAATAAAAACTAAAATGTTATTTTAGACTATGGACATGTGTCGAAAATTGATGGGTCATCTGAACCACCAGGAGACCTTTTTAGAAAGATATAGGGACATAAAACAATAACATTCAGCACTATGCGGTCACTTGTAAGCTGTCCAACTGAGTACAGGTGAAAGGGAGGTGGTAACAACACTCGATTTTTCTACCTTGTCATTTGTGTGATTTTTGTCTGGATTTGCGGAATAATGTATTTAAATTGTATGGAACCGATGCCGTACAAAATAGTGAGCCACAAAGTTGGTTTTATTTTTTGATTTCCCGGCCCTTCACTCGATCAATTTGGTCATTTGATGTTGTACGGCATTGGTTCCATACAATGGCAATACCTGTGCTAATCCACTATTCCGCAAAGCCATACAAAAATCATGCGACAAGGGAAAAAAATCGAGGGTTGCTACCCCGTCCCCTTCACCAGTACTCAGTTGGCATCTTACAAGTGACGGCATAGTACTAAATGTTATTTTTTTAAACCCCTGTAGCTTTTAAAAAAGGTCTCCTGGTGGTTCACATGACCCATCAATTTTCGACATGGGCCAGTAGTCTATTAGTTTAAAGTTATTATCAGGAGTTCGTAAATAACAACAATGCTAAGATATTATGCTATAATTAATTACGATTCCTTTAACTTAGGTACTTCTATAAAGCTTAGAACAAAACTATAATAAAGTTGATAGTTTATTTTTAATTTTCTATGTAGAGTTGTTTGACAGACTCCAAATTAGAAAAAAAGACAATAGCTTTTGTTTTTTTTTTTTTTTTTTTTTTTTAAGTTTGGCCTGCCAAAATGACTCTACTCTGCCTGATGGAAAGCATAAGCAGAATCCACGAGTGGTGGCCACCATACTCATTGCGAATACAACAATGCAGTATGGCGACCCACACTATGGCGGCCTAGTGATGCTTGTGCATCTTTTAGTCTAGTCAACAAGTATGGAACTTGTTGACTAGACTAATTGGGCCTCCGGTCTCGCACTCACCAACGAAACACGACAGCACAAACGCTGTCATTTTACGTTGATTTTCTGTGCGAGGGTAGTACCGCCCCGGTCGAGCCGGCCCGTTCGTGCTGAAATCAGCGTGGCTCTACTACCTACCTATCTTGTTGAGAGAATTCCCATAAAATTTCATTCTTTTCTATTCATTTTTAAATTCCATTTCATTAAAAATGTGTGTGAAATGAAGGTTTATTGTCTAAAAACTAACAATTATGATTGTTATTTGTGACTGTTACCGTTACTAATCAAGATAATAACCATGTAGATTTATTGTTGGAGATTGCGTCAAAGTATTAGAATATAGATCATAAATTAACGATTCAAACAGTTGAAACCATAGATTTATAAATTTCTACGTCAACAATAGTTGTGGATAGGTATAAATTATTACAGAATATTAATTCACTCATTCCAGACGTTAAATAATATGAGACGAGGAAATAAATGTCTGTCTGTCTGTCTGTCATCTAAGATGTCAAATAGCGTCACTTACACATCTCTGCAAATAAAATAATTTGATTGTATGATTTTAGTAATTTTATTTCGAACATGATCTCATACGTAATAACCGCTGCATTAAGCGTGTTCTAGAGTGGAGATTGTGTGCTGGCTTAAATTGTAACATCTATAAAAGTGTCTAACTTATAAATAATATAGGTAATGAATACAAAAACTTTATAAAAACTTTGATATCACTTTGTAAGAGATTTCTAGATAGCTGGACCAGCTTATTAATTTGATAAATAAATTTAGACTTGAGTAAGTACTTTATAGATACGAAGAGAATAGATACAAAATAAATGATTTGATTTGATTTGAAGTGACCATAGGGTAACTAGAAAATATGTAGATGTTTCAAAGTAAAAGTAGATCTTCCATTATCAAGATAAGTCCATTCGAAAATTAACAAGTAATAAGGTAATTGAAAACTTAGGAAACGACATAAAATATTAATTTAACGATAACATTAAATGAATCTGTATTTCTTAATTAACCGACTTCAAAAAAGGAGGAGGTTTCTCAATTCGACCGTATTTTTTGTTTATGTTTGTTCGGGGATAACATCGTCGTTTATGAACCAATTTTGATGATTTTTTTTTAATGGAAAGGAACTCCAACGGTGGTAGCATGATAAGGACACTAAGGTCTGATGATGGCATCCACGAGAAATCGAGTCAAACCTTGAAGTCGGTTTTTATTTTGTTAAAATTTTACTTGTATACTTTTGATTTTTTTCCATTATGAAAATATTTCCGTAACCATTTAAATAAGTCTAGTATTGAGCTATTATATTATATGCCTGAAATACTGAATACAGGCGTATCTTCGAATCGAGATGGGTTTTGGTGTTACCGTGCGTGTAAAATTAAAATAATTGCACGCATGGTCGCCCGGTGGGTTAATACCAGGAATAAATAGAAAATAGTATCTTTATAACTTTCAGTGCAAGGAATCCTGTTTGTATTTTGCTTACTAAACTTGAAAATATTTCACGGGTGAGTAATCAAATAGCAAATAAATGAAGAATGATATTGAATTGTTAATTTTATCGTGACTATGAGGTGTAGTCTATTTCTACCACTGATAACATTCACATGGTTTCCCAATTACTTAAGCATGTTCATTTCATTTTATATCTTCTTTTAAATTTATAATTTACTTAGAATGATACTTTGAATTTGAAAGTTCCATGGAATCGGTTAATTGATCGGTATCGTAATTCTAACATTGTAATAATTGTATAACGTCGTCATCTCTCAAATTTGCAATGCCTGTAAAAGGCTACTAAGTTAAGACAAACTATACTATATATAAGATCACAAAATGTACCTACACTTAGTTAGAAACAAAGATTTTGATTTTGATTTTTATGTTAAAATAACACACAATTAACGCTAGTATGGAGCGCAAACAAAAAGAAACTCAGGTTAGAAACGCAAAAAGAAAATGTATAGCTACGAAGTGGAAAGTTGGAAACAGCTAACATCTGAAAAGACACAAAAACTGAAAGCAGCTGTTACATACCACAGAGAGTTGTTTAATTCATATATATAAAGACAATCAACAAAATGTATGACATAAATTAAATGAGATAAAACGATATTCTCGTTTCGTTTCAATATCAAGGAAATCTTTATTTAAAATAATATAACAATGGAAATGAGGAACAAACCTTTATATCGTCTATTTCCAAAACAAAGGGTAATTTTTTTGTAGGCAATAAGTTTTTGGCCAACAAACAAATTACGACTACGAGTCAAAGCCAGACATTATAAATTGATCGTTATAGATAAAAGGAGTTAGATAAAGAGTTTGAAATAGTCAATTTCTAAATTTTTGTGTTGTTAATTTTGTAATTGGATGTAGTTGCCTTTGAAAAACATGATAATCTTATTCTTGTGGTACATTTATTCTGCAAGTAACACGTACTTAGTAAGCTTGTTGTCTATCAAAATACCGTTCGGCGATAAAATAAGCAATACAATCGTTGTTGTTAATATGTACGTTAGCAAAGAGCAAAGAGCATCATCCGACCAGTCCTACTATTCGGCAGCGAGACCTGGCCTGTCCTCGGAAGACATGTCCAACAGCTTCACGTGGCGGAGATGAAGATGTTGCGGTGGATGTGTGGCGTTACGCGACAAGATCGCATACGTAACGGACACATCCGTGGCAGCCTCGGAGTCCGTGACGTAGCAGACAAGCTGCAGGAAAGTCGACTCCGATAGTATGGCCATGTAAGACGCAGGCCGTCTGACTATGTAGGAAATAGATGCCTCGACCTCACTGTCCAAGGCCCTAGATCACGCGGCAGGCCCAAAAAGCGCTGGCTGGACGTCGTCAAAGCGGACATGGAAGAAAACGATCTGACACCTGAGGATGCAGAAGATCGGGCAAAGTGGAGAAGATTATGTTGGAAAGCGGACCCCAGCACTAAGCAGGGAAAATGCAAAGAATAGTCACCAGAAATGTTAATTGATCAGGTTTACTGTGAAACAGAGCTATGATTAACATCCGTTGCTGACGCTGATGAAAATGGAGTAATGAAATCTATAAATTGCATCACCTACGTTTTAAATCCGTCACCGTCTCCAATTTTTATAGATAATATAAAAGTTATAAGTTTATAACATTCATAAAAGTTGTGCTGCAAGAATATAAAATATGGTTTATATGGACTGTGTTCACTACTATGCTATTAAAAAAACAGTAGTTCTCGGAATTCTGTAGAATTCAGCAAAACATGTACACAACAAGATTGTCATGAATATCTATGACAATAGTTACTGGGAAGACAGTGCCCTTAAATATACTGACAACTAGTTAGTATATAAAATATGGTCAACAATATGGAGTACTAGCTGACCCGTGCCCACTTCGTTGGAAATGTGATAAATGAAGAACCGCTAGACCGATTTTGTGCAAACTTTACATAAACCATCTACTAAATAGTCCGAACAAAGCCTAAACATATAGTTTGGATAGGTGAGCCCGTTCTTGAGTTATAAAATTACAACGAAAAGTAGCATTGATTTTTATATATATTAATAAAATATGGTGTATGTATATGTACTATGTTCACTACAGTATGCTATTTAAAAAAATGTAGTTTTGGTACTTTTGTAGAATTCAGCAAAACAACAAGATTGTCATGAATATCTATGACAATCGTTACTGGGAAGTCAGTGCCCTTAAATATACTGACAACTAGTAAGTATAAAATATGGAGTATTAAATATGGTTTATATGGACTATGTTCACTACTATGCTATTAAAAAAAAAAGTAGTTCTCGGAATTCTGTAGAATTCAGTAAAACGTGTACACAACAAGATTGGCATGAATATATATGACAATCGTTACTGGGAAGTCAGTGGCCTTAAATATACTGACAACTAGTTAGTATAAAATATGGAGTATAAAATATGGTTTATATGGACTATATTCACTACTATGCTATTAAAAAAAAAGTGGTTCTCGGAGTTCTGTAGAATTCAGCAAAACGTGTACACAATAAGATTGTCATGAATGTCTATGACAATCGTTACTGGGAAGTCAGTGCCCTTAAATATACTGACAACTAGTTAAGTCTTTGAATTCAGTTCACCTTCAGGGTTGCAGAGTTCCGATGCTAGTCCATGGAAAAACTGATATTTAGGTAAAACTGATTGAACTAATAGCCCACTCCAAATAATATTGGGAATAATAAATAGTAAAATAAATAATAATAAAAAAATTGTGAACACAATTCATTGACTATTTAATAGCGGAACCCAGCGTAAGAAAATCCATCCAGGATGCCACAAAAACTTCTGATCAGATTTTAACGAGTTGTTTCAACTTAGGTTTTTGCTCTAAATAGATCTATAAATCCATATAGGTGTAATGACACGTCAGAAGGTGCCACCTGAGCTCCAGCCAAAACACATTAGCTTCTTTCTGGAATGATCACTCCAGGCCTGTAGTCCGTGGCATTAGGATTCTTAGTAGGAGATACCCTGGCAGTGACGCAGATGTCATGCCAGGTATTTTACAATCTGGAGTCAAGAGAAACTGAAATTTGTCCGTATTAAACTGAAAAATCATATTTATCTAAGATAAACAAAACATCTCAATAAAAAATTAATATCAAAAGCCGAAGCAAGAAAGCGAAAGTATCAGTTAATCTTCCAATTAAACTTAAGATGAGACTAATTGACATTTACTTATGTACGACGACCACCAATTAGTAGACAGTTTTCTAGAGAATAAGCGTCTTGAGAGGTTATAAAAATAAGGCAGATAAATTTCGTAAGAAAATTTGAAAAGAGGGTATGATTTTAATAATCGAAGTTATGTTAGCGCATCTATTTTGTTTTTACTGCCTTGTTGGTCTCGCGGTTGGCGTGTGCGACTGCTGATCATGAGTTTGTATTTCGGACATTTTTCGGACATTTCGGACAAACACCACCAACATTCGTTCGATCCTAAATTGGACTTTAAAGCACTACATGTATGTGACAAGGGCAGAAAATTAACCGCTTTGGAGGCGTTGGAAATCAATAGGTTGTTATTAGGGAATCGTGACAAGGTGTTAAATCAACAATTAGATATCAACAATTCACCACTATTAAAATATTTCAAATAATGTCATCTACAATAGTTGTAAGGGGAGTTTGTATAATTTAGACGGGTTATAGTTAACACATTTAATGAATTTTATTATTTTTCGACATATAATTTAATAGACATATAGTATGACACAATTTTGGACATTAAGTATAAAGAGGACATGACATAATCATTTTATTTAATTTTTTTTCCAGCATTAATGTCGATTTTAATTATTTAATTAATATATTATTTGTAATTAGTATTTTCATATCATAACTTGGACTCTGTGTAGCTTTATAAGTTACTAATTTAACAAATAGCGTAGGTGGATTCAAATACAATTTCCCTAATTTCGGGGAAAATTCCTTACACGGACACACTAATATTTCCATGTACCTGCAGTTGGTAGGTTTTAGATGTGAATATTTTAATTTGTATAATCAGTAACCTTTGATGATGCCATAAGGCGAAACCGGTCAGGTGTAAAAAATAACAAAAAATTAATAGTGGAATAAGTACAAGTGATTTTAATTCATTTAAATTTAAAAAATGTATTATAACAAGTTCCATCAAGTGCCGACAATCGAGAGTATAAATTACATTTGTTTCGGAGTTTGAGTGTTTTCTATGTATAATATGTATGTATTTACAAAAAAAAAGTATAAATGTATTTGTATCAGTTGTCTAGTACCCATAACACAAGCTCTGCTTAGCTTGGGACTAGATGGCGTTGTGTGTTAGATGTCCGAAAATATTTATTTTTATTTATAATAGTCAGTCATCAATATTATTTTATACATAGAATATATTTCATCTATTTTTATACTCTGCTACTCTGTGTACATAACTTGGCAATGCGTTTCCATACTTCAAGAACATTAATTTGAACGGCTTGCTGCGACAAGAACACTATTGTCTGAGCCAGCAGCTTGCATAAAGATGATTTGATAAGATATAATATAAGCTCAGTGCCATGTTCACAACTCTATTACAATAGTAACTCCTCTATTTACCCGACTGCGAAAGGAGGGTTATTTACTACATACTTCTAACAACATAAAAACAAAAATAATGTAGCTTAAAAATAAAACTCTAACATTCGTCAGATTCTGACTATCGATTAATTACTAATACTTGAATTCGATAAGTATACCATATTTTATATGAAAGGGTCCACAAATTCAATTAAATGTCTTAATGGATTGTGTACATTCATATTGTTCGTTTCCTTTTCAAAACGAGTCAATATTGTTACTGCTAATGTTTTACCGTAGTTTCGAAGAAAATAATCGTCTTATAATTATGTATATGTGGTGAGTAGCTAAGCTATGATAACTAAGTCTTTGGAAATTACCTTAATGGATTATGATTATTCGTATTAACCTGGCTTTTGGGGTAAATAGAGTCCTCTACTTGAACTGGGGTAGATAATGACTGTCCGACCTACTTTTTGTACCAGGCACAATTTGTCTTTATTTACATCAATGATTGAATCCCATATACATACCATCATGCACCTAGACCTATTTATCCGAAGGATTAGACTGAAACGGACTAGGCTATGAAAGTCCCTCTTACGTAGTAATAGGTAAGCCTACTATCGTCAACCGGGAATTAAATACCTTAGGAATTAAATAGAATAAATAAAAATATAATGAAAAGATGAGATGCTATAATAAGAAAGGAAGCCTTATGCTTATGGGTTAAGGAATGTTGGCAAAAGCTTGAGCAGGTCCGGGTCAGAGATATAAACATCATTTGACTTTCCCGTTTTGGAAAAAACTAAGGCTAGATCCAGCCGTTCCAGATATTATACAAAACAGACAGAGAAAAAATTTAAGAGATGATTTGAAAAAAAGGCATTTATCTATTCAACGATTAAAAAAAAAAAAAGTATTTTACTGTCCTACATGTCGATGTAGAAATACAATTGTTTTATCTCTTTAAGAGTCAGCGTAAATTGGATAACAACGTAATGCATTGTCATCAAGATTATAATACAAAATGTTTGTTGGATAATAGAATCGTGGACTAGCTTATCAAATGCGTTCCTACTTGGGTATGTCAATTCATATGGGATTTGTTCTTTACATTACACATATTATACTATTAACCTGTTGTGGTTATATGCAAACCTACCTTTGTTCAGATCATAAATAATACTTGTTTAATTTTGAGGTAATCTCTATAAATGTAACCTATGTAACCTTCTTGGCACAAAATATCTGTAAGAAAAAGACAACCAAGCAAATTAAAAAACCTTCTCCTTTTGGAAGTCGGTTAAAAATATCATTTTTAGATTCAAACTTAGAATTTTCTCTCACATTATATCACACATAGGACAGTATTTTTAAAGGATAGTTAGTTTTGATTTCCAGTAAAAGCAAGTTACCATCTTATAGTTACCAAGATTTACGCACAATTGTACGGAACTTAGTACATGAGTCATATTTTTTTTATTTATAAATATATTATATATTATTTTTATATTATTATTATTATTATATAAATATAATATATTATAAATATATATAATATTTATAAACCGGAAGATAGTTGTGTCAAAGAGGTTCTGTAACATCAAAGCCTAGCAAGAGGGGCGTCGTCGCTATAAATTAGCAATTAGAAGCCTTTATTTATTTCTGACAATACAATTACGCTGTCACTGTGTCGCCAGAGCTAATGTAATATATTAAGATAACAAATCAAATTAGTGTGACCATACAAGTAAACTAGCTTCATTATTATAAGGATGGAAAGGAAGAAAGCTTCGTTATAAAAATAAAATATTATCTGGTATGCATGTTCATTACTAGTACAGATATGTAACATTCCCAGCACCTAACAAAACAATATGAGGAGAAAATGCTAATTGAAAAAAACTGTGTGAAGATTAATACTACTTAAATCTACTATGATTATACTGCCAATAATCTAATCTATACATACATACAAATAAATAAAATTGGAGTGTCTGTTTGTAACATTCACCTAACCTCTTTTTACTATACTCTTTGCGCTGTAGCATGGTGCGGGTGACAGTTTCAGTAACATTTCGTTTCACTCCTGAAAGTTGCCGCGGTTTACAAATTATGACTTAGTATTTCAGCTGTACCACATTCGCAATATATTAAATCTATACTAATATTATAAAGCTGCAGAGTTTGTTTGTTTGTTTGAACGCGCTAATCTCAGGAACTACTGGTCCGATTTGAAAAATTCTTTCAGTGTTGGATAGTCCATTTATCGAGGAAGGCTATAGGCTATATTTTATTTTCAAAAAATTAGAGATCCGTTAGAAAATTGCTATTTCGTAACCCAAGGTTTGAAATCGAAAACCTATTTTTGCGTGCGCTGCAAAAAGTATTGACAATAGAACAAAATAATGTATTACAGGTTTGTAGATCCCATTAAGGTCTACAAACAAATTGGCGAGAGCATATATCTAACTATCATGGTTTAGTCACAATAACCACTTTTGTGTTCAAAAAAAATATTAAATCGTCTGAAGAAAGAAACTACGTTAAATGTGTATCGTGATATTAATCCTTATCCAAATAAAGCATTATGTTATCAAGGGTATTTATGTAAAAGTAAAATACTTTTTGTTTCATCCCATTCGGACATTTCGTTTAGAAGTTATCACGAGTATAAGGCGCTAAGAGTTGATACCTAATAATGAGTTATTTGCAAAAGAGTTTTTATCAACATAATACCTAAGATTAATATTCATCCAAATAAAGGTGTTGTTCATTATGAGTATTATATCTTAGAAGAGTATAATAAATACTTATATTCTAACCTCATTTGCGAGAAGATCACAAAAATGTATGTTCCCGTACCTTTACAATTCAATCGCAAACAAAATATAGACATTAGACATAAAACCGCCCGTGAAACACAGATCAGCGTTTCCGAGTTTATAATATGCTTTAGTTACCGTGAACTGGAACAATTTCTGAAACCAGTTGTGTAAATGAATTGATCCTTTACACCTCACACACCACACACACTCAACACTCAACATCACACACTATTCACACAACACAATTACTACAAACATAATAACCTTTTACCCTTATTTCAAATTGTATCAAACTTTGTTTAAACCAGTATTATTCATTTATGTCCATATACCTTAAGTCTAATTTGTAAATCGTACAATAGCTAGCCGCGATACAGGTTGAGCCTAGTGCGGCTAACACCGACACAAAATTATGTATAAACTGGATTGCTAATAAATTATTATTATTATTATTATATAAAGCTGAAGAGTTTGTTTGTTTGTTTGAATGCGCTAATCTCAGGAACTGCTGGTCCAATTTGAAAAAATATTTCAGTGTTAGATAGCCCGTTTATCGAGGAAGGCTATAGACTATATAATATATTATCAAGCTAAGACCAATAGGAGCGGAGCACCAATGAAGAATGTTTCAAAAACGGGGGAAAATTATCACGCTACGGGCAATAGGAGACGCAAACGACGTTGCGTGGGTCAGCTAGTCATTAATAACTGTAGTAAATTAAATTAAACCAACTAGAATGTTCTAGTCTACAAATACAATCAAAGCACATCCCGCATCATGCGACAACGCAAAGAATATAAGACCAAGTTTACATGACCGCGCGGTAGCGCGCGGAACATCTTACCGCGCGGTACAAGATCAATCCAAACAGTGGTAATTGTTTACATGAACGCGCGCCACCGTGCGGCATAGCGCGGCGCGCTGCGACCCGCGCGCTAGTCTTGACCCGCGTCAGACGCGCTGTAGCGCGTGGTACAAGTTCTACAAGCCTGTATTGACCTGTGCAGTTGATCCGCGTGGTTTGAGACGGACTGACACATAGATCAAAGAAAAATGAGTAGCGAAGACGGTATTGTGAAAAAATCGAAAAAGAAATGCCATTTGGAATCTTAACTCTAAGGATTATTCAAATCTATTCTATATATATAAAAGAGTAAGGTGACTGACTGACTGACATACCCAGTGATCAACGCACAGCCCAAACCGCTGAACCTAGAATCTTGAAATTTTGCATGTAGGTTTTTTATGTAACGTAAGTGAGCACTAAGAAAGGAATTTTTGAAATTCCAATCCATTTCTGGATATTCTACCCTTAAGGGGGTGAAATAGGGGTAGAAAGTTTGTATGGAAGTCCGTCATTTTTAAGTGAGAAACATGAAAATGTAGTTTTGGGCTACTGATTAAAAATGAGTGGATACGTATTGAAGCGTTTCTGGATATTCTACCCCTAAAGGGTGAAATAGGGGTTGAAATTTTGTAAGGAAATCCGTCATTTTTTAAGTGAGAAACATGAAATTTGTGTTTTGGCTGATTAAAAATGAGTAGATACATATTTAAGCGTTTCTGGATATTCCACCCCTGATGGGTTAAATAGGGGTTGAAATTTCGTATATAGGTTATTCTGGAAGTCCGTCATTCTTGAAGTCAGAAACATGCAACTTTATTTATGGCTACTGATTAAAAATGAGTAGATACGTATATACGAACATGTTCTACCGGAACCGGTGCCGTTCTCGAAGTTGTTCAAAAATATGTGTGGTACCTCGGGCAGACTTTGCAGTTAAGAAGAAACAACTTCGAGGACGAGGTGAACAGGAGAATTCAGCCGGGTTGGGCAGCGTTTGGGAAACTTCGACGGGTCTTTTCATCGTCAATCCCACAGTCCCTAAATACGAAAGTCTTCAATCAGTACGTCCTACCTGCCATGAAATACGGTGTCGAAATTTGGATACTTACGACACGGCTGGACACAAGTTCAAAGTCGCTCAGCGTGCTCATTATCGACATCGGTTAAGGCAATAGGCGTAAAGGCGTGAAGACAAATAGACTCGCATTTACATTTTTTAAATTTTATTTTATTTTATGATTAACTGGAAAACGAACGGACGCGTCATCTGATGGAAAGTAGCTACTTGCAACTTAAGAGTTTTTCAGTTTATGGGTTCGATATCGTATGTTCATGTAACTATGACACGAAAAAATCATTTACTTAGTTTAACAAGCTAAAAGTGAAAAATTAAAAAACCCCTACGCAAACACTTATCGAGTAATCATACGCCAAAAATGCCTTACATCATTAAGGAAAAGAGCTGATACGCTTACACTGCTGGACCTATATAGAACTACCGCAAGAAAACACACACACACACCACACACACTCTCATACACACACACACACACACAGACACACACACACACAGATAGGCAGACATCGACGTCAAACTTATAACACCCCACTAAGGTAAACACTTTTTTGTTTTGTTTAGTTCTTAGCACTTCAATTTTGGGATCGATACGTTCCAATTTAGATAACTTGAGATGAATCATCAACAACCCATAACGTCCCACTGCTGGGCTCGGGTCTCCACTCAGGAGAGGGTTAAAGCCATACGTCCCCACGCTGGCCAACTGCGGGTTGGGGACTGGCAGACAACGTTGTGGCTACGTTTCTTGTCGTTGGATGTTTTTTAAGCCGCCCGAAGGCCTCGCAACTAAGCTTTACGGCTGTTATCATATGATAACAACCGGGACCGACTGCTTAACGTGACTTCCGAATCACGGAGATGCTCATGGTAATACGCCACTAGCGGTCATCCATCCAGGTACTGACCGCGCAGTCGTTACTTACCCTCGGTGATTGTTTCTAATCACCGAGTGCAACTGGGCTATGAGCGCCTATGAACCCTGAAAGCCCTATCAAAGCGAAATGGTTTTAAATATTAGGTTTTTTATTATTGTCTATTTAGATATTCCAACTTATTTTCAATCTACAACATTTTCAATCTATAGATCTATATTGAGAGGGCTATAATAATAATAATGATTTATTTTTCTCATCACAAAAGCTCAATGTTTCTCTAAGGGATCGCATCAAGAATGAGGTGATCTGGTAGAGAACCAAGCTCATTGACATGCCCCACAGGATAAGCAAGCCGAAATGACAGTGGGCTGGCCATATTAGCCGCAAAACTGATAACCGTTGGGGTAAACGAGTTCGTGAGTGGTGACCGCGTCTCGGCAAACGTAGCGTAGAACGTCCACAGGCCAGGTGGAATAATGATCTGCCCAAGACGGCTGGCAGGAGCTGGATGAGAGAAGCTGAGGATCGAACCAAGAGGCTTGCAATTGGAGATGCCTATGTCCAACAGTGGACTGCGATGATGATGATGAGATACGTATTTAAGCGTTTTTGGATATTCTATCCCTAGGCTAGACTGAAACTTTGTCTTCAGGCTTTTGATTACAAATAAATGAATACTTATATCAGCATTTATGGGAATTCTATTCCTAAAGGGGTTAAAATATGGGTCGAAAGTGTGTATGAAAGTCAATTTGAATGGACTATTGATTATGAATAAATACGTTTAAAAACATGAACACAGTATTCATAGGTACTTACACAGTTTTAATTAAATACATAGAATCCACTTCCACGCGAGCATAGCCGCGGGCAACAGCTAGTAAAATAATAAAAATAATGTCTTGGGAAGTATTAGTTTTAATTTTTTGCATCATAAAGGATTCTGAAGAAAAACTTCTTCTCCGACATCTCAGTTTTCGGTACTAAGTCCATAAGCAAATTGCCTCCTCCACGTCCACCGTAGGGTTGACCATCACATGACAGAATATGTACGCGCGGCAGTCTGGTATCAACATTGATTGAGAATGGACGTGAAGGAGGTAATTTGCTTCTATACTGCGTCTATGCAGCTCTAACCTCCATGCAGCTGCAAAATTAGAACCAAGTGGCGCGCAATTGGAGAGGCCTATGTCCAGCAGTGGACTGCGATAGGCTGAGGATGACTGCGTCTATACTGTGTTGCTTTTGGATAGGACATTGTTAGCTATTTCATTGGATTTTATTTTATTTTCGCATACCCTAAATAAAAATAGCATAATGTAGTCCTTATAACATCAGCTCTCTGTCAATGAGAGTCGCGTTAAAATCGATCTAGTCGTTTCAAAGATTAACCGGAACAGACAGATATAATAAATTTCAAAAATTGATTTTCTTATGTAAGTACCGTATATGCATTCAGTTAAGAACTGTTAATTTAAAATTACAAACAGTTCAATTTTTTTAAAGATGTAATTACATCTATAAAAATACTGTTGTTGAAGCATCAACGAACAAGAATTCTAAAATCATCTGAACGATATTCCACGCCTCTTATTACGAAGTTAAAATCGATGAATTTATTTTTACAAGAAATGTATGAGCGATTACTTTTAATAGATTTCATAAACGCGTCTACAAAGCGTATCGTAAGCGAGTTTGTATAGATTTGCACGACCGCAGTTTACAACTATGCGAGATTTTGTTTGGAAAAGCTAGAAATACGATTAGATTTTGTTAGCGATTTGATTTTATGGCCCTCATTCTAATGAGATAACTAATATGTGTAGTTTTTTTACTATTTACTTAACAAAATACTTTCATAATTTAAGTAACAGCGTAAAAGTCTGCTACGTATATGATGCCTAAAACAGATCGCAGACTTACGATAAGCCACCCATAGCGTCTATTATTACTATATTATGACCATTATGTGCAATCACATTACATCATCATCATCATAATTATGTGGGGGAACTGGCGATCGTGTCCCTCCAACACAAAGGGAGGATCCTCAGACCAGACGAGGTGATCATATCTGGCGGGCCACTGCCCAACGATTGTGCCCAACTCTGCGTGATTCAGGATTGGTAGTTTCTTAGTTTCCTTCGTTACTCCGTAGTTCGACGTATCTTCGGTAGATGACGCTGTAGTATGTTATATTGTTGTTGCGTTGTATGTGGAAGTCGCCACATCATATCAACAGCTTTTAATAATCCACTGCTGGACGCAAGTCTCTCCTTCAAATGGAGGTTTTGATCATCCATACCACTCAGGTCAGACGGGTTGTTATAAGGTTTGTTCCAAGTTTTCTTTCTATTTGCACTGATCTTATCTAGTTTGTTCCCTTATTAGCCTCTTACGGCACCCATGGGATTACTAAGAGCGGTAACATTATATATTCGTAATCTGTCACCACGCGGACTATTTCAATATTAGGTACTATTTATTGCACACCATGAATAAATAGTACCTAATATTGAAATAGTTGTTTTGAATTTTATTCAATTTATTTTGGTAAATAAACAATAGGTTAGGTAGGAACAGAAGAAGAGAGAAATAAACCATAGGTACTTTATTCAAATCGTCTAGTACTTTACCCTTAAACGTTACAAGTAAAATAACTACTGAATTTATTATATTAAATATTAAACATGTATATTTATTGTAAAATATCATGGAGCAATGTAAAACCCTTGAACATGAGCTCTACGTATGTATTATATAGCTATAGGTACTGTCCTTCACACAAGTTCAGTATTGATAGAAAAATAAACACAATTCTTTAAACACGCTATAAAAAACTTCAAGGTATCTATCGAATATTAAAATAGTTCTATTTTTATAAGACACGTGTTCACCGTGATTATGGTATAAGATTTCTTAAAAATTGTATTGTGTACAAATATTTTTTTGTCATTTTCATCATATTTCATTAAGTCAGTGAAATGACGAATTAGAGACACGGTGTGACACCAGTACTCATCATCTCATGATTGTCATAAGACAAAGAAAACAAATTAAGCAAAACAACAGTTATAGCCCTGGCTAGAGTTTCACATTAGTCTAAAACCTCCTTTTCAACCGACTTCAAAAAAAGGAGGAGGTTCTCAATTCGACTGTTTTTTTTTTTAATGTTTGTTACCTCATAACTTTCGACTGGGTGAACCGAATTTAAGGATTCTTTTTTTATTTAAATGCTGGTGCTTCCCGTGTGGTCCCATTTAAATTTGGTCCAGATTGAAGTCGGTTTTTTTTTGTTAAAATTTGTACATTATTCAGACTAAATCCGTATCCAATAGTGAACTATTAAAAGTTATTTAAGAATCAATGTTTTTACCCTTATCATTTTCATCATTACTACAGGTCTACCATAAATTTATTTACGTAATACAAAATACAGCCACCGATATAAACTATGCCTTAAAACTAATAGGTTGGTTGTATCGTATTAAAAGCACTTTGTTTATATGACTTTGACTTTATTAAATAATATACAGAGGACTAGCTAAGTGCGGCCATGACCAAACAGGAAGAGGAAGAGAGAGAGACAATGTTGCCATATATATCTAACATCTTCCCTTTTAAGAACAAATATAAGAAGAGTCCAAGGCTTGAGGTAATTATCCGAAAAGTATTTATTTATTTTTACCTAATTACTTTTATTAAATTTATTTTTATTTAATTAATTTATTTTGCAAGCCGTGGAAACTTTACAATTAATAAATTGAACGCAGCTTGTCAAATATGACAGCTATTAAACGTCATTGGATTTGACATTCAAAATAACCCACAAGTTAGCAAATCCAAAGTTAACATGGAAAATATGTTTATTATTGTTTATGAAAACTATACAACTAAGACTTAAAACTATTGTAGATAACGTTGTGGCCTTTTAACAATGCGACCAGAACGTGTCATCTTCGGCATATCATTAATACTAGGGTTACAATTATTATGTGTAATATTATTGTTTATGTTTGTTTTGTTTTCAGGTGCAGCTTCAGAGACAGGAGATGGGGGTTTTACTATGTGCTCTCGATTTCTACGAAAGTTACCGTGCGGCGACTGAATGACAAAGCTACGTGGTTCATCACACTGCTGTGAAACTGTACCTGGCACCCATTGACTGTGTGAATTGTGTGGTTGATGCTTGAAGTAAATCTTATCACCTATGTTCAATTTACTCAAAGGCTTTGTGTGTTGATTATAATAAAGTGTTGTATACTTTTTCTGTTTTTCAATGTTATATTTAAGAAGATTCATATTTACTAGTTTAGGTGAAAGTTGTGACTCAGTGACTGGAATTTTAGTGCGTAAGGTTCTCGACATACATAATTGTGAAGGTGAGTATCCTGTATCTTTAGGAGTGTTTCTATACATAAGTAAAGCTATATAAGGATCAGTTTTATCTACTTCACATTTCTTAAAAAGGTTTTTAATAATGCCTATACTTCTTTCTGCCATGCCATTAGAACGACTAAAGTATGGGCTAGAGGTAACATGATTAATATTCCAATCCTTAGTAAAGGTTTGAAAATCTGAACTATTAAAAGGTGGACCGTTATCAGAAACAATTATTTCTGGGATACCATGTCTTGCAAAGATTGACTTTAAATGAATAACTACATTTTTTGTATTTGAGCTTGAGCTCAGTAAAGCTATTTCAATATACTTAGAATAATAATCCACTACTAGCAGATATTTCAGGTCTTTATACTGAAAAATATCTATACCTACCTTATTCCATGGCAAAAGTTTATAATCATGATGTAGGATAGGTTGTTTACTATTGTTTCTTCTGTGTGTGAGACAAGCATGACATGAGTTTATATACTTCTCAATATCAGCATTCATGTTAGGCCAGTAAACTATACTTTTAGCTAGACGAATAGAACTATTTATACCTTGATGTCCTTCATGTGCTAACTTAATAGTAGTTTGTCTCATTGACTCTGGTATAACAATTTTATCACACATTAGAATGAGGTTATTAAGTACATGTAATTTATCTTTCAATGGGAAATATAACATAGTCGACTGACTGAGGGATTGCTTATGTTCTGGCCAACCATTTTGACAATATTGCATAACTTGACATAATGTTAAATCTTTACTAGTCTCTATTTGAATTTCTTTAAGTTTTTCTTGACTGACTGACAAATTAGACAATATTAAATTTACATGTAAGTCTATATCCTTGTCTAGGTCGACTAAGGTATATTCAGGAAGTGCTGCACGTGACAGTGTGTCTGCAATATATAAAAATTTACCTGGTTTGTATGTGACTTTAAGGTTATAAGGCTGAAGGCGCATCATAATTCTCTGCAATCTAGCTGGGATGTCATAAATAGCTTTTTTAAACAATGAAATCAGGGGCTTGTGATCAGTTTCTACTATGATTTCTCTACCATATATGTATTGATGATATTTAGTACAACCAAATAAGATTGATAGTAACTCTTTTTCTATTTGAGAATAATTTTGCTGAGATTTAGTCAAGGATGCTGATGCATATGCTATAGGTTGTGAATTATGTAATAATACAGCTCCTAGTGCATCTTTTGAGGCATCCACTGAAAGAATAACATCTTTTTTAGGGTCATAATAAGTAAGTACTGGTGCTTGACTAATAAGTTTTTTGATTTTATTGAATTCAGCTTCATGCTGTTCTGTCCACAACCAACTGTTATCTTTGGACAAAAGTGTCCTAAGAAGACTATTTTCTTTTGACAAATTAGGTATAAAAGGACTAAGATAATTTATCATACCTAAAAATCTTTGTAGATCTTTGACACAAGTTGGACTAGACATTTCACAAATTGCTTTTACTTTGCTGTCATCGACTTTTACACCTTGTTGAGAGAAAATATGTCCCAGATATTTGACTTCTGTAGCACATATAACAGATTTATCTTTATTAAATTTTATGTTTATTTGTCGTGCCCTGTCTAAGACTTGTTTTAGAGTATTATTGTGTTCTTCTAGGGTCTTACCATAAATAAGGAAATCGTCCATCATTATTTTTATGTTAGGTATGTCACTGAACCTTTTTATCATTTCCCTGTGAAAAAGTTCGGGTGCTGCATTAATACCAAATGGTAAACGTGTATATCTGTACCTGCCATAGGGTGTAATGAAAGTACAGAGCCGTGAAGCAGCATCTGTCAATCTCATCATCCAGAAACCTTTGTTAGCATCTAATGTGGTGAAAAACTTAGCTCCGGCAAGATCAGATTTTATTTCGTCTATAGTAGGGAACTGGTAATGAGGTCTCATGATAGCTTTATTCAATTTTCTAGGATCAATACAAAGACGTAATTTACCATTCTTTTTTGAAGTTATGACTATTGAACTCACCCACTCAGTAGCTTCCTCGACTCGACAAATTATTCCTTCCTTCTCCATAGTATTCAGTTCATTTTTTAAGGCATCTCTTAACTGAAACGGGATTCGACGACATGGATCCACTGATGGTGTCACATCAGGCTTGACTGTAAGTTCACATTCATAATCCGTCAGACAACCTATACCCTTTTGATTGCGCTGTTTGTTAGTGGTCCCTCTGTTTTGACTGCTCCACCGACTATGTTGTTGGTTTTTTGACTGAACTGATTGACGAACCTGCCCGATTGTTGCTGCTGGCGTTGTTTCTTCTAGCTTTTTAGCATATTGTTTAGAAGCTTCAACGTTTCTGGCTAGCTGGACTGCTTTCTCTAAAGTGTTTGGTTTTTGTACCAATATTTTTTCTTTAATGTATTGTTTGTCACTGTGTAGATTCCAGCTGAAAATATCTCGAAGAATACTGTCTTGTTTGTCTGCGAAATCGCATTGTCTAGCTATATTCTTTAAATCAGTTAAGTACTGATCTATTGTCTCGCCTTGGGCCTGACGGCGATTGAAGAGTTTGTGTCGTTCCATCGTGATGTTGATTTGTGGCGTAAAATAATCTTCAAATGTCGAAATAAGTTTCTCAAGACTGACTTTATCAATATCTAAATCGAACGAAAAGAAAATCTGAAGCGCGTCTGTGCCTAGATAATGAAGCAAAATGGCTACCTTTCTCGCGTCGTCAGCGTTGTCCAGGTCGTTAGCCTTAATGTATATTTTGTATTGGGTAATCCAGTTTTTCCATGTCAGCGGCATGTTACTTGAAGTTATGTCTAAGGGTTTTAGGGAACCCGATCCAATCGTAACATAAGATCCGCCATGTGGTGAACCGTAGGTTTTGACGTCGCCTTGATCGGTCATAATTCTCACGAATTGTTATTTTTTTTCTATTTTAGGCCTCGCTGTCACCATAATAGGTTGGTTGTATCGTATTAAAAGCACTTTGTTTATATGACTTTGACTTTATTAAATAATATACAGAGGACTAGCTAAGTGCGGCCATGACCAAACAGGAAGAGGAAGAGAGAGAGACAATGTTGCCATATATATCTAACAAAAACAAAGAACATTCTTAGACGGAAAGTTTGTAGTTAGTTTCAATTTATTAACAGTGTAGGAATCCACTCGCTTACGACGAAATTAATTACTCAACTGCAAGTATATATCACGCACACGGTAAGCCATTTCACCACTTAACTAGATCTGTCAAACTGATGAATGCCTTAAATAAATCGCAATGCTCGGCTGCCATTTTTCTTCTAGACATCGTACTGTACAGACAGCACACGATACGTAGTTAAACTTCCAGTGTGGACAAAGGGTTTTTGAATAAAATAAAAGAAAACTTAAGTAGTGTGCTGCCGATTTGGAGGCTAGCAATATAATAATTACAAAAACATATTACAATATTAAATGTCTAGAGTCTAGACGATCGTCAAAACAACTCGTTATCTAATTCTAAGAAACACATCCGTTGGCAATGCTGAGCCAGCGGAGTAGACACTTCATCTAAAACAGAGGGTTCAGGGCGATGCATAACTCCTCCCTCCCTAAGAGCGAAATTATCGGGATGTTCATTTTCAATAACTCCCCGATGATTTCGTAGGCACATTAACATTCTTAATCTTTTACGTAGAATATATGACAAAATTAAGAGAACGCATGCTAAAACAATAAGAAAGGTAATATAAACTATAACTACACTGATATTAGAGGCTTGAACTTTAAAATCACTGTTAGAGAACTCGTTTTGTTTTAATACACTAGACATATATTTCACTTCGTCCAAATTAATACCGTGCATGTTAAGTACGCGTGTACTGGATAGCGGTAGCGTTGCACTCGCAGGCAGTTTTGGTAAATTTATAGCTGGAAGGGGCTCTACATTTTCAGTTTCTGTCAGGATTTGATGATGGCGAATTTGGATTCCCTGTATCTCGATGTCGCAATACTCTTCCAGGGTCAAGGTGTAAGTTCTGAAGACAGGATGTTTATTAATTTCATTATCACAGGTGCTCGTGAGCACGGTCCGCAGTCTAGTAAATAATATCCAATTCGTGGTTGTAATTCGCTGGATTCTTATGTTTTCAATACTAATCTGTTGTTGGTTACAGCATGTGAGGTTTTCAGCGAATTTCAAAAGCTGCTCTATACAGGTCGGCTCTGGATAAGGCGCTTGGTTATGCTCAGCGCACAGCAATTGGTCTCCGGCGGCAAGTGGTCGACATGGTTTCACGATCGGCAGGTGTTTCAGTCCCCTTGCCAACAGGTAGGGATATTTAAGTAAAATGGACATGGTTTTATTATCTGATTCGCGAAAAATTGGTAACGAATAAATTTTATAGTAGTTATAAGTGTGATTATCTGTGAGTGGAATCTCTAATATGAACATAATCTGGTTATTCTTAAGATAAGTTTTGACAATAATAGTTTCTTCTAATTTCACTAGGTTTTCCTCCCTTGCGGGATATAACAAACTCGCAGTGTTGGATATTAATTTTAAATGTTGTAACAATTCGGTAGAGTTAACAATACTTGGGTGTTGTATAGAGATTTTACTTAATGCAAGAGCAGTCTCTATCTCTCCTAACTTTATAAAGATTGTACGGAAATTACTCGCAAATATATTAAATAAGCTTACAGTGAAAGTGATGTACGTCCACTGATCTACTTTAGACATAACTTCATTATACATAGGTTCAACCTTTTTTTTTTTAATCTTTCTTCTAGAATAATGGAATTTTGATTTAAAACTTCAGTAGTGTTAATAAAACTATCTAACATCTGAGAGACCAATGTAAATTTATCTTTGAAAATAATTTGATTGTGACCAAGTTCCGATGTAATTTTACCGTACCGCAATGCATCGCTATGATCCAGGTTTCCCGTGATAATTTTGATAAGAGAACCCAATGGATTAATTAGACCTCTTTTAAAGCATTGTTGTGGAACTAATTGCCTGTATTTCTGTATTGTAATTTCTCGTAAATATTCAATATGTGCTACGATATTAAGGAAATAAGAAGGATATGAATCATTTTTCCTTACTAGGTTACTAAACTCTTCATATTTGGAAATCACAAAAATTAGATCAACATGTATACTCTCTAAATTATAACCTTAAGAACAGTCCATTGGTCCGTTTGCAGATAAGCTTGGCCTTCTTTAACAAGAAGTTAATTCATTGTTAAACTCACTTCCGGGATCAGAGCAAAACTTTTTTTTTTTTTTTTTTTTCGCACGCCGTAGTATGGAAAATAATTCTTTTTACTACGCAACTCACAAGCTTTTAAAATAGCTGAGATAGTCTCATGCATGTTATGCCAAAAGTAATTCCTGCGTATACTTGCTAACGTTTCCTTTATACCTCTATGACAAGTCTTTCCCTGATGATGTTTAATTACTATTGCTTTTTGTTCCTTTTCGTCTCCGACATACACTACTCGTTCTGTACACTCAAATAATTGTACAGTGTCTTTCTTAAACAACTCTATGACCTTGCTACTAAACAGTCTACGATGCTCTACATCCTCAAAATGTATGAAGTATTTCGTTTTTGGTTTGATATATTCTAATAAAAATTTATTTACTAAATCCGGGTTACTGATAGGTAAAAATACTTCAAGTACCTTTTGTTTTTCATGTGAAATGTCTCTAACTTGTATATCATTCCTTAACCACGTGAATACTAAAATTTGGTTAGGCTTAGTGTCCACGGCCTCATTTAAAATTGGAATACCTGATTCTTCTACATGCATAGCAGAATGAATTGCATCAGATCTAGTCATCACAGATGGTGAACTAATGGGATAGTCAGATACTTTGGCGGAACTAGAGATAGAGGTAGTTTCAGAATCGGAAATTGAAATAGTTTCACTTAAATCTGATATAGTAGTCGTTGAGGAGTCGTTACGTATGTCCCTATATTTGGGTTCTTTGTTCTCTACTATTTCATCTGAATGCTGTCTAAACCTTTGTTCCTTATTATCTATGTGTACTTTCATTGACTGGTTTTCATCATCTAAGTGGGTAATGTTAACCTTTATCCTTGACAAAGCGTCCAAGTCATAGTAAGCATTTTCGTTGTAGGGAGAGTCATAATAACTACCATCTACAGAGATTTCGTTCAACCCGTCTTGTTGCGGCTGTGGTTTCGTATATGCTGTTCTCATTGAAACGTCAGTATCCTGGAATAGAGGACTTTGCACTTGGGGTGGTTTATAACCAAACTGTTGGGGTCTCATCCCCATATTTTGCGGAGGTTTATATCCAAATTGTGGTTGAGGTTGCAATTGAGGGCGAAAACCAAATTGCGGGGGATGGTAACCAAATTGTGGAGTACGGTAGCCAAACTGTGGTCTTATGCCGCCTTGCTGTTGGCTTGATTGGAATTTATTAGGTGGGATACCGAAATTAAATTTTTGTTGTGGAATTAAGTGTTGTAAAGGGGGTCTATATCCAATAGTTTGATTCGGTGGAGTAGTCTGAGCGAATTTTAAAGTAGACTGAACAGGATTTATTGCAAGCGATTGTTTCGGTGTATTATGGGCCATACGGTTTCGTAATGTATATTGTTCATGGAAGTTGACTTCCTCCAAAACAATTGACAGGGCTTGTTCCAGGGTAGAGGGTGACTTTAATCTCACTATACTGACCATATTTTCATTCAGGTTATACAGGAATACATTCAATGCTGTATTATTGTATATTGCAGTTTTAGCGCATTTAATATTTGGATCGGATAGCAAATTTACTTTCGAAAGGAGTAATGAACGGATGCCTTGAATCCTATTACAAAACTCTAAATAACTTTCACCGGCTTTAATTTCGCAGGACTCTAACTCTAGGTTAATACATTCCTCGCTACGAGGGTCGCCGAAATGTTGTTCTAATAACTTTCTTAATGCCGTCCAAGTCGACACGTCTTCGCGCTCCGACAATAAGCCCGCGGCGTCGTCAGTGAGTCGACTGGTAATTGCATGCAAAAGGTATACATTTTGTTCCTCATGACCTCTAAATTTCTGTATAACATATTCACATTTTCTAATAAATAACCCTAAGTGCCTCTTATCACCCCCATAAAGAGGTATTAATCTTAACATTTCATTTGGTATGAGTACCAATGCCTCAGCTGGTAAGGGCACTTGGTTCGGAAATGGATCTAGCGGCATTTCGGTAAGGTTATATTATCTATATACGATAAACCAAAATTTTCAATCAAAATTGATAAGGAAAAATAGTATAATAGTATAAAATCGTACACAATTGAAACACAATTCAATAAAGTTTGAAATTTAACTATATACTAAAGTTATAAAAATATTAAGAAAAAGTATGGGTATTATCTATAAACGATAAACCAAAGTTTTTAATCAAAATTAATAAGGAAAAATAGTACAATATATTAAAATCGTACACAATTGAAACACAATTCAATAAAGTTTGAAGTTTAACTATATATACTAAAGTTAATAAAAATATTAAGAAGTTAACATTAAAAAATAATAATTTTATATCATATACTGAGCCTAGGTAAAGTTTTATACCATAGCCAGTCTGACATATAACTAAACACTAAAGTTTATAAAGAAATTATCATTAAAAAAATAATTTTATATCATATACTGAGCCTAGGTAAAGTTTTATACCACAGCCAGTCTGACATATAACTAAACACTAAAGTTTATAAAGAAATTATCATTAAAAAAATAATTTATATCATATACTGAGCCTAGGTAAAGTTTTATACCATAGCCAGTTTGATATTTAACTAAATACTAAAGTTAATAAAGATATTAACAAGAAATTAACATAAAAATAATAATTTTATATCGTAAGAAAAATATCCTGGGCCTAGGTAGAGTTTTATACCATAACCAGATTATGTTAAAATGAGAAATGTCCAATCTCAGAATAACTACAATTTAATAAAATAAAACCCTTTATCATGAAAAATACGGGAGAAATAATATGGCAAGGAAGGCAAGGAGTTTTACTTACCAACCGACCGGTACTCCCATACTCGATGTCCTGGTGATTGTTCAACAATATTTCTTTGGTTCGGCGATCGTGTCTGGCGTCGCGCGCGGTTTCACGTAGTTCGGGATACCCGAATTTATACGAGACGCGCGCAGCTTTTAACAACACGACCCTACCGGGCTGCGCCAGTTAAACTTCCAGTGTGGACAAAGGGTTTTTGAATAAAATAAAAGAAAACTTAAGTAGTGTGCTGCCGATTTGGAGGCTAGCAATATAATAATTACAAAAACATATTACAATATTAAATGTCTAGAGTCTAGACGATCGTCAAAACAACTCGTTATCTAATTCTAAGAAACACATCCGTTGGCAATGCTGAGCCAGCGGAGTAGACACTTCATCTAAAACAGAGGGTTCAGGGCGATGCATAACTACGTTCAAAATATTTATTTTTTCTAAATAAATAAACAAATAAGTAAAGAAAGTTCTAACATGCATGTTAGAACTTTCTTTACCACATATCCACACTCATAAATTTTATCGAAATGGGGTAGATTTGCTACTTTGTATGGACTATTGAAGATGTACAATGTTAGAACGTAGACAATTTTATACATCAGTGCTTTGAAACGTTATAGTTTATTTGAGTTTGATATCACACAGGCTTAAATGGATTGAGTAAGTTAAAGATTACTTCACAGTCGCGCATAGAATAAATAATGTGGATTTTGTGGTTTGTGTTAATTCCTTAAGATTATTTTAATGATCACATACTGCTATTGATATCTCTTATAAGAAAATGTGTGTCACAAGTACAATATAATTGAAGTAACATTTATATACAGCTTAATAATATCGAGTATGCTAAAGAAAAAGTTATAAAATAATCACTATTTCCAAGTAACAATTATACATCGTAGCGTTTATTAGCTTATTTGTAAATGAAGCTATTAATAGATGTAATATTCAAAACAAGATTTAAGAGAGAAATTTACTACGTAAAAATTCTAGATAAAATATTAAAAAGGATGCATTTTGCTTATAAGCAAGCTCAACAATACATAATAAAAGATAGAAAACGACAGCGCTTAAATGACAAAATTGGAATTAAAAGCTTAAAGTGGATTCTCAAGTTAAGTGGATATAAGATCATGCCTTAGGAGAGCTATGCTTCGGCACGTCTGGTCCGACTCTACCGGATTAATATATCATGTGTATAAAATTATTTTTTTGTTGCCTTAAACCATTTAATTTTTTACCGTGGGAGAGCAACGCTTCGGCATGAATGGGCAGGCTCGACCGTAGTGATACCACAGCCTCACAGAAAACCAGTGTGAAATAGCACTGGCACTGTGTATCACCGAGGGAGTGAGGATACCGGAGGCCTATACCCCAACCCCTCCCCACATCCTTCTCATCATCTCCCAAAGGCCGGCAACGCACTTGTGACGCCTCTGGTGTTGCGGGTGTCCATGGGCGGCGGTAATCGCTTAACATCAAGTGATACGTCTGCTCGTTTTCCCCCTATTCCATAAAAAAAAAGTTTTTGCAGAGGTTTTAAGTAGGAAGGACGCCAATGTCTCTTGAGTTGCAGATTTGTATGGGCAACGATAGTCAGTCACCATCAAATGCTAGAACCATCCTCAAAAAGTATAAAAAATTAAAACAGACAAAGGTTGTACCTATATCCGAGATACACATGAATCGTGGATTTTCGCAACACAAATATTATTTCATGATAGCATACAAAGGGGTGAAATACTTTGAAATTTATCATAAATATTTTGGTGTTATACTCGTATATACATGAGAGCTTAGTAAAATACAGCATGTTTTTTTTTTTATTATTTCACTCAATATTGATAAGAAATTTATGCAAAATATTACTGTTTCAACTTCGTTATTTGCATTAAACTATAACAGAATTTGAAGAGTCATTTACGCGGTAAAAATTTAATCTAGTCACGATTAGTGAATTCTTTTCTTAAAAAAAATACTTTGTTTAAATTTAAAGAAAATTGCAAAGACGGCGTAGTGTATTAAACTGCACCGCCTCTTACTGTTCTGAGAGTTGTCGGTTCGATCCTTAAATAAGATAATACTTTATGTAGCCACAAATTGTTGTTCTGACTCTGGATGTATTTAATATTCATTTCCTTAATGTATGGAAAGTTCCCGCGATACAGGATTTAAAAGTAATGCGGGTTATTAAAAAAAAAGATTTATATTTCAAAAAATATTCTGGAATATAAATAACATCGTAACACCATCCAGGAAAATGTTTATAAATTGGGATACCTATCCGTGTCTTAATCAATAAAGAAATTTGTGAAAACGTTCTGACTAAACTTTTAATTCAAAATAAATTAATATTGGATTTATTTTGGTAAAAAAAGAACAAATAGACAATCTCAATTTCTGAAGATATAACTTTATAAATAATTCAGGGTAACAGACTACTTGAAGTTAAACAAGGCTATAAAACCAAAATGTTTTTTGACGAATAACAATTCGGTTGGTATTTTTCCAAAATGTATCGTGAGAATCGTGCCCACTCCATCAATATAAATGAGGAAAGTTTTTATTGTTAAAATTCAATAACATGCGTGACTTCATTGTTGTTTTTAAATTAATGTCTTCCAACAGCGGAAGTTACCATGATCATAGTGAAATTGTTGAATTTCACTAGTATAACATGTATTTTAATCAAACGAAGTGGTGTTTAGGTAGCTTTAACATTCATTGTTAACGGTTCCATTATATTTTTGAGTATATTAGAAAAGTCTCTAATACTCATTAATGTTTTCTTAACTTTGTTTTTTAATTTATTTTATAATGTTCAGCTTTTAAATACAATCGTAGAAAAGTATCGTAGAATTCTGAACCACGCAGTGTGGCGACCTCCACATACAGAGCGCAACAACATAACATACTACAGCGCCATCTACTGAAGATACGTCGAACTACGGAGTAACGAAGGAAACGAAGAAACTACCAATCCTGAATCGCGCAATGAAAGTTCTCGCGCCGATTATCATATAATACACCATCCCAACGTCAACCGTAGGGCAGTTGGCCCGCCAGGCATTATCACCTCGCCTGGTCGGAGTGTAGAGGTTAGAGCCCTTTGTGTCGGAGGGACATGACACCCGTTCCTCCACACGCATTAGCATTATTAGTATTAATAGAAAGCTAGTCCAATCCAAGAATAACAGGTAATTGTTATAATGAGTATACAAAATTTTATTTTCGCATCAACGACATTAGTTAAGATTAACTCCATAAATAAATGAAAGCCAATTTATTTAGCTTACAGTAAACATCATACACGGGTTTCAAAATGTGTATTTTCATATGCTTCGGTACCGTTCAAGTTTTATTTGCTTTTCTGTTTAGGTATGACATAAGTAACGTTTTGTGTTTGTTTCTGAGACAAAGGAGTTTTGTCACCAAAAGTTATCTTTATTGCAACTCCAGTTCCCAGAACCTTTTCCCTTCGCATCGTCGGAAAATATATATTTGTCTTGAGATTTCCAAGTAATTCTATTAGAGTATGGATGGGTTGTGATAATATAATAACTGAAATATTTACCTTACTACGACAAACAATATACAAAGCTTTTGTTCAAACACGACTTGTAGGTGTTCTTAGAAAAAGATTGAATATGTTTGAATGTATTTTTAAATAGACTAGAATTCTTAAAGGTTAGACGTAAATATAACAAAGAATTTGTGGTCCTTGCAACGGTGATCAGACATTAATAAAAAAAATTGTGATCGAATAGTACAACCAAAACTGTTTTAAACTTTTTTCAAGTAATGTAACGATTGAAAATTATAGTATTAAAATCAATGTCAAATGCAAATCTTATACAATTTAATGAATATTCTAAAACAGTAACAAGATCTCACACCTGAGGATGCCGAAGATCGGGCAAAGTGGAGAAGGTTATGTAGGAAAGTGGACCCCAGCACTAAGCAGGGAAAACGTTAGGCCGAAGAAGAAGAAGTAACAACAGAAATTTTGGTTTTATAATACATTTTTTTATCTGTTCAACTACAAAAAATATGGTACGGGGCGGTAATACCCTCGCACAGAAAATCAACGTAAAATGACAGCGTTCGTGCTATCGTGTTTCGTTGGTGAGTGCGAGACCCGAGGCCCAATGATGCAGAAACATCACTAGGCCGCCAGGGTGTGGGTCGCTATACTGCATTGCCTGCATTCGCAATGAGTATGGTGACCACCATTCTTGTATTCTGCTTATGCTTTCCATCAGGCAGAGTAGTCTTTTCAGCATACATACATATACATAAAAATACATACATAAAAAATGAAACAAAAAAAACTAAATACTTTGCTCATGTGTATTCTACTAATGAAGAAACAGATACGCGTTTATAGTCATAACAGATTTTATTTTAATTATAACGGTAACTAACATAGATTTCAAGCAAATTACAATAACCTAACCAACCTACAACATGGTAATGATAAATGGATTCCCATTCCAAATAAGAGAACAGTTACTGTACTAAATAGCAAACGATTATAATCTATCTCATTTTTCACACTATGAGGACATTACGTCTAAAAGATCTATTCAAGGGATCAGCCAGCAAACATGTCACTTGCACATTGGTGGCTAAATTGATACATTATCTTCTGTGCACAGCAATGGCACTGCGGAGATTGAAATACAACCTTTGTGTAATTTTGAAAGAAAGAAATGAAAAAAAGTACAGTTCAATTAATACAGAGAAATGATATGAGTAAGTTTATAAGTTCAAAACCTAACTTTGAGACCAGATACCTTATAACAGATTGCACTGATGTGAAAATAGGCTGACTCTGATACTATGCAAAGTGTTATTTAAAAGTCGATTATCCTCGGGTTTATACTTACAATAACAGTTTATACATATGAATGTCCTAGAATTACTTTCGGAGTAGCAAGTAAAATAATGGATAGATATTTACCACGTTTAATTTGGTTAAGTGGCTTCCTCCTTAGAGTATAATCGAGCCTCATGCAATGGGTTCTCTTGTGATGGAACAATTTGTTTTTAATTCCTTCAACTACTTCGCTTTTTTGGCAATGATGATATTATTATATAAATCCCAATGCAGGGCTTAAAAATTGCGAATTTCATGATTTAATGTGATTTTATAAATTATCATACCAATACATACCGTGCGAGAGCCACGGTTCGGTATGAATGGACCGGCTTGACCGGAGTGATACCACGGCCCCACATAAAACCAGTGGTAAATAGCGCTTGCGTTGTATTTCACCGAGTCAGTGAGGATACCGGAGACCCATAACCCAAGCCCTCCCCCCATCCTCCTTCCCATCCCCCGCAACGCACTTGTAACGCCTTTGGTGTTGCGGGTGTCCATGAGCGGCGGTAATCGTTTACCATCAGGCGATACGTCTGCTCGTATAAAATAAAAAAAGCATAGTCCATTAAAAAAAAAAACGTGGTGTTATAGTAAATAGCTAAAGTTTTCCTGAAAGTTGATCATCTAGATGCAAAATAAAATTCCCAATAGGAATGGACGTTGCAGAGTTTATCGTGTTCCACACTCCAAATTTTCAGATTTCAGATAATATAAATTCTTATTCCCTTTCTGTCCGTAGATCCCACCTCGTCATGTTTGAGTTTATTTCAGTATAACTTTTACATATAACATAATCATGAACAATGGTGTTCTCAAGTATCTTATGAAGGTTGTAAAGAACAATACTTACGAGTGTTCCTGTTATAAATCTCTGCCTACGCATATTTATTTTAAGACACCGCCATAATATTTATAATCTCACGATTTGATTTCCCTTCATAAAGTTATATTACGTGGTGATAAACATTGTGTCTTTTAAATGCATAGGTTTACTATCTCTCTGTGTTTCTTATTCAACCTTACCATTTCACGTCATCATCATCATCAACGTAGCTTAAGTGCTGAACATAGGCCTCACACAAGGCTCTCCACAATAACCAGTCCTGTTCTGCCCACGTATTGTAACTTAATTTGAATTCATAACATATAATTGTATCGGCCTACACTATTATTTCTAATAAATGTTAAAAGTTAGAGCTTCAAATCTGGACAACTTTATTAATAGGCATATATCACTTTTAATAGATGTAGGTATAATAATCTGCCTAATTTATGACAAACGTGTTTCTTCTAAATTTAAATCATAAAAGTGATGTATTTCACCCTCGAAAGTAAGTAAAATATCAGTACCTCAACGAATAATTAAATAATTAAGTCTTTATTCGTTACTATTAATTAACAAACTTATCACACCTTTTCACATGACTCTCTCTCAATTTAATAGCTAAGCCCTTGTCGGTGGAGCAATCGCCGTTCCTCTGTGTTTTTTTGTTATCTATTTAACCTCTTAATAGGCCACGACTTCTACTTCCTCCTTCCTTTGCTTTATGTATGTCCGTGCTTTATATAGGCCGTTCTCATGCCTTCTATTTTTCCTTCCAGTATTAATCAATTGGCCAAAAATATTGCCTCTTCTGTCTTAAACTGTCTAGCATTCAACAACTGCCTAATCTTCATTTACCATCAGTAGGACTTCCACATTGGATCATCCTTTATCTCTTCTCTCCATCTAACTCGTATTCTTCGTTCTCCTCTATCACCACATTGCAAATGCTGCCAATCTGATCTTTAGGTCATCGTCCAGATTAGATGAAGTACCGTCGATTCATCCTTTGCATACAAAAATCCTTATTTTATAAATAAAACTAGTTGTTGCCGGTGGCTAACTAGTGTATATCGGTTATCACGGCAAATAGTAGCCTATGTGTTATTGTGATGTATAAGCTATATTACTGTGAAGTTTCATCCAAATCTGTTCAGTAGTTTTTGCGTGAAAGAGTAGCAAACATCCATCCATGCATCCATACTTACAAACTTTCGCGTTTATAATATTAAGTACTAATTATTCATAATAAATAACTTTCCAAAATCTAGTGATTTTAAACAACATCGTTTATATTCAAGAAATTGTTGAAATTTCAAAGATTAGTCGCCTTGTTCATGTACTCGGGCTGGTATTCTTAATCAGTATAATAAATAATCAATTGTTTATCACATAATGAATTAAGGGCTCCCACACATAACGGCGACGCGATGCGATGCGGCGTGAAGTTCTTTCGGTGCATTCGTGCCAGCTTGCAGATATTAGGTCTTTACCTATGAAATTGTCGTTCTTCAGTACGGGTCATTTCAAATAAAAAAAAGTTTGTAATGGCTCTGTATTCTAAATTCAAATTAATTTTGTTTTAAAACCATGACATTCTTTTTACAAACTCAGTCTTTTGTTTTCTGATTAGCGTTGTATTTTCATTACATTTGAACATTTTTCGTCATAATGGATACTTTGAAAATTCGTGTAATTATGGAATATGAGTTCCGTCGTGGCACCAACGCGACACAAACTGCAAGTAACATCAAAAACGTTTACGGAGAGAACTGTATAAACGAAAGCACAACCCGTTATTGGTTTTCCCGGTTCCGTTCTGGAAATTTTGACTTGAAAAATGAAGCTCGTGGTCGTCTGGAGACTTTGGTTAACAATAATGAATTTAAGGCGATTGTGGAAGCTGACGAAACTCAATCTACAGCTGAGCTAGCAGGAGCTTTTAATGTAAGCATCAAAACAATATTGATCCATTTGCGACAAATTGGCAAGGTAAAAAAGCTTGATAGATGGGTGCCCCACGACCTTAACGATCGCCAGCGCAACGTACGTGTCGAGACTTGCCTTGCGCTGCTCAACGGGCAAAGAAATGAAGGAATTTTGAAACGAATTCTTACGTGCGACGAAATATGGATTCTGTTCGACAATCGAAAGCGCTCAGCAAGTTGGTTAGACCCTGGTTCAGCACCAAAGCAATGCCCTAAACCAAAAATGACCCCTAAAAAGGTGATGGTCACTGTTTGGTGGTCTAGTGCGGGTGTGATTCACCACAGCTTTTTACAAAACGGCATGAGCATTAATGCAGATGTGTACTGTGAAGAACTGGAGAGAATGATGGAGAAGCTTGCACATCTGCAACCAGCTTTGGTCAATCGGTCGTCCCCACTGCTCCTTCACGACATCGCGCGAACTCCATACTGCGCAACAGACAGTCTCCAAGCTGCAAGAGCTGGGTTGGAAGCTCTCCCTCATCTGCCATACTCACCAGACCTTGCACCTACCGACTATTACTTTTTCCAAAATTTAGACAACTTTTTAATGGGTAAAAAATTCAATTCCCGAGAGGCAGTACAAAATGCCTTTGAAGAGTTTGTTGCCTCCCGTCCAGCTGATTTTTACAAGAAGGGCATCAAAAAAAAATGCCAATGCGTTGGCAAAGATGCGTCGGTTGCATGGGTGATTACTTCAAATAACAGAAATAAAAAAGTTTTAAAAAATAAGTACTTTCACTTATTGCATACAAAACGGCAATTTCATAGGTAAATACCTATTATTTGCGATGCGTTGCGAATTCGCAGTTATGTGTGGGAACCCTAAGTGAAAAACAATAAGAAATTAGATACAATAATATGTTGTATGGTATAATATTTATAAAAAAATCATTTAACGGTACTTTTACATCTTTTTTCCTAGAAAGTGCGAAAGAGGCAAATAAAAACGTTTATAATTAGTCGGCCATGATTTTAGTTCACTGAAGAGAGTGAGCTCATCACCGTCAACAGGGCAAATATACATATTTTACTAATTGAACATGCTTATATACTAATACTAATAATTAAATATTGATTGATATTTTCTGTATTTCGTCTAATTAACTGCTAACACAAAATGCTTTTTATTATTGTTAAAACAAATACCACTGTTAAAAAATCTATGTATATATATATAAGGTATATATATAAGGTACAAAAAATTTAGTTCGAGATTACGAAGTGCGGTGCAAATAAAAGGAAAAGAATGATATGAGTTTTGTTATTATAAAAAAAACATCTGGTATAAAACTGGCCAAAACCCTTCTAAATTAGCTGCGGATTACACCAATTTGAGACTTTGACAGGCGGGCGGCACGGCAGAAGGGTGCTACGAGTTCAAGACTAATCCTGTGTGGAGGAACATGAGTTATATTTCTCTCCAACACAAAGGGAACGTGAATTTGTTCTGACAGGCTATATATGAACAAGAACACGAGAACTTTCATTACACGATACAGGATTGGTGGCTACTATGCAGCTTGTCTACGCCAGATGACGTTGATGTATGTCTATTTTTGCTGTATGTAGAAGTCAATACACATGTAATACCTCAACCTCGTAGTATCTTGTAATTTGATTCAATATATAGTCACATCTTCGTTCAATTAAATCATTTCCAATGGAGCGGGAAAAACATATCGTATTACGTACCTCGAAAGTTTTACTGATTCCATTAATGTGACTGATCTAAAAAAAATACATGTAATAAAATTTTATATTTCAACGGGAACTAATTCGATCACGTTATTATTTTAGACTTATGAATTATTTGACTTTTTAATAACGTTGCCCTGCCCAGAGAGCATAGTTACAGTGTCATCCTATAAACAGGGAGAGATACATAATATGGTAACATTAAAAAATATATGTGATTTTTACTCCTTTTTAGGGTTCCGTGCCAAAGGCAAAAGACGGAACCCTTATAGATTCGTCATGTCTGTCTGTCTGTCTGTCTACTTACCAAGTTTCATTATTATAGTCTGTCTGTCTATAATATTGAAACTTGGTAAGTAGATGTATTCTGTGAACCACATTAAGATTTTCACACACAAAATAGGAAAAAAACAATAAATTTTGGGGGTCCCCATACTTATAACTGAAACTCAAAATTTTTTTTTTCATCAAACCCATGCGTGTGGGATATCTATAGATAGGTCTTTAAAAACGATATTGAGGTTTCTAATATCATTTTTTTCTAAACTGAATAGGTTGCGCGAGAGACACTTCCAAAGTGGTAAAATGTGTGTCCCCCCCTGTAACTTCTAAAATAAGAGCATGATAATAATGATGTACATTACCATGCAAACTTCCACCGTTTGAACGACATCTAGTAAGAAGTTTTTTTTTTAATACGTCATAAATCGTAAACTGCAATTTACCTTTCATCCAATCAAAACAAATTTTAAAAAAAAATGTTACTTGCTGCTGCGGAACCCTTCATGGGCGAGTCCGACTCGCACTTGGCCGCTTTTTTAACTAAATATGGCTCATGAAATCGCACCAATCTACAGATATTTGAAATATTCTATAATAGCACAAAAATCTGTATGATGATAATACACAATGAAAACGATCGTCATTCGACCGCTATACGATCTCTAATGGTAGTATTTTTATTACTATAAAAGCAATGTCATAGTTATATTCAATGCTAATATAACATAAAAGTTAACATTTACTTTGTTACTCCACTTTTATTCTTCAAAAGAAATGAAAATTAATACATAATTCAACCAGACCTCAAATCTTATGAAGAGCAAAAGTTCATTTACATTTACTTAGCTTTCGAAGGGCATTTTATTGATAAATTTAAGTTTAAGATTTTTTTACTGACCGCTATTATAGTTCTATTTTCTAAAGGATTTTTGCACGTACACATACTTTGCCCTCTTTCGCATGCTTACTTAGTAATAGTTAGTTGTTCTTCCACCCGGGAACAAAAACTAAATACGCTTTGTACACCTGTGCCTCATTCATAACTTCAATAACGGACGAGAAGGGCTACTGCGAGTTCTTTATTACTTTTATTCTAAAAAGTAAATGAAGACGTTTTCAGATTACATTATTTTAAACAAGACATCTTGTAAAAGTTTTTTATTACCTTATTTAATACCTGACAATAGTATTAAAGTATTCACCAATTCTATTTTTACGTGATTATATATATATTTCTTTATTGTGCACTTATATGTGTTTGATCCTAACATTGTACATCAGCGGATTTAATGCCCTAGCTAGGCATTCTGTACCAGTCAACCTTTTGGTGGTGTAAAAATCTAGTTAGGTAGGTGGGCTGAGTTTACAATTGTAATTAGTATTATATTATCTATTTAAGAAGATTTTTTCTATGTCTGTTACTTTACCTAAAAAACAAGTAAAACTCGGTCGTTAAATATTGTATATATTTAGTTTTTAAATACCGAAGAAAACATTTATTACTTCAATAGATAAAGTACCCATCATTGTATCAAAACTGTTCGATGTGCTCGAAACTTGAAACTATGCCGAGGTCACACGCGATATGACTATTAAATTGACATGAAGAATCATAATGAAAACGTTATATTAAACTGATAATTTTTTTTTCAAATTAATGTATAGGAATTCATATATTCAAGTCAGTATTGAAAAGTTTTAAAGTCTTTTAACTTAGATTTCAAGACGGGCGGTAAAAAATTGTAGTTTATTTAGTAAAAAATTAGCAATAAAATACATATACCGCAATATTTAAATTGAAATCATAACATTAGGTAGTTGATGGATATTTCTCACGCGATTTTTTACAGGAAAATACCTAGTTTTCTATAAGTGATAGGAATATAGAAAATTCTATATTATTTTGGTATTTGGTTATTAAATCGATACATTCAATGGAAGTACTAGTTTCACTAATGGTAGTGACTGATTAATTAACCATATTCTCGAGTACGATTTAAAATCAGCATACATCAGTACTTATTTACGATAAAAAATAACTTATATATGTGCAATTTTTTTTGTTTACCTGCCGACCAAAATAAAAACTGATTAAACGATATACCCATGCAGAAATCAAAACAGGAATTTGTGAAAAATTCCAATGAATTTTTACGCGCTTACGACATTTTACATTACCTGAGAGGATTTTCTATAAAATTGCTATAAATTTTGCCTCTCCTAGTGCTTTACCAGGACCAATGCTATTAACTGAAAATACACATAAATCTCAAATAATTAGAGTTTACCTCTGGCATAGTAAGAGGAATGATTGTTGTCGACGTCAGGGATACAAGAATAATAAAAGTGGACATACTAATACTCCTCTTAGTACATTTTACGTAACACAAAACTATAAAAACCGAATGTACAGCAATAAACTGTACTCTTTACGAGATGCCAACAAAATAATAGCATTAATCGTAAAACATGTCCAGATAGAAAATTGTTCTGTCACTTTTATGTTTTTTGACCTCTAATGTTGGTGTAGAGCATTTACAGTATTTCAAAAAGGTAACTTTTCACTTCACCCAAAAAGACACTATCTCGATTTGTAAAGTTTAATTAAGCAGTATTACGAACTTTTGTAAAAGCTTGGTACTCCTTCCTATTTCGACGAAATCTCTCTAGTGAAGTAATATTTGAATATCAAAATTGTATCATTCTTAGAGATATAATAAGGTTGACTACGAATTTTCTGGAAAGTAATCTTACTGATTATAATACAATCGAGATAAACAAGAGGGACTTAAGTTATTTTGGTAGCAAGAAATAATAATCAATGTAGCAAAATCGAGGATCAAAGTTATACGAACTTCAGCCTAGTTGATTTTGATATTATAATATTCAGGTACTTTTATCACGTAAACAATAATAATGTATTAGGTTTTATCTGAATCAATTTCGATGAAATATAATTTGGCAAAGTACTTGATTTTACAAAATGCAACTTTAATGGTGTTTTTTAGGTTAAGGGATGTCACAATTTTATACTTTGATTTACCAATCAAGGTTAATTTAAAAATGTCATTTTCATAAACATTGGTTTATGAAAATTACATTTCTCTTACCTATCTCAGTATAACAAAAACTACACATAAACCTATACACATGAAAGCGCAAAGAAAAACTACTTACTTGCCGGAGTGACAGTAATTGATTAATCACGAAATCTCGATTAAGGAAGTCTAATGGTTTGCGCAACGATAAATAAATAAATAATAGAATAAGACCTGGTTGTTGTATTATTGCTTTTATGAACTGTTTTCTTTCTTTTAAATCGATCGATATTTAAGACCACCTCATATTTCCATTTTTTTTATATTTTTTTTTATGTTTGGCCCGCCAAAATGACTCTACTCTGCCTGATGGAAAGCATAAGCAGAATCCAAGAGTGGAGGTCACCACACTCATTGCGAATGCAGACAATGCAGTATGGCGACCCACACTATGGCGGCCTAGTGATGCTGCTGAATCTTTTAGTCTAGTCAACAAGTATGGAACTTGTTGACTAGACTAATTGGGCCTCCGGTCTCGCACTCACCAACGAAACACGACAGCACGAACGCTGTCATTTTACGTTGATTTACTTTACTAATATTACTTTACTTTACCGCAAAGTTTTCAATTGACTGACTCCGATACCGATCGTTATTAAATATTCTTGATATAAATTATGTAACATATTAAAGAATTATCTCGTATCCGAAAGGGTGCATATTTGTAGGTTTTAAAAATAACTAAAATCGAATGCACCTTCAAAATTTTCTTTATCTACCTTAACTTTACACGTTGGCCGATTGAGCAACTAAGTCACAAAAGTAAAACTAACAAATAAGCTTATTTATTACTAGTCAGCTGGCTATAAGAATCTCACAAACTTTAAAAATCAATCACAATCTTAAAAAATTAAGTACACGTACTCTATGTGTAAATGAAAACAAAATAACCTAATCTGAAACTGTTTGTAATCTATACAGAGTGTTGTAAATTAAGGCATAATTTAAAAATGCATAAATTATAGAAAAAAGTCCATTGCTGCATAATCTGAAACAGCAAGATATAGTACACCACTGTTGATTACTGGCTTAGGATTAGATTTGCATTCGAAACGGACGTACTGGCAATATGCGGAGTATCGTTGGCATAATGTCCTCGCCATCAGTCTACACGAGACCGCTTTTAATGAAATTACTTTAGTAATTTGTTTGTAATATACTTTATGAGATTAAATTGCTTGCTATTCGTAGTGAATGTATACTTACTATACCAAGATTAAACTAAATTATGTCCCATAAATTTGGAGTACTACAAGTTAGCCTTACTTTGCTTAAAGTTTAAACGTAACGATATTAAAGTAATGAAACTTGAAGTAACTACTAAGATACTACGAGTTATTGAAAAATACTAGACGGTAATGACTTGAAGTGGTCTGTAAGTGCGAAAGGGGAGATAGCACCTTTGTACTTAATCATGGGTCTGTTTATAGTTTTAAGTCGGTCAAGGTCATCCGGGGTTGTTAAGCTATTTTTTATGGTATAACAAGACAAACGAGGAGATGAATCCTTTGATGGTAACTGACTACCGCCGCTCATTTACACATACAACTCAAAAGTCACAAGTGGTTTGTCCCCCTTCTCACAATTAACTTTCTTCCTCTGGTACATTTAAGTTCCTTTCAAAATTGTCATTGGTCACGGAACACCGTTATGTTTTATTTGGTTCGATTCTAATAGACTACTTCAACGTGAAGCCCAGACAAGTTTGACCTTTGTGGATGAAACATAACCATATAATAGAAAATAAATTAAAAATACTACAAACATTTTGTTACTTATGTATGTGCCTTTACAGGCCCATAGTGTTAAAAGTGTACGTAAGTTATTGATAGTATCAGACGGTGTATTTGACTTGATAAAATAATATTGTGTTTGCTGTAATAAAAATATTATGTAAGCATGTTTCATCATAAGTAAGTACCTCACTATAACTTAAATGTTTATATATTATACTCGTAGATAAATATCTTCTACACTAGAGGGTAGCAGTAAATAAAATATTATTATTCGTGTTTCGTTTGGTGTCCAAGGTAAATAAAATAAGTGACATTAAGTGTATACAACGTAGTTACGAGTATACGTTTACCATTTTTTTGGCATATTGTAGAATTCGATTTATTTAAGTTTTTAGTGCAACTAAAACAGTGGGTAAAAAAATACACCTAGACGTAGGTACCTATTATAACTTATGTATTTTTGCTAAGTGATATTAGGATACACTTTGTAGTATTAGCAGGGAATTCTGCTACACCACCTTTAGCTGGAATGACTATGACGTTCCAACTGACCGGACTTAAAATACTACGGTTTTTAAGAATCTAAAATGTTCTCGCCGGAGCACCTGTGTCTTCTTTATAAGACCCAGGTTCGCTCGTGCGTGGAATATTGTTCTCACCTTTGCGATGGTGCCGCGCAGTATCTGTTCGACGCTCTCGACCGGTTGCAGCGGCGAGCAATCCGAATTGTCGGCAGTCCTGAAGCCACCGAGTCCCTTGAGCCTCTGCAGATGCGTAGAGATATCGCCTCCATGGCAGTCCTCTATCGTCTTTATCATGGGGAGTGTTCTGAAGAGCTCTTCCAACTAGTCCCGCCTTCTCCCTTCCTCTACAGGACAACACGTGCGAGCCTCAGAAGTCACCGCCTCAGAGTGGAAGACATACGCTCTCGCACTCATCGATTCGGTTCTTCTTTCCTGTGCCGATCGGTTAAAACCTGGAACTCACTACCAGCGCACGTGTTTCCGTCCAACTATGATCCCGGGTCCTTTAAGCGGGGCGTGAAAAAGCATCTCACTAGGCCGCCATAGTGCTGGTCGCCATGCTGCACTGTCCTTGTTCACATTGAGGATGGTGACCACCACTCTTGGATTCTGCTTGTGCTTTCCATCAGGCAGGGCAGAGTCATTTTGGCAGCTAAAATATAAAAAAAAAAAAAAAAAAAAATGTTCAATCTTAACTAATAGGTAACTCTCTGTGTAAGGATACGAAGAGTCACTAATCCTATGCATCCCATGGGTATCATAAAAAGTGACTAAGGGATCAAACCAAGCAAGGCAACATCACTGCAAAGAGGAGGAAAACTTGAAACAAATTCTATTTCAATCCGTCTGGTCAACGTGGTTTTGTAGGCCACAACCATGTATTCAGCAGAGGACTGTTAAAGACTGATAATGAACAAATGAAAAAAGTTTTTCTGAATAGCCATGGGTACATTCTGTAAAACTGCATAACTCTCGAGCTAATAATACAAATTTTAACAAAAAATAAACCAACTTCAAAAACTGGACCAAATTTAAATGGGACCGCATGGTACCAGCATTTAATTAAAAAAATAATTATCAAAATCAGTTTACCCAGTCGAAAGTTATGAGATAGCAAACATGCAAATAATAATAAAAATACAGTCGAATTGAGAACCTCCTTCTTTTTGAAATCGGTTAAAAATTAGGTTTGATTGAATGTGGTTTGTGCACATAACAGCATCTATTGTTCATTTGAAAGAAAAACACAAGATATCATTTTATGATATCAAATTTGAATTTAGTGAATGTTGAATACCTTCTTAATCGAATGTTATCTTAGCCTACGTATTTTTGAACCACAATAAGTTATCAATCTTGAGTTTATTTCAGTCTGATAATAATTATGTGAACCTATTTTCATCACAAGTGCAGTGCACTTTAAATCCGCATGACATCTGAGTCAGTAAGTTAAAAATATCTGCAATGGAAATGGCGGAAGCACTGATAATTTTAGAACTGGTTTATCTCGGTGTAGAATTGAATACGACTAGCAATTTTATTGTCATTCACGTATATATGTTAATACATAATTGTAAATGCCAGTGTATGATTCTTAGTTAGTCTTAACTATGCATAGTAAAGCATAGTTTAGATCCTTTTCAGATTAGTTCAAATAAAATTGACATTACCTTTTTATTATATTAGGATATTTAAAATAAACTTCAGTGGTAGCGTATGCGACTGCTGTGCTTGAGGTCTTGGGTTCGATTCCCGGGTCGGACAAAATGTCTGTATGATCTACAAATATTTGTTTCGGAGTTTGGGTTTTTTCTATGTATAATATGTATGCATTTACAAAAAAAAGGAAATATGTATTTATATCAGTTGTCTAGCACCCATAACACAAGCTTTGCTTAGCTTGGAATTAGGTGGCGTTGTTAAAAAAAATATCGTAGAATAAAACTAACCCTGCTACCTTTTTCAGTTCTACATTATAGTTTCAAAGAAGTAAGTATAAACTATACATAAAGCGCACTTACTGAGTTTTTAAAAAGTATACAAACTAAGTTAAAAATGTATATATTAAGATAACAAATTGGTGTTTAAGAATAAAAGTCTTCATAAACATTGATGTAAAACCGTGATAAATAGCTTGCTAAAAGAACTTTACTTTAACTAAACGTAGATGATTTTACTATTATCTAATTTTCAATCTCAATAATACACGGTGCAGTTATGAAATTAATTAAATTAAACAAATAGATTTAATAAATTAACTCAAAACTTTAGTGATTCATTTTTAGATCGTCTAAACTGAAGTTTAAATTTTACATTGATTGAAAAAAAATCACAAATAATTGAATTAAAAGGACTGAATAAAAGAAAAGACACATTTAATTTAATATTTAATTTAAACACTTAATGCCAAGAAAAACAATTGAGTTTTGTAAACTACTTAGCTTTTTAAGCCTTCAACAAAAGTGTTATGTTACTGTTTTAATGAAGAGTATAATTATCTAAAAGCTCTAAGCGATAAATTCAACAATTTTGTTGAGGTTTATTAATTAATTACAAAGTCTTAAAGTTGTGGCAACTAAATAAAAGGAGAGCAAGACAAAAGTATGAATCAATTGTGGTGCAGAGGCAGCCAGTATTGGTTTAATTTAATTGTCGTTTCACGTGACTAGATTTTTGTAATACTTTTTTCTTATGATTTTTGCAGTGACGTTTGTAGCTCTCTGTAGATAACAGGTGTTTTGGAACTGAATATTTTTGATGTAAAAACATTCGCATTGAAAGAAGAAGGCCAAAATCTTCGGTTCAATTAAACACAGATTTATTTACAGGTTTTTTTAAATATTTTTACAGGTAAACCGTTATGAGCTAGGTACATAGCTATTATGTTAATGTTTTATTACATTGACTATTTCGTTGAATGCAACGTTTTTTTTTCGTGCTCCTCTTTGCGATTGTGCGGGTTTGTGATTATTGACACTCATAGCGTGTAGTCTTCTTTATCTAAATCTTTTTTTTTTGTATAGGTATGGTAAGCAATTATCGTTGCCCATGGACACCCGCAACACCAATTGCGTTGCCAGCCATTGGGGGATGGGGAGGGGGATTGGTGTGTGGGCCTCCGGTTTCGTCACTCACTCGGTGAAACACAGTGCAAGCGCTGTTTTACACCGGTTTTCTATGAGAACGTGGTATCACTCCGGTCTTCATGCCTGGCTCTCCCACGACAAAATATTATTTTGATATTGTTATCATGTAATTGATTTGTTTGTAATATATTTAAAATAATATAATTTGACGTAAATATTTATTTGCAGAAACAAATAGTTCGATTTACATACATGTATGTAACCTTCACCTGCTCAAGTCATTGCTTACAATCCCCAGCTCATCCTTGTTACTAATATCCCTGTCCTTCCACTATCTTTCCTTTTCATATATTTACCTTTGTCTTCTAAAGTACTGGCAATCTTTTTATTTAATTCCCGAACTATCCGGTTAACAGCAATAGGCTCGCTCCCTTTTACGTAAGTGGGTTAAATTTATAGTCGGTTAAATGAGGTCGTTTAATTCGCGTCGGTCAGGAAACAGGCTTGAGTATAATGTATAACGTGTATGTGTAAATTGGATTATGGTTGTGATGGTGTATGGTTGGGAATAAAAATGGTTTTCATTTATCTACTTACCTACTTATTTTGATCTCAAGAAATTTTATTTGTACAATTATATTATTTTTCTATTAATTCAATTATAAATGTGGTGCAGCATGATAAAAATTACCCAGTTATTTTGAGTTCAACTAAGAACTTAAGATTATTTAAAGGAATTACGTCGTTACTTAGTGATACTTAATTAAAGTACTAGCGAGTAAGTAAGATGCATTGGGAGATACATCAGGTTCTCATAGAAACAAATATCTAAGAATATTTTATTGTTAAGAATTCATGAATTAATTTTGTTGAACAATAGTCTCTACGCTTTGTCAGAGTCTAGTTTAGAAGAAAAGCTATTTGAAAATAATATAGTTAATCATTTCAATACAGTTAGTCGCTAACGCATGTCGAAAAAATAATCCGCGAATCCAAAACACTTTATCTAAAATACATTATTACAAAGATATAATCCTACGTTACGTACGTTATCCCGGCCCTACGCTGAAAAGTTTTCTTTCCCTGCTAGCCCTGTTAGCTACCACAATCGAAAATTTCTGTAAGGTGAAAAGTGGGCCCTTCATCAAAATGAAGCCACTCACGAAAAAATAGTTTGATAGTAATAACTTGTAAAATTTGTCCCGGGGATCCTGGACTAATACTTTTTAATATAAGAAAAATATTCCTAAGAATGTCGTCTAGTGTACCTACAATATACGATAGATCATCTGAGAGATAAGACGTAACGTAAGACAGAAGTTAAATTAAAAATCTGACTTTTTAAATGTCTTAAAATAATTTTTAAAATGTCAATGTAAAGGTTAGTTCATTTTCTCTTTTTTTTTCAGTCTTAGGCTGAAAATGAAGGTCATATGAAGTTTTATTAAAATAAACTAATTAACATTATAAACATGGCTGCATTTATTTACAAAATAGTAAACATGTTTGAATTACAATAGAAAGTCTAATATTTAATTCAAACTTAAAGAGCACAATGTACACTCGGACGGAGTTTAATAAAACTTGTCGAATGCCCGGATGTATATTGGTTATTTCAGTAGAGTATCCTCTGTTCTTCCTCATGAATCAAAGTATTTCCATGCAAAATTTCAATAAAATTGGCAGCGGTTATGACAGCCAGCAGTCGTGAATACGTAACGGACAGACAGAGGTACTTTCGAATTTATAATATTAATAAGGATCTTAAAAAAGTGACCGTTAGGTGTTTAATTCATTTTTACAACATTGTGATAAGTGGTAATGCCCAGAACACTTAGTCTATCGATGTACATAAAGATTTAAAATAGAGTCAAATAAATCACGATAAATTATAAAATTCATTCTAAATCATTATAATTACCACAAACTAACGAATTGTAACCCATGTAATCGTTTTGATAATTTCGGCATCCAAATATAACAAAACAACGAAATACATACATAATGTACATGAATGCATATATTTTCCATCGTTTATCACCATTATACCTTAATGAAGCTATGGACCGAACCAAGTGTCTTGCGGTTGGAGATGGTTATGTTCAGAAGCGGACTTCGATAGGCTAGTGATAATAATGATCTATTAATGATAATAGAACCAAATAAATAGTTTAATAATAGAATAGTAAAAGGATTTAAAAAACACCTTTGAAATAATCTAGTTATGAATTTAAAAATAAAAAAGATGGTCAATCCTCTTGCCAAGGCAGCGATCACCTTTTGATGATGTTTATATTACCCACGGGCCCATAGATGGATATACAATCACTACTAATACCACTGGCAAGAAGAATGACCCACGGCTGTGTCACCGTGTTCTTAATCTAAACTAAAATAATTAAAGCACTTACAGGAGTGTGTGGCTTCAATGTTCTTCTCGGCGTTCCCAAGAGCTCTTGGGTAGGTGGGTAGGTTCTTCTGCTCTTGCGTCTTCACACAAACACACGCTCCTAAAATGCTGTACAACTTCCAAGGTATTCGAACTAATCCCAATAATCTCGTTTCAGCTTACGCGAACACGCCTACAAAAACTCGCGACTCCACGACCTAACACAATACGGTTTATCACTAAAGAGACCGCGGGTCGATGGACAATACAATTAGCTTACTATCAAGTGATTTTCACAATAACAAACAAATCGTCGGCCGGTTTCAACACACGCGTTATTTCACCATCTTTTTTACATACATTAACTGTTCACAAGCCTAGCCTGGCCGATCAAACCGTTCTCAACTATTATAAGTATTTTAGCCTAACAAACCCACAGTGTCATCAATATCACGCGTAGGCTATTGAATACACAACATTAACAATCAAATTCAATTACGGCACCGGCCATTTCAACACGACTTCATTTCGATTCCAACCTCAAACGTCAAACACGAACCAGCGACAATCAAAATGTTGCCAGTACAATGACGTTCGAAATCCAACAAAAGACGTGTGGCACTTGGGGACTGCCGCGGTAAAGCTATTGCATAGCATTTTTTATCAACTTATGCAATTATAATCATTTATTTATTTTTTATTTATGCAGTAGTGTATGGCTACCATGAATAATTTTATACATTATATGACATAACAAATCTTTGTCTGCAAGGCAACGAATCTTCCTTGACGTATTTCAATACGCCTGCGCGGCCGGGTGTTGACATATTCATGGTCTTAGAAAACAAGATGTCGCATGCCGAGAGTGGCTCAATTTGAAGTCACTATCCAGTTACCACTTTATAGCATCATAACAGGAAATGAACCAACCACAATGATATTATATAATATCATTGACCAACCACAACCAGCGATAGTGATGATGACGTCATCTCGGTCTCTCTGTCTTCTCGTCACTGTATCTCGGAAAGCCACAGAGACAGACAGATTTCGGAGCAGCTCGTCTCGATTCGTGCGAGCTTCGGGTGTCAGGCTTTATTTTCGTTACGTTACGTTATTTCTTGATTCGGTCGCCGCGCTCAAAGGCCTCAAAGCTCGCAATAAAAGCTATGCAATAGTTTAAAAACAAAAAACTACTTGACTTACATTAGAAATCTAAAGAACCTTAAGAAGAAGTTCGTTATAAAATGTCCCAAAAATTCCATTCACTTCCACATATCAACTTAAGAAAATTTCCCTCCCGTTCACAGAAAATTACAAAGTTTTCCTCTAAGTGACGACAAATTCTCCACCTTTGACACCAGTTACCTCATACTTAAGACTTTGTCACTCATTGTCACACCTACTTCGAAAAGGAAACTTTATAAAACCGCATCGTTTTCTAACGTATCGTACATGAACTTTGTTTTGAACAATAGTGTAACTAGTAAAGCTACCTAGGAACTTCTTTGATAATAACTACTTGAGACACTTCACAGGCGGCCTTCTGATTGTGAAATATACATATTATTATCCTGTAATATGGTAACTTTAGTCATGTTATATATGCTTATTTATCCCATTTTTTTTTCTTTTTTTCTAGACAAAGAAGAATCAATCGTGCTTTTAGAATGATCCTGTCTCACTCACTGACTCAGTAGTCAGATCACTGCAGCAGTAGGCCGGTAGGCAAAGATGGTTTTATGTTGACAGAATCACTAGATTAATTACTAAGTATGTAATGTTTTTTCTCCAGAATAGGACCTGACAAGGTGTAGAGCCAATCTTAGGAGTACCTAAAATAGTATAGTCGGTGTCCTCCCAGAGCATAGCGCCTGAGGCCGGCCATATTTTTGAAGCCTAAGTACAGGCTATCAATTCACTAGTATTTTATTAAAAATCTCAAACATTTTTATATGAATACAATTACAAAACCAAAAATGAAACTTACTTGAAAGATTTAAAAACCCTCTCCTAAAGCATCACGTTCGGTATTATGTGTGAAATTATCTACAGTAGTACTCATAAATTGAAACACACTTTAAGAATGATTAACGATCCGATATCAAAGGGTATTACAAAAACAAAATGAAATCCTTTTTGGAGCACCTATGATAAAACAAAATTAATAAATTAGTCAATAGCAAATGGACAAAATGGTTTAAAAAATAATAAAAAAAATTGATCCAATTATGATCTAACATTTTTGTCTCTCTATAATTCTATATGATACGAGTATATACTTGAACATTCAAATATATATTCATACATTTTTATTTTGAAAGTATTTAAATAAACCTATTCACTGACCCGTGTTGATTACTGATAATTTAGTCTAAATCACATTCAGCTTACGAAACGGTGCTTAAGCATTTCCATTAAAGTAAACTTGGAAATAAAAGAAGCTAATAAACGGTGAATCACTGTTTCTTCAAATTTGATACTGATTGTTATTCAGATCACGATGAACAAGAAGTGGGTCCCGTTAAAGCAATGTCTACGTTTAAACGATTGTTTTGATTTAAAAAGCTCTGTGAAAGAGAGCCGAGTTGGAACTTAAATATTAAATGATTAGCACTCTGCATAAGAATGTTAGACTAATGAATTATTTACGGGCATTCTTTCTTGTGTTGATCTTATTCCATTGTCAATGGGTAGACGGGTGGATTTTGTGTGTCTGCCGAAACTATTTTAATTTAAAGAGCCACGCTTCGGCATGAATGGGCCGGTTCGACCGGAGTGATATCACGGCCTCACAGAAAACCAGTGTGAAATAGTGCTTGCGCTGTGTTTCACCGAGTGAGTGAGGATACCGGCCCATACCCAAATCCCCTACCACTACCTCCCCCCCCCCTCCCATACCCAAAAGGCCGGCAACGCACTTGTGACGCTTCTGGTGTTGCAGATGTCCATGAGCGGCAGTAATCGCTTACTATCAGGCGATGCGTCTGCTAGTTTGCCCGCCTATTCCATAAAAACAAAAAAAATATTGTCGCAACTTATATATATTGTGTTGATAATATGTTGAGCATTGTTTATTGATAATTCCATTTTAGTTTTTTAAAATATAGTTACAATATTTTATCAACAGTTTTTTAATCTGGATAAAAAATTATGATAATATTTCATAATTTCTTTTCAACTTTTTTACTTAGAGTACTTAGAGTATAATGTATGTGAATAAATATCAATAATAACCGAAATTTATTTAGTAGCATAAATGCCTTTAATGATACCAACAAAGAATAATATGTTTCAAGACATGATTGCAAATATACAAGAGAAAAGAATGAAACTATTACCAGGTATTATGATACATATTTTCTTATAAATAGCGATAAGAATGCGACTACACTTACACAGTTGTGACAAGGATAAAACATATGGTTAGCCATTATGTCTTTGACGAACATTACTGCAAAACTATAAAATTAAATTGTACTAATATAAAGTTCTTAAATAAATTATTTTAAGTAAGTGCATTTTTAGGTGACTATTTGGTTTTACGATATATTGCTTGAAATACTTTACGTGCAGTGGAGTAACTACGTATGTTAACAACCCGACGCGACGCCGGCGCCATCTCTCAAATCACCTTCATAATCTTAAACTTAAACTTTAAATTATAAGTAGTATCAGAAACATGTTTATTTTGAGGACAGTAGCAGTTATTATAAGTTTTCTTTATATCATAAAGTCAATAATATGTAAAAATTGAAGCTAATACTTAAACATTGAACTATAGTCATTATTACTTTTCTGACAAGCTGTACAAGTTTTAGTTAACGTATTAATATCTTTATTCATCCCTGACCAGAAAAACTTTGTGTCATCAACTTTCTAGTAGTACAAACGCCTGGATGACTGATTCCGTGTACGCTATGAAAAAATAATTCCCTGAATTTAACAGGTACATAGGGCCTAGCGTACTTAGTAGAAACTTCACAATAAACAACTAGAAAGTAGGAGTTATTTTCATTAGGAAAGATGCCAGTTATTTTGTAGTAAATAAGTCAAGTAATTGTGATATTAACTGTTTCTGTATCTTTCAAGTGGTACATCGACGTGGCAAAGCAGCTCAAACTCTACAACAACAAGAACTGTTGAATATAACATATTATTCAAAATAGTTTCATAATAAGTTTGCTCGGCTCCACAGTAAACTTTTAGTTTAAGTTATTCAAATCAAAACAATAGGCTAGAAACTCTACCTATTAATTTGCCTCACTCTAATAACCCAAGCAAATACGCAAAATTTTGGCAAGGTGAACCCAGAGAAACTTATACTAAGCATAAATTTTAGTGTATACTATTCTAAGAACTAGAAACTGAAATACGTACAAATTAATCAGAGTGAAAATATACATTACTTTATATAAGTTATGGAATCAGGCGTTACTTTGCGGAAATCCATGACATTAAATGCTATGAAATATATTTAGCTTTAATTCCGCAAGACAACTTTACTTTATATACTTTATATACATATATTACTTTATATAGTTAGACCAACACACACGCACACACTCGGACGCATTTATGTTTGGTCACATCATGGTCTAAGAAAACAAGGTCTTGCATTCCGATAGCGACACGGTGTGACTTCACTATCCAGTTACCACTTTATAGCAACATAACACGAAATGAACCAACCAGAACCAGCGATAACGATGTCATGTCGGCTTCTTTGTCTCATGACTGTGTCTCGGAATGCGAAGTATGGGTCACATGATTTTTCCTAGATGTCTACATGTGAACAACATAACTAGACCATAAATATGATAAAGCTGTGACAGTTGTTAGTCACTCATCAGCATCATCAACAGCCCTTAACAATCCACTGCTGGTGATAGGTTTCTCCTATCACCAGCAGTGGATTGGAAAAATCCAGAAAGGAGGGTTTTGGCCAGATGGGTTGGTATAGGGCTTGCTTCAAGTTTTCCTTTTCTTTGCAGTGATTTTGCCCTAAGTAGTTTTTAAGCTATTGCATAGCTTTGATCGCGGGCCTTGAGCGCGGCGACCGAATCAAGAAATTCCATAACGAAAATAAAACCTAGCACCCCTACCCCCTACCATGTAGCTCGGCTGAGCGTTCACTTAACGTGTATTTTTGCGGCAAACGCGCTAATGTCGACCTTGAGACGATTCGCAAAATGTTTTGGTAGTAGTCAGCGAAAAATAAGTTTTTTTCGTATTAAAATGTAATTATAACACATAATATGCACATCATTGTCATCGTTATGAAATTTGCCGTGTCGTTAACTATTTAAATTATCATGAAATACTTACATATTGCAGAAATCATGTGATATATTTGTATGTTATTGATTTTTTTACTAATTTGATGTCAATATTTCCAAAAAAAATACTGTATAAATAAAAAATATATAAATAATTATAATTGCATAAGTTGATAAAAATGCTATGCAATACTGCTTTACCGCGGCCGTCCCCGAGTGTTACACTTTTTTTTTTATGGAATAGGGGGCAAACGAGCAGGCGAGTTTTCTCCCTTTGTCGCCTCTTACGACACCTACGGTATGAGTAGGGGCGGTGACACTCCGTATTTGTTAGTAATACCAGAAATAAAGTCATGAGTAGAAACCATATAAAAATATAAGACATGAACCGGAAAAATAAAAAAAACATGTGTCTTTAATAATCGCACATACCACTTACGAAAGTATTCATAAATGTTATCATTTCGTACCTTTAGGGAAGCTTTCTTCATAAATGTCTCGTTTATACACAAACGCTTTTATACAATCAAAACAAAAGTGTTCGTGCCAAGAATCGTTTGCATGCTAGGTGAGTTGAGAACCTTATTTTTGTTTTTGTTGTGGAAGTATTGGAATACTGGCTAGAAACACGACAGGGGACACTAGCGATTAAAAGCTTTTCCAGTGTTCATTACAATGTTTTGGATTACCAAAAACTTTAATGAAAAAATACCTAATATAAAATTTTCAGTTTACATTTAATAATGTGTTGTCTTGTAGACGAAGGGAGAAGGTGGGACCAGTTGGAAGAGCTTTTTAGAACACTTTCCACGATAAAAGAGGTAAAGGACTGCCATAGAGGCAACATCTCTCCGCAAATTCAGAGGCTTATAGGTCTTGGTGGCTTCGAGACTGTTGAAAATGTGGACCACTCGCCACTACAACCGATTGAGAGCGTCAAGCAAATACTGCGCGAATCTATCACAGAGGTGAGAATAGTATTCTACCCATGAGCAAACCTGGGTCTTAAAAAGAAGACACAGATGTTCGGGCGAGAAGAACCGTCTCACCTTGTTCAGTATACCAAGTTTCGCGAGGCCGCCTTAGTGACGCTCTCAATATACTTCACGGGTTAAGGTCTTGCTAAATATCCATCCCCAGGATGATACCGAGGTTATGTTGTAGGTACAGTAGAGTGTACTGAAAAGTGGAGAGGTGAAGGAACGGCGACTTTTTGGTAGTAAGTGTTTTCTTGGCAATGAACTCGACCAAATTCGCATCACCCATTGTGAAATGCGGCTCAGAACCCGTTCGAACTCGGCGACAAGCTCCTGTAATTTTTTCTCGACGTCTGTCAGCTTGGCTCTTAGGTATCCAAAATATTGCCCATGGTCTGTGCTGTCGTCTGCATGGCAATTTTTGTTACTAAAGGCTAACATGTATTCTATATTTAGATAAATTAGGTATTTTATTATCCGTCCGTATACAGTATTGTATGTGTGTTTTCATACTACCACAGTTTGGCAAACAGTCACGTTGGCAAATATTCGAAAACAGTTCTTTCAATTTCTATAAATTGGTTTCTACTGTTCGATAAAGATCAATAGTTCCATCAATGTACCACCTTTCAACCGTGTCGTTCCTTTACTTTGATCGTTCATGTTGCTCACTGAATACTATGCAAATCAAACATTTTCCGCCTTCAATATTTCAAGAGAGTTACTATTCAAAATCTTCCATTGTTGTTGTAAATATATGCTAATGATCGTCTAGCGGTTAAGCTAGTTGATTCAACTTTCAATTGGATTGAATCATGGCAAATGTAATAAGGTAGAAAACATTCATTTTATGTATTGATTATTAAATCAAACCTAAATTTTCAAGATCACTTTTAACAATCAATCAATTTTTTTAAGAATCAGAAATTAGGAAGCCAATAATTTTTGACCGTTAGAGAGACATATTTGAAATATTTTAATTCATCATATTTTATTCATTCCCGACTTTCAATACAATAACATAAGTGGAGACTCATAATAGACTTACCCTGCTGAAATGATCAGAATCTTTAATAATATAACTGCACGTTTGGTGTAGTGGGCCTGATTCCAAATACAACTTCACGCGTCTTGCGAATTCAATTCTCACAAGGCACAAAAGATTGGCCAATAAAAGACTTTACTGTATTGGAAGTATATGTGAATTCTATGTTTGTTAGGGTTCCTAGAGGTAGAATAAAACTATTGATGTAATTTTTTGCATCGTAAATAGAAATTTCAAAGAAACGTAAGAAACATTTAATATCTAATAAAAGTTTTTAACACTTGACAATTTAAAAATATACACAATATCACCCAATTTAATAAAATAACTAAGTAATAAGTTTTATATACAGCGTGAGGCTTTACTGTTATTCCGTTATCATAAATTTAAAATTCAAGACTACATGACTAATTTATAGAATAGGGAATCAATCTTAAAAAAGTAGCAACGACAATGATGTTGAATATAAGTGTATATCTCCAAAAATGTTATTCCCTTTTAAAATATGTACAGAAAACATCAGGAATACTAATTTTGTGAGTGCAAAATTCTACAGTACCACACATCACAAAAGTATAGCATATTTAGAATGTACAGTGTACTGCGTCACGTAGCGCTTCTACCTCTCAAGGGTGTCGTTGGGATAACTAAGAGTTATATAAGTGGAAAGGATCTGTCTCCACATTTTATGCCTATAAATTTAGTAGGTAAATCTGAAAATAAAATTAGAAGGAATATTGTTTATGGAGTTAGACTCAGCATTACCATTTTTGATTTCATAAATCTATAAAAAAACAAGGAATCAAAACAAAATTGTACTGTATTTTGCTCCAAGAGAAACAGAACTGGAATGGTATTGCAGTATTGATTAAATCAAGACTTTATAGACTATCAATTTTAATTAAAGGAGATGAAATGAAAAGCTGCCCTGAAGCATCACAACATGATCATCGATGGCATAAAGGCAAAGTAGTTGGATTTATCCACAGTCAAATAAACCTGCAAAATAGCTTGTATCGTATTCTATAAATTTTGGAGGCAGCTAAATCATGAGTAGTATTGTACTACCGATCAGGCAATAAGGTCAATTTGGAATTCAATGGAGACTTAATAACCATCCAGATGAGAAGTCAATAGAAGATAAGATTTATAACACCGGAATTCAACCAAGGTAGTAGAGCCACGCTGACTTCAGCACGAACGGGACGGCTCGACCGGGGCGGTACTACCCTCGCACAGAAAATCAACGTAAAATGACAGCATTCGTGCTGTCGTGTTTTGTTGGTGAGTCGGAGACCGGAGGCCCAATGATGCAGAAGCATCGCTAGGCCGCCATGGTGTGGGTTACCATGCTGTATTGTTGCATATGCTGCATTACTGCATTGTCAGCTCTTGAATTCTGCTTATGCTTTCCATCAGGCAGAGAAGATTTCATTTTGGCCAGGCCATACATACAAAAAATTCGCGTTGGCATAACTTACTCATACAAACAAGTAATTCGCCGGGTTAAAGGCAAACCCAACTATTTGGTCCAAAAAAGCCAATCAAAATTTTTTATGAGCAGCTTCAAAAACGTTAGATAAAAAATGAAGTCATTAGTTTTGAAGCAATGGCAATGTGCGAGCGTACTCTATGACTATCGAAGTTTCGAATAGTTACCATGCTAAACGCAAACACAAATTTCTATCGTTAAAAAAAATCAATGAAATTTTACCTCTGTCTTTTATTAATAAATAGAGATAATCGGTTTTGCCTTTAACCCGGCGGTATGTAAAAATCAAAAGTTTCGGAATCCTATTTTAACAAGGTAAAATAAACTGAGTTATGAAAACAAAATGTTGGTGAAAATATTTGTTTTATAATTTATTTAAAGGTGAGTTATTTTAATACGAGTTCAAAGTTAATTATGAAGAAGTTACTAAAATTATTTTTGGTTCAAATATAATATAATTTGTTTCACAATTTTTAATTTAAATGTCATAATATTTCAAGTTATATTTACAAATGAAACAACAACTGTTTTACGACGTTTTCTATTAGTATTATAACAATGAGTCTTATACTTATTGTAGTACTTAACATAAAATATTTCCTTCAGTTCAGAAAATATGATCTCGCTCCAATTATAAGTTATTGGCAATTTGAGCTAATGCTTGTTTGGAACACTTAGTTATATCTTTTTAAGTTGCTGCTTCTGTAATAATTTTAGTCTCAATCCACTACCGTTCAAATATTTAAAGATGGAGACTTTAGGGAACAATGGTCCATTCTTCAGCAAAGGAGGAGTTTCAATCAAATGAATTATTCCATCCAACAGACCCTGTTTCAGTATTGATGTTAGGAAGTTCTTGTAATTTTAACTTAGAGTTGGAACTTTGCCTGGAAGTGAAATGGACAAAATAAAGTTGCTTGTTGCTTTGTTGTGTGGTTCAACTTTGTTATTTGATTTTTCGTTTGTAGTTTGGCTAGGCATTGTGGAAATAATAATTTGACTATTATTGATAACTAGTTCATAGTTTTACTCATGATATTCTTCAATAGTAAGTCCTACTTTTCTGTGTGAAAAGTATCTATATTCTATTATACTATATTTGGCCACCTCAGTATAAGAAAAAAAATCACTTAAGTTATTGAAGTATCAGATTCGCAGACAAAGTGCTCCATAGTAACTTCTAACTAATTTCGAAACTTTGGGCTTCTTGTATCATGTACCGGCTTAAACGCAATCTACTAAAGAATACAGAAGAGGTCTTTAGAATTAATCATTTGTAATTAAAACACCGTATCTTTACACGAAAAGAACGATGTCAATTTCTACACATTAGTTAACTATGCTATTTTTTTTTAGTGTATGAGCATGCCAAAGTGACTCTACTCTGCCTGATGGAAAGCATAAGCAGAATCCAACAGTGGTGTTCACCATACTCACTGCGAATGCAGACAATGCAACAGTGCAGCATGATGACCCACACAATGGTAGCCATAGAGAGATGCTTCTGCATCATTGGGCCTCCGGTCTCGCACTCACCAATGAAACACGACAGCAGGCACGTTGTCATATTACGTTAATCTTATGTACGGGGGTACGCATATTCGAGGGGATTTCCGCACAGAAAAAAAAGGGTGGTACCGTCCTGATTGAGCCGGCCCGATCGTGCTGAGATCAGCGTGGCTCTACTACCTTAAAATTATAACTACCATCCTCATCGACAAATCTTTACTAATACTAATATTATAAATGCGAAAGTTTGTAAGTATGGATTGATGTTTGGATGGATGGATGGATGTTTGTTACTCTTTCACGCAAAAACTACTGAACGGATTTGGATGAAACTTTACAGTAATATAGCTTATACATCAGAATCACACATCGGCTACTATTTGCCGCCATAACCGACATATACGCGGGCGAAACCGCGGGCAACAACTTGTTTGTCTATAAACTGAAACACATTAACACTAAGTGCAGCAATTTGCAAGAGAAAGCTAGTGAAAACAAATCTATAACTTAATTTTACTACACGTCCTTTGAGGGAGACAAGTCTGTGTCCTGTCCAATTTTCCGTTTCGTTGAACTGAAAATAGGGTCACACGCTGGTTTATTTTATAATAACATCAACTGACCGCAATGTGGCTTGCTTTTATTTAAATCTCTAGTATTTAAGTTGCCGATTTCCACTTATAATGGGGTATTAAGATTTCGGTACGTGATATGATAGAAATATTACAATACAACAATATAAATGCTTTTCTGTACTGTTGTCATACAATTTCAAGATCTTTTACAACAAATTTTACATATCAGGTGTTAAATACTGTTTCACTTGTATTTATATAGTTATCACCCTGTCCAATCATTAAAGTTATAGGTTTATTTCGTAATAGTATTTTTTTATTTCTAGGGGAATGAGACTGATGTCGTTTTATTTGTAATATTTAAAGATAGTTAATTAAAACTTAAAGGCCTAAAGGTTAGCAGAAAAACATACATTTGCATTCATGATATCAGTTAAGAAAAAGTAAGCAATGTGCGACTATATTATACATAAATTGCATCCCCTGAGTTAACAGTACAAAATTATATATTTTTTGAACTGCCTCGTTGGTCTCGCGGTTGGCGTGTGCGACTGCTGATCATGAGGTCTCGGGTTCGATTCCCGGGTCGGACCAAATGTTTGTATGATCTACAAATATTTGTTTCGGAGTTTGGGTGTTTTCTATGTATAATATGTATGTATTTACAAAAAAAAAGTATATATGTATTTGTATCAGTTGTCTAGTACCCATAACACAAGCTCTGCTTAGCTTGGGACTAGATGGCCTTGTGTGTTAGATGTCCGAAATATTTATTTATTTGAAATATTTATATATCGCTAATAGATAAGTAACAAACATTAAGAAGTTTTATCGAGTAAACTGATATAGTCAAAGAATATTACTTTATGTTTCATTTACAAAAGTTAAACTTTTAGATTTTTAAGTTCTCATCATATTAATCAGCGTGGAACGAAGTCTAACAACTTTCTACAGCATATCGCTTGCCTGAAAATTATCGTTGAACTTTCGCGATAGTCATAATATTTATTGCTGTTGAATGCAAAAACTTTGTAACTTTAAAATAATTTCGTACGCTGAACAGCTTTCCTAATATTTTCACATAGACATATTCGTGGCCGCTTAGGTGTTACTAAAATTATAGAAGTTCGAATAATTTAGTAGCAAAAGTTCAGAAGTCTATTTTCATTTAGTCGGTTGAAACTTTATGCAGATTTCTTAAATGGACTCTATTTTCTTTGAACATGTTTACTTAAAGTGCATGGTTTGATTACTATAACTGCTTGTCGTCTTGATAAATAAATACATATTTTCAATTGCTATTACAGCAATTCATTTGTTGAAAGCATTAGAATCCATTATAACGAAACGATCACGGCAATTTTGCGAAAACGAAATCAATTTTAATTTTCTGTTGGAAGCTTATTCAATATTTTCATTATAAATAAATTTCGGTTTCAAAATTATCATTTGAGTAGGAAATAACCGAATGCGAAAAGCTTATCTAACAATTGAGAAATTAGATATTATGCTTCTGCATGAACAAATTTGAATGTTTGAATGAATGATTTAATTCGGAGTGAATAAATAAGTTTAGATAATTTAATTGGAAGCTTGGGTATACCTAAACATCATAATTTACTAACATACTACGAATAAACCAATTTTGTAATGTAGTTAAAGATTAGTACCAACAAACCAGTAAATAAATCTCTCATTGGTGACCCGACATTTAGAGTGCCAAAAGTCTCACAAAAATTAGTGTTTGCAATTATATTTACGGCTCAAATTGCAGAAACCCAATGAATAATATTCAGACTGCTGATAAACATTAAAAAAAAATCGGTAATTATTTAAATGACTAGCTGAGTCCCGCGGTGTTACTGACGATAAAACAGTAAACAAGGGTAACGCCGCGGGGCGAAGCTAGTCTAAAACAGTTTGTTTAAGTTACCCCTTATATCATCAGCTATCTGTCAGTGAAAGTTCCGTCATAGCCGTTCCAGAGATTCCGGAACAAAAAGACAGACAGAGAAATATTTTATAAATTGCTGCTTGATGTAAGTACCGAATATACTTTCGTAAGCATTTACTGAGAAGTTGTTAATTTGATTTGTTACAATTAATTTTATTAATTTTTGATTAGACCACTAACCTCTTCACCAATAAATAGGTTTACTAATGTTTTTGTTATGTTTTGTATTAGAATAGAATAGAATAAAATTTATTGTACACATTCAGTTTACATTAAGGAGTATATCAATTTAACAACCATGTACAAATGGCGGCCTTATCGCTAAAAAGCAATTTCATACAGGCAACTTTTGGATGTACAAATATAATGTAGCAAGACAAATGCATGAGTTAGGTGTTCAAAAATACATAAAGAAAGGAATTGACTTCATTCAGATGAAAGTAAATAAATAAAAAAATAAGATTATATTTTATTTATTAAGATTATATTTTATTATATTTACGATTATATTTTAAACAAATAAGATTATATTTATCTTACTTGATTTCATTAATGAATCATTATGAAATTTAGCTCTTAGATGCAAACACGACGCAACACATAAAAAATAAAATCCTAAGATGTAATAGAATGATGTTTAATATGGTATATATTAAATTATAACATATTATAAAAACACAAGTATTAGCCTCGAGCTAATGTAAAATATATGTATTATTTAAAACAGCGACTCCCAACCACCGTTTTTACAAGTACCATTAAGCTTTGTGAAGCTTCGGTATTCTTAGGGTTTTATGTTAAGGGGTTTGTTATATTTAAAACAGGTTAGGGTACGACAATATTTTATGCTTTGAATTTGTTATTTTACTAGATATCAATAGCTACTGCTGATAAGTTTTTAAATTTCGTAGAATCTATACTAATATTATAAACGCGAAAGTTTGTAAGTGCGGGGATGGATGGATTGATGGATGTTTGTTAATCTTTCATGCAAAAACTACTGAACGGATTTGGATGAAACTTTACAGTAATATAGTTAATACATCAGAATAACACATAGACTACTATTTGCAGCGATTACCGACATTTACGCGGGTGGAGCCGCGGGCAACAACTAGCTTGTAATATTTTTCTTACAAAATCCTCCGTTATTGTGTGTAGCATACAATTTCTTAAATTTCATTACTAGATTGAAATGTGTACTTCAGGCAGTAAATTATAAACAAAACATACGAATACGTATACATTGTTAAACCAAGATCTAAGTAACAATAAAGTTTTAATGCGAAACCAATTTTCTTGGCATAGTGTTTGATAGCAACGATGTAAATCAAGAGAGAATTAGGACTATCTCTTCTGAATTTATTTTAAACATTTATTAGTTTGTTTTGTTTGATTTGTTTAAGAATGCGCTGTAGTAGTCGTATTAAATTTAAGTTACAAATCATAAATGTATTCAGACAGAACGTAATAATCAAGTCCCTAGTCCCAAGCTAAGCAGAGCTTGTGTTATGGGTACTAGATAACTGATATAAATACATATATAGGTTTTTTTTTGTAAATACATACATATTATACATAGAAAACACCCAAACTTCGAAACAAAGATTTGCAGATCTTACAAACATTTGGTCCGACCCGGGAATCGAACCCGAGACCTCAAGCACAGCAGTCGCTTACGCTACCACTTGCGCCACCGAGGCAGTTTTTGGTGTGTCTTTCTGTTCGCCTGGCAGGTATTTGCGCTCATCGGAATCGCCTGTCATTTTTTTATGTGAACTTTTTAATGAATGACCTGAATCCTATAAAAAAATCAGGCTTACAGGAACTAGTTTTTTTCCTCATTTTTTTACACTTTCAAAAACATGAAATATGATGATGTGCAGGGCTGAGGCCTGCCAGGCGATGGTTACGTACTTAGCACGTTATGACTCATCACTACAAGAGTTTCTAGCCTTATAGACACACCGTTAGTCGAAAGGTTCAGTAGCTCTCTTACTATTACGGCGTCGAGATGTTAACACATTATCTATTCTGTTTAAGAAGTGGGTTTATCAAAAGATCAAACTGTTACTTATCGTCATCATGTCATCTGCTGAACATATGCGACTCCTATTGCACGTTAGTTGGTTCGATCTTCAGCTTCTCGCATCCAGATATATGTACCTATAAGAAAAAGAAATTGTCGTGTGCGACAGTTAGCGAGCTCATATGTATTTTTTCCTACATTTTCGACTGCATCTAAAACCAGGCTATTGACATCCATGAAATAGTAAATTTTAATAAATTATTTAAAAAGTGTAGTCATTGAATTATTCCGAAAATAAAGATTCTTGAATAAACATTAGTCAGTGCCCGAGAAGCGCTCTGTTATCGTTTTAATATTCCTCCAAAGATATGCTCAAGAACAATGACTTTAACGATATAATGAACATAAAACATCTGTTTTCAATTTGAGTTTTAAGACTAAATAAATTGTAAGAGATAAGATTAACGAAATTTATAATTAAACTAAGGGTATAAAAGTGTTCCAAGCGCATTTCCAACCGATGATATTGAATTAAAAGACCCGGGGGTACGAGTTTCTCGTATGTTGAGATTGCACAATACGCTATTACGGAAAACAAATGAGATAGCAGCTTCACAGTTTTAATACTTCACTCTGGAAAGTGATCAAGAAAAGTTTATTATTCTCTTTACACTCTCGAACTGCATTGGATACACGTTTTACATGAAAAACGTGCTAATCAAGTTTTTAATTAACCGACTTCCAAAAAGGAGGAGGATCTATGTTCCACTGTATGTTTTTTTTTTTTTTTTTTTTTATGTATGTTCACCGATTACTCCGTCAGTTGTGGACCGATTTTGAAAAAATTTTTTGTATTCGAAAGGGTATGCTTCCGAGGTGGTCCCATTGCCAGCATATCAGGATCTGATGATGGGATCCCAGGGAAATCAAGGGAAGCCCTCATTTTTTATAGGCACATACTATGTTTTTCGTATATTTTTTGAAGATACACCGGTATTTGCGTCTGGTAGTCATCATTTTATGATGATGAGCTGATGATGTAAGGTACAACTCCTTAACGGTTAGGAGTTGGGGATAAATCTTTAAATATCATATGTATATATGTTACCTTTAGTCGTATTCTTTCAAATTATTTAGGTAAGCTGATGATGGAAGATGGAAGGTACAACTCCTCAACGGTTAGGAGTTGGAGGATAATTCTTTCAATTTCATACGTATCTAAGGACCTTCAGCCGTATACTTTCAAGTTATTTAGGTGAGCTGATGATAGAAGGTTAAACTCTTCAACAGTTAGGGATTAGAGGATGATTTTAATATTACACGTACGTATAGACCTTAATTTGTATTCTTGATGATGAAATTTCATGAAATAGTTCAACTTACTACTGACCTACGATTGATTGCACTAAAAACTGAAAAATAAAAACTTTTTATAAAAAAAAAACCGACTTCCAAAAAAACATCCAACGAAAACTCTCTGCCAAAAAAACACTTAAAAGCGTAAAATAAACTGGTTCTTCATAAATTGCGTATACCTAATTCTTTATTCATTTAAATAGTAGTATTATAATGTGTGCTAGGTACCTAAAATCTGTTTGAAGTCGGTGCTAAGCCAAAAAGAATACAAACGAACAATTACAAAAGTCTAAGCGATAGTCACTTGGCACCGACTTCAAACAGATGCTAGGTACCTAGCACACATTATAATACTACTATTTAAATGAATAAAGAATTAGGTATACGCAATTTATGAAGAACCAGTTTATTTTACGCTTTTAAGTGTTTTTTTGGCAGAGAGTTTTCGTTGGATGTTTTTTTGGAAGTCGGTTTTATTTTTTATAATTGAGTATCTATTAGGGTGTCCCAAGACATTTTTTTTTTCGCGAAATCGAATACGCATACCAACCATCTATTTTTATACGGATTGATCTCGTTGACTCAAATAATAAATATTATTGGGACTGGACAACGATAACTCGTGCCGACTTGATGCCAAACTTTTGACATGAAAATTTGTACCGACTCGTAATCGCTCTTTCGGCTACATCGTTTACTACCGTCAGTGCCGAAACATTTTTTTTGGCTTCTTGAAACAAAACATTATTTGACCACTAAGTAGGAGTCCTGTGGTAATCAAAGGCCTTTCCATTTGCATACCCCTTGGTTCGATCCTCGGCTTGTTTTTCATAGCCCTCAGCTTAATCAAAATATTAAATAATAGAAAATAATGTTTTCAGAGTGTGTAATATTTCAAACTGAAAATCTAATGCTTAAGAGTTTATCTGAGGGCACGGCAGTGTACTCGCCAAGTCGAGCTAGCAAAGAAAAAATGGTACGCCTTCACCATCCTTTCCTCGAAGCAGTTCAAGCCATTTTCGACCCCTATAACTTCATTGTGGATAAAACTAGAAGCCTGAATTTTCAGTAACCAAGCAGACATTGAATAAACATAGTATATTTCAAATTTCATTCAATTTGAACCAGTATTTTAAGAATTATAACTAGTCAAATTAACTTAATTTAGGTCACTTATTGACCGATAATCAAAACTCTAGCAGACATAGAATCTTCAAAAAGATACAAGTAGTATTTAGTGTTTAATCTAAAACATTTTGCAATTTCGGTTCAGCTTTCTAGATACTCAGACTGCATAAATAAATCTGTAATTCTATGTAAATATATAGGATTACAAAGTTATATTTGCAGTCAGTGAATTAGTGGACCTGTATGTGTATAATATATTATTGCAATAATAGGTGTAGAATGGTAAACTTGTAAAATGTTGGTATGTAAGAAATAGAAGGTACAGAAAAGGAAAAAGTAGGACTATCTACAAAAAGAAATGAGATGCTATTTAAAGCTTACAGAGATTACATGGATCTTACAACTTTTTCGGTAGATGAACTTAGTGGCGATTTATTTTTTTACAAGTTCTGTTTTTGGTGGCATTCTTGCAATTGACTGCACGTTTGGCCTAGTGGTTTGGCGGTCACCACGCCGTTTCCTACTTCGCCAAGTTCGTGGGTTCAAATCCCACATAGGACAACACTTTGTGTGATCCACAAATTATTGTTCTGAGTATAGGTGTTCTTTGTGTCCATTTCATGTATGTTTGTAAAGTCCACCGCGACGCAGGATTTATTCCTAGTGCGGGAGTTGTCTTTTAAAAGGATAAAAAAATATTTCTTTTAAAGAAGTGTTAACAAGTTACGTTATAAATTCTTGTGTGAAGATGCAGAATATGCGAATTGGACTAGTACTTAGTTGATTTTTTGTCAGTGACCCGACAGTGGCAAGCCAAAAGGTAATAGTTTTGTCAGTTTATGTATATTTGTATGTTCAATGAACGAAGTGTCAATATATTCGTAATACTGGCCCGGGTGATATAGGCTATATAAATTTTATCAAAAGTTTAAAGGTGTAGTTTTAAAAACTTTTTCTTGTTTAAAATATTTTTTTTAGTTTATTACTGTATTGTGTACATTACTGTAATAGAGTATTGTGGGTTCAAAGTGTGAACCAATAGAAAGCGTAATAGGAAGCGGCAACAGATAGGGTTTAAACTTCAAACCCTTTGTGTGAATAAATCGGTACCGGAAATAAACGGTTGTAAATTAATTATTGTTCTGAGCCTGTGTGTCCATTTCCTGTACGCATTTAAAGTCCTTCGCGACATAGGATGAATATTTCTTAAGCCGGAGATGTCTTTTTAAGAAGAGAAAATCCTCCTTGTCTTAGATTCCAAGTAACTATGTCTTATACTTACTTTAGCAGATTCCTTATTTCCAGAATAAATTATAAATTACCTGCAACAAAATTATAACAATAAATTAGTGTCATTTTTTGTACCCGAAAATGTAAAGTTTAAGTTTCCAACTAATTTGATTATGTGGAATTGACTATTAATAGTACCATAATGTTACAGTATAAAACAAATACTCTAATTTAGTAAATTTAATTTGGTAATTAAATTTACTAAATTAGAGTATTTGTTTACTACTACTACCTTACTAAAGTAAGGGTCTGCCTAGTTTGGAATGGGAAATGGCCATGTGTGAGATGTATGATGGTATATTATTATTATTAAACTAGCTGTTGCCCGCGACTCCGCCCGCGTGTATGTCAGTTATAGCTGCAAATAGTAGCTTATGTGTTATTCTGATGTATAAGCTATTTAATGTAAAGTTTAATCCAAATCCGTTCAGTAGTTTTTGCGTGAAAGAGTAACAAACATCCATCTATCCATACTAACAAACTTTCGCGTTATTAATAAAGGTAGGATTTTTATCGATATAAAATCATAATACAAAATGTATCGGTACCTGAATAGTTTTATTTTCTTTACCTCGCATAGAACTTTTATATATTTTTATAAATCAGTTTAAATAAAATAAAGGGGTTAATATAATTTTGTGAAAACTAAAAATTTAGTATAGTGCCATCTGTAATGATTTATTTATTTCGTGAACGAAAAATTTAGTATAGCGCCATCTGTATTTTTGAGATCATCGCCTATCTGATGTCCCACAACACCACCCGATTTTTTTTACAAATAAGACACACACGTTATACTGTTAAAAACTTATTTAAGTATTTATATATGTACATTATATAAGCTTATTTCGACATTTGACATGGCCAAGGCCTTCGATCGGGTCTGGCACCGCTCGCTTCTCTCCAAGCTCTCGGCATTCGGTCTGCCTCCGAGACTCTGTCACTGGATTGACGCTTTTTATCATCAGCGCCGCATTATGGGCCTTTGCGACGGCACGGCCTCTGATGTTCTGGATGTAAACGCTGGCGTACCTCAGGGTTCAGTCCTGTCGCCCACACTATTTCTTCTGCATATCAATGACATGTTAGCTCTTGGCAACATACATTGCTATGCAAACGATAGCACAGTTCATGGGCGATATTTTTGACACCGTTCAGCCAAGCTGGCAGACGTTGAGGAAAATCGACAGAAGCTTGTCGCTGAGTTCGACCGGGTTTTGAACAGCATTTTACAATGGGGTGATAAGAATCTGGTCGAGTTCAACGCTACGAAAACACAGTTGTGCGCGTTCTCTACCAAAAAGTCTCCATTTCTTTCCCTCCCCACTTTTCAGAGCACTCAACTGCCACTACGGGGTAAGCTCGGTGTCCTGGGCATGGATATTTGGCGGGACCTCGAGTACTGTTCTCATCTTTGTGATGGATCCGCGCAGTATTTGCTTGATGCTTTCGATCGGTTGCAGTGGCGAGCAGTCCGCTTTACCAACAGTCCCGATGCCACCGAGTTCCTTGAACCTCTGCAGCTGCGCAGAGATATCGCTTCTATAGCAGTCCACTACCATTTGTATCATTGGAAGTATTCTGAGAAGCTCTTCCAACTGGTCCCCCTTCTCCCTTCCTCTGCAGAATAACATGTTCACTCTCGAACAAAACGGTTATGTTCATCCTTCCTGTGCCGAGCAGCTAAAAACTGAAACTCACTACCAGCGCACGTGTTTCTCTCCCACTATGATCCCGGGGATTTAAGTGGGGCGTGAAAAAGCATCTCACTAATCCGTCATAGTGTGGGATCAAGACTGCATTGTCTGCTTTCCCAGTGAGTATGGTTGCCCCCACTGTTGGATCTGCTTGAGTTTTCCATCAGGCTGACCATAGTCACTTTGGCAGCTTCAAATAAAAAAAAATACAATTTTAATAACTACGTTTTTTCTTTTGCCATATTTTGCCAAAATATGGAGATTTTGCGGATTTGATATACGTGAGTATGCTGCCCATGAGAAAAAAAAATACTGTATCTTTAAGCATCTGTCCTTGGGTTTTGATAATATTGTTATTGGAAATGCTGTTTTCAGCGGAAACTGCATTCTTTTAAATTAAAATGTCAAATAAGTTGGAATTATTGGAATACGGGGAATTAAAACATTATCTTCTTTTGCCATTCCATGCGTCATGATTGTAGCTTTTACAATTTTGTACCCCAGTTGTGTAATATTTAGCCATGTACTATTACATTGCTTTGGCGCTCAAGATACCTCATTTAATATTACTGGAACATTAACTTGCAGCCTCAACTTATGGGAAGGCACTCCTGATATTTCTAAAGACTTTAAGTATTCGACAACATCTCCCTCCACGCCTGACATGATCCGTTCGTTTCATTGATAACTATCTCATTAGTCAGCAGATCAGGATCGATATTATTTTTAAATCATCTGTGCTATCTTAAACCAGAACCCACGTCTCAGTGTAATCATGTCGTTACTGTCAGTTGGCATACTATCTTCTCCGTTATAACTCCGTAAATGTCATATCAGAATAGCTCTAATACATATTTTGTCTCTTATCGCAAACTAACTCACAAACCTTACATATTTCTATACAAACTGCCATCCCAAGTTGCTATTTTACCCCCTTTATTCATATCTAACCAACAGCTGGCTTATAATGACGATACTTTTGTAGAGAATTTTGAAGTTAAGAAACGCTGTTAATTAATTATATTAATTTGTCTTATTTATTTCTATTAATATAATGAACATACAAATCAGATTGACGAATATATACTTAATATCTTAATATTTAAGTCTTCATTGAAAAAGTGCAATATTTTGTTATGATTGTGACAGCCTTGTTTATTCGTTGTCAAGACGCCCGACGTAGGTAACGCGCAGGCGTGTGGCGAGTGAACCCCCAGAACAACCTTTCATCCCCCTTTTAAACCCCTTACAACCCCTTTTTCGGATTAAAAAGTAGCCTATGTCCTTTCTCAGGCTCTAGACTATCTGTGTACCAAATTTCATTCGAATCGGTGCAGCGGTTTGGCCGTGAAAGCAAGACGGACAGAGTAATAAGTATGGATAGCTGACCCACGCAATGTCGTTTGCGTCTTCTATTGCCCGTAGCGTAAAAATTTTCCCCCATTCTTCATTGGTGCTCCGCTCCTATTGGTCTAAGCGTAATGATATATAGGCTATAGCCTTCCTCGATAAATGGGCTATCTAAGACTGGAAGAATTTTTCAAATTGGACCCCTAGTTCCAGAGATTAGCGCGTTCAAACAAACAAACAAACTCTTCAGCTTTATATATTAGTATATAGCTGACCCACGCAACGTCGTTTGAGTCTCCTATTGCCCGTAGCGTGATAATTTTCCCCCGTTTTTGAAACATTCTTTATTCGTGCTCCGCTCCTATTGGTCTTAGCGTGGTGATATATAACCTATAGCCTTCCTCGATAAATGGGCTATCTAACACTGAAAGAATTTTTCAAAATGGACCAGAAGTTCCTGAGATAAGCGCGTTCAAGCAAACAAACAAACTCTTCAGCTTTATATATTAGTATAGATGTATTTATTATGCTCTTCTAAGATCTAATACTCATAATCAACAACACATTTATTTGGATAAAGATTAATATTAGGTACTAGCTGAGCCCGCGACTTCGTCCGCGTGGAACAGTGACTTTGGGTAGCAGATTTAATTATTAAGGCTAATATTATTTTTAAAATAAGACACACTTTTCACTGTTAAAAACATATTTAAGTATTTATATAAGTACATAAAATAAAAAGTATTTTGTATGAGCTTAATTCGACATTCGACATGGCCAAGGCTTTCAACCTGTTCTTGCACCGTTCGCTTCTCTCCGAGCTTTAAGCATTCGGTCTGCCTCCTAGAGTCGTCTCTAGATTGACTCTTCTCTTCATCAGCGCCTTCGCATTCGGGTTCTTTGTGACGGACGGCGCGGCCTCTGTTTTTCTGGAGGTAAACGCTAGCGTACCTCAGAATTCGGTCCTGTCGCCCAAGATGTTTCTTCTGCATGTCAATGACATATTAGCCCTTGGCAATATACATTGCTATGCAGACGAAAGCACAGTGCATGGGCGATATTATGGATACCCTGCAGCCAAGCTGGTAGACGTTGAGGGAAATCGACAGGAGCTCGTCGCTGAGCTCGACCGGGGTTTGAACCGCATTTCACAATAGGGTGACGAGAATTTGGTCGAGTTCAACGTTAAGAAAACATAGGTGTGCCCTTTCTCTACAAAAAGTCTCCGTTTCTTCCCCTCCCCACTCTTCAGAGCACTCAACTGCCACTACGGGATAAGCTCGGTGTCCTGAGCATGGATATTTGCCGAGACCTCAACCCACGGAAGTACATCGAGGGTACCACTAAGGCGGCCTGAACAGGGTGAGACGATTCTTCCCGCCCGAGCATATGTGTCTCCTTTATAAGACCCTGGTTCGCTCGTCCGTACTGTTCTCATCTTTGTGATGGATCCACGCAGTATTTGCTTGATGTTCTCGATCGGTTGCAGCGGCGAGCAGTCCGCATGATCAACAGTCCTGATACCACAGAGTCCCTTGGGCCTTGGGCCTCACCGCCTCAGTCTTAGAAATACGCTCTCAAACCAAACGGTTTGGTTCTGCATTGTCTGGTTTCGCAGCGAGTACGGTTGCCTCCACTGTTGGATTCTGCTTGAGTTTTCCCTCAGGCTGAGCAGATTCTCAATTTTTTCAATTTTATCAACTACGTTTTTTGATTTGCCATCTTTTGCCAAAATATAGAGATTTAGCGGATTTGATACACGTGATTATGCTGCCCATGGGAAAAACGTGTTTTTTTTTCTAAATGAACTGCAACTTTAAGCGTCTGTCTTTGGGCTTTGATAATTGTTATTGCAAATTTTGTTTTCAGTGGAAACTACATTCTTTTAAATTGAAATTGCAAATAAGTTTGAATTATTGGAATAAGTGTACTTAAAACATTTTCTCCTTTTACCATTCCATGCATCATGATTGTAGCTTTTATAATGTTATACCCCAGATGTGTATTTTTATAGCTTTGGCGCTCAAGATTTCCCATTAACAGAACTGGAACATTAAGTTTCAGTCTCAACTTATGGTAAGGCGCTCCTGATAATTCTAAAGAGTTGAGAAACTCTATGCATAAGCTATGATATGACTGGTTCAGTGTCCCTTGCATTTCTTAAGAGGTATTCGATAACATCTTCCTCCACGTCTGACATGATCCGTTCGTTTATTTGATAAATGTCTCATTAGTCGGCGGATCAGAATAGTTATTATTTTTAGATCATCTGTGCCATCATATACCAGAACTCACGTCTTAGTGTAATCATGTCGATACTGTCAGTTGGCATACTATCTTCTCCGATTTTTAGAAGAGCATTTGCATATTGACACTGCTCATAAATAATTGTGAAGTTGTACTCGCATAATTGTAATAAGACAAAACTTTGTAACATGTACCCATAGTACATATGTTTCATACAGGCATTTATTTCATCTTGCGGCGTACCCCTTTTCTTTTTTTTTGTGCATAAATCCCCCTCGATCCTTTTCTGTCGGATTTTTTCACGAAGAACATTAACTGAATAAAGAAAATATCATGTAAACAAATCTAATCGCAGTGAATAATAACGAATTTGTAGTGGCAAAATTCAACATCCGCATGCGGCACAGTCGTCTGCCCTCACGTGTCTGCCCGTTCGGGTAAGCACACTCAGGCATATTGTGATAACTTAGTAAATGTTACATCAGAATAGCTCTAATATTTTGTCTCCTGTCGCAAACTTATGAAGCATTTTCACAAACCTTGCATAACACTGAAAGAATTTTTCCAATTGGACCAGTAGTTCCTGAGATTAGCGCGTTCAAACAAACAAACAAACAAACTCTGCAGCTTTATAATATTAGTATAGATATATATATATTAGCTGACCCACGCAACGTCGTTTGTGTCTCATATTGCCCGTAGCGTGATAAATTACCCCCGTTTTTGAAACATTCTTCATTGGTGCTCCGCTCCTATTGGTCTTAGCGTGATGATATATAGCCTGTAGCCTTCCTCGATAAACGGGCTATCTAACACTGAAATATTTTTTCAAATTGGACCAGTAGTTCCTGAGATTAGCGCGTTCAAACAAACAAAAACTCTTCAGCTTTATATATTAGTATAGATGTATTTATTATACTCTTCTCATAATCAACAACACATTTATTTGGATAAAGACTAATATTAGGTATTATGTTGATAAAAACTCTTTGACAAATAACTCAATAATAGGTACCAACTCTTAGCGTCTTATACTCGTGATAACTTCTAAACGAAATGTCCGAATGGGGTGAAACAAAAAGTATTTTACTTCTACATAAATACCCTTGATAACATAATGCTTTATTTGCATAAGGATTAATATTACGATACACATTTAACGTAGTTTCTTTCTTCAGACGATTTAATAATTTTTTTGAACACAAAAGCGCTTATTGTGTCTAAACCATGATAGTTAGATATATGCTCTCGCGGACTTTTTTGTAGATCTTAATGGGACCTACGAACCCGTAATACATGATTTTGTTCTATTGTCAATACTTTTGGCAGCGCACGCAAAAATAGGTTTTCGATTTCACACCTTGGGTTACAAAATAGCAATTTTCTTACGGATCTCTAATTTTTTTGAAAATAAAATATAGCCTATAGCCTTCCTCGATAAATGGACTATCCAACACTGAAAGAATTTTTCAAATCGGACCAGTAGATCCTGAGATTAGCGCGTTCAAACAAACAAACAAGCAAACAAACAAACAAACAAACTCTTCAGCTTTATATATTAGTATATAGATTATGTTGATAAAAACTCTTTGGCAAATAACTCATTATTAGGTACCAACTCTTAGCGTCTTATACTCGTGATAACTTCTAAACGAAATGAACGATTGGGATGAAACAAAAAGTATTTTACTTCCATATAAATACCCTTGATAACATAATGCTTAATTTGGATAAGGATTAATATTACGATACACATTTAACGTAGTTTATTTCTTCAGACGATTTAATAAAAAGAATTAACACAAAAGCGGTTATTGTAACTAAACCATGATAGTTAGATATATGCTCTCGCGGATTTTTTTGTAGATCTTAATGGTACCTACAAACCCGTAATACATTATTTTGTTCTATTGTCAATACTTATTGCAGCGCACGCAAGAATAGGTTTTCGATTTCACACCTTGGGTTACGAAATAGCAATTTTCTTACGGATCTCTAATTTTTTTGAAAATAAAATATAGCCTATAGCCTTCCTCGATAAATGGACTATTCAACACTGAAAGAATTTTTCAAATCAGACCAATAGTTCCTGAGATTAGCGCGTTCAAACAAACAAACAAACAAACTCTGCAGCTTTATAATATTAGTATAGATAAAATATAGCCTATAGCCTTCCTCGATAAATGGACTATCCAACACTGAAAGAAGTTTTCAAATCGGACCAATAGTTCCTGAGATTAGCGCGTTCAAACAAACAAACAAACAAACTCTGCAGCTTTATAATATTAGTATAGATAAAATATAGTCTATAGCCTTCCTCGATATATGGACTATCCAACACTGAAAGAATTTTTCAAACCGGACCACTAGCTCCTGAGATTAGCGCGTTCAAACAAACAAACAAACTCTGCAGCTTTATAATATTAGTATAGATAACAATAATTTCAAAAACGTTTTTTTCTTACGTTGGGTTATTATGATTCAGCATATTTTACAAATATCTTCAAACTACGTTCGAGTAAGAAGTGATTTAAAAAAGTTTCTTCTACAATATAGTGTTTGAATATGTTACAGCAGTAAACAGCAATAACATTTTTTTTACTTTTAAGACTTAATTTTTGGGTATAATTTTCAAAAATCCAAACGAAGTGCAGCATAGGCTTAGCGACGATTGAAATTACCGTTATTCTGTTTATGAGTAACAATCTCTCTCTCTCATTAGACATCACGTGTACATAAATACGTTGTTAAAGATTGATCAATGTTCAAGTCAGAAAACAAACTACTAAAATTATAAGGACTAACTTAAATATTGATAATTTCATTTGTTTTTTTTTGTTGTTTTTGGGAAATTTATTATTTTTTAGGACTCAAAATTGTATTTAAAACAAAACTTTAACTTGTTTCAAATTCCGTTAACTTTCTTTTTTTTTTTTTTAGTTTGGCGCAAAATGTTACATTAATTTGTGGAAACTGTTCTGGATTATGTGTAAATTACTTGTATATTATTGTTTTCTATTTTGTATCTGTTTGTTTCCCTAATAAACTAAAATAAAAAAAATAAAAACAAACTTGGAAGAAACGGGGATAATCTGTTGCTTTTCGCAATGTTTTATTTATAGAAGAATTCAACCTGATGGCACTGGTTTCGATCGACAAAATCGTTTCACTTTAATGATCAAACCGCAAACAAACCCCAAACCTACAATAATACTACAATACTAAAATAACTACAATAATGGATATATTTTATTCAACAATGTTTTCAAGCATCAATTGATTTCTCATTGTTGCCTGACCGCACAATTACCGGTAAAACTTGGTTATCAGTTCAAATTGTGTATTGTTGGAATCAGTAAGTTGTATGAATCCATAAATTTATATAGTAAGTAAAATAAGTAGTAACAATACACTTCTGACATTATATTGTAGTACGTAATGACCTAGTTACAAGTTATTGTATGTTATTTTTTATATTATTTTTACGTATTACGTAATTTTTCGTCCTTTACTTCTTAAAGTTTTTGCATTAATTATCATATATTTTACTTTCATAAACTTAAAAACAAGTCGAAACCTTTTTTTAAATAACATTTATTTGCATCTAAAATAAATTTCATAATGCACCTTTTTACCAAATCAATAAAAAACACATTACATTTCTATTCAGCGAGACATTCGAAAAAATATTTCAATACATAGTTTAAACCTTTTAAGCTAGAGAAAACCATTACTCGTGGAGTTTATTCAGTCGGTCACAGTCAGTTTAATCCAAACATCACGTACGTCTATAATAGTTATTCTAAAAGGGTACATGAATACAATCCCACTAGACTAAGGTTTTACATGTTTTACTATTCCCTGCAGAACATCTGTACTAACAATTTATTCCAATCACCCTTGAGTATCCGTACTATCGAACAATTTTGTGCCTTCAATATATGGGGAAACACCTTGACTTTTTCAAATTTAAACACCGAATAGTATTATTACTATTGCAAGTAGTAACTAGTTTAAATGAAACGTTGAGAAACTCGATATTTTAAATAAAATACAAAAAAAAGTTTAAAACTAAAATCATATAATATCTTCATGCCAAACTTCATTAAAAGCGGTGAGGCGCAGTGAAAGCGCGACAGACAGACATTCAAAGTAACTTTCGAATTAGTAATATTGGTATGAATTGTAAATTTGGTATGAATACTGTAGTTGTATGACTAATTTACCAATGATGGTCACAATTGTAAATGATAGAGTTGTTGCTGATCTGCTAAATGTAGTTTTTTTTTTAAATTACTCGCATTCATTTATGAATGGCTCATGACTTGTTAGATGCCAGCGAACATAAAGTTTTATTTTAAAGTACAACTATAAATTTAAAAAAATACAGTTTTGCTAATTCTGTCAACCATTAACATGACCATTTCGCTGAAAAAACGTTGATATCAACAATTCATATTCTTAAATTACATCATAGTACCTTGAGATCTTAATTTCGTCCCTACTAAAGTTTTAAACCACGTTTTACGATTAATTTAAACTTTCTACGTATCATTAATCAAAGTCGTATTGAGTCTGGATAGTCATATAATTCACAAGCTACTACACAACGCTTCTACAATTTATTCGATTTTTATAAAGGCATAATTGAGGTCTTTTTTTCGTACGGAAGTCCACTCGATTACCACCTCCTGGTGGCATGTCGGTCTCGAACCAACTAAAACCGCACACCGTCTCGGGTACAAGAAGCCGGGGAACCAGGTGCACCCTAGCAAAGGTATATTTGAAGCTAGGAATGGATAAATTCCGTGTGGAAGTACTTAAACTTCAGCTCGGCCGGAGTGATACCACGGCCTCACAGAAAACCGGTGTGAAATAGTGCTTGCGCTGTGTTTCACCAAGTGAGTGAGGATACCGGAGGCGCATACCCCAATCCCCTACCACTACCTCCCCCTCATCCCCAAAAGGCCAACAACGCACTTGTGACGCTTCTGGTGTTGCAGGTGTCCATGGGCGGTGGTAATCTCTTACCATCGGGCGATACATATGCTCGTTTGCATGCCTATTCCAGAAAAAGAAAAAAAAAACCTCATTGCGAAACAGTGAAACAGAGATTTTCAACTTTTTATCTACCGTAAGATGAGAACTAATACTTAAGTCTAATATCTGTATAGAATGGTTGGTCTCCTGAAGGTTGTGATTGCAGTTTTAACATTATATTTAAGTCGTAGATAATTATATTATAATTATGGTGATAAACAAAGGTAATTTAATTTATATCTGAATAGAACATTTACTTCACATGAGTTTAGCTATTTGTAAATCTTACAGTTCATACATACATAACAGGGTGAGTATAAAATAAATAATAATAATAAAAAAGTCAATAAAGTTTTGCTAAGAACTTTTCATCACAGAAGGAATATATCCGTTCTTAATATTATAAATTCGAAAGTAACTCTGTCTGTCTGTCTGTTATACTGTCACAGCTAAACAAGTTTGGCATGGAGATACTTTAATTCTTATGAAGGATACCCTACCACGATAACCGACATACACGCAGTCAGAGACGCGGGCAAACCCTAATACAATAATAGAACTCAAAACACAACCTTGCCAATTTCAATCAATACTTGGAACATGTTATTTAACTGACTTATATGCTTTTTGGAGTTCCACCTATTTACTCTACAAATTCACTGCTTAAACTTTGTTCGATTCAACAGAAAGTTAGCAAATCCGTTTTGGAACAGCCTGTATGCTTAAAGGATTTGCATACGTCATGTCAAAGTCCAACGTATCGAACGTTTATATCTCGTAGAGAGTATTTGTTTTACTTATAACTGCTGTATTTAGTTGTTGCTGTGTATACTTTTTTAAAGTAAGAATGAGAGCATTAGACTATGTCTGCTGTGTATGAGATCTCCGATTCTATTCCCAGGTCGGACCAAATATTTGTAAGATCTGCAATTTTTTGTTTCGGAGTTTGGATGTTTTTCTAAAACTTAAAATGTATAAATGTACAAAAAATATATAAAAGTATTCTATCAGTCAATCTAGCTTTCATAGTTCAAGTTCTGCTTGGTTTGAAACTATATTATTATAATATTGAAAATATATTTATTTTTAAATTAAATTTTAAAGTCCAACACTTCAGGTATGTCAAAAGTGATAGCATGCAGATCAGAACTACTTTCAATATTTTATGAATGAAATTACCATCGGCATCCAACTTGTTTACTTTAGTCGTTACCAGGAGATCATTTATCAAATGTTAGTAAACGCTACTTTAGAGACTTTGATCATCATCTATACAAATACCTAAAATTTAAGTGTCTGAATGTTATTCTACAGCTTTTCACTATTTATTTTGTCGGCATATGGCAGAGCAGCAGATAGACTGGCATTTAGCTCATGATAATATATGAAGTTACATAAACTAATTTTATTTTGACTAGCTTCGCCCCGCTTGTTTAGACATTACAACAACTGCGGGTAACATCTCGAGCTAGTTTAATAATAAATTAAAATTGTAAAAGACCCTACCTATTTTTTCGTATTTGAAACGATATGATTATAATTGCTATTGATTACTATGTATGTAGGAGGCACAATTCATGATCAGAGTTTCTGATAACAAAATAAAGTTAAATAGGATAATAAATAAAGTAACAAAATACAATTTCTTACCCTGGTCCTCTGTACACGCGTCACTTAACTCTTGAACAAACTGGACAGGACAAACAAAGACTACAAAATGAACGTACTGCAGATACGATCAACAAAGGCTTTATTGAACCTTTTTTCTTTTTATGTGATTACTCGAATATAATGTCAACATAAAACAAAATTCTGTGAAAAAATCTACTTTAGCTGGTTTGAAGTGGACTTCATATTGTATAATTTTACCTCATTAACTTTTAACATAAATCAATCAATTTTCATTTAAAATTTTAGTGAACATAATATAGCCACAATACACAATACTCAACTCAACTATACTCCTCTTGATACACATTTCAATAATTATTTTACTGACTTAGGGTCTCACACGACTATCGAGCACATTGGAAATGAATCTACAGAATTAGAAAAATATTTTAAAAAAGGTTAGGCTACAGAGCAAACCCTTAACCGGTTCGTCTTTGTTTTAGTCTCAAATTGTAGCTTAATAAATTTTTCAGAGAAGCTTTTCTTAAATTTTTGATATCATTGTTCGTTTCCAAAATATCAAGCGTCATAATAAATATAATTCGGAAAAAAATGTCTCATCTCACTATTTCGGCCGTAACTTTTTTCGTTTTTGACTTTCTCGATAATTATTTTTGCACCTTGCAGTACTAGTGAATACGCGTCTTTTGACCCTTTGTTGAAGATCATATCTTTACAACTCTTTGGAATATAAGGGAATTGCACTTTTTCGTAAAATTGGAGCCTACAGTGGAGGGAACGAAAAGACATTTCCAATGTCAAAACTTTACTTAGCTCTCGTATCTATGTGTGACTATTGTTTTGTTTACCAGTTGCGATATGGAATGCCGAAATAGGATGTCTCTAAATTCATTTGTAATCAAGTAAACATAAAGAATGGTATACCGTAAACTAATAAATATTTAGTTCCTAACTCTAATTTACTTTACATTTCAAAATGATTTTAAACAGACACAATGAAAATAATTCTTTACATAATATTAATAAAATGTTGATTAAGTAATTTATATAATCAAGTAAATGGTATAAGTAAGTTATACCTAAAGTAGGAATTAATATTTGCCTAATTGGCATCTTAGAGTGATTACATCTGAATATAGCGGTTCGATCAAAGTAAGCACGATACAGAGACTCTTACTGATTGGGACCATCACGGCAGATAAAGTCCATCTATCTGACTCGGATCACGAACGTGCTATCATTAATCTAATTTATCTCCATCCAACCCACGTCTGTAACAATTCTCGCCCGCTTTTCTCAGTCACCGCTGTTTCTGTAAAAACCACGAGGTAGGTTCTAAAAGCATTAGAATGAGACATCTGAAAACAAGGATTGTAATAAATAATAAACAACGGTAAATCCAGACTAGATAAGTAACTAAGATGATTTTTTTTTTTGCGAACATGGCATGTTATAATATTATCTTATTCCATTTTTATGTTAAACTAGCCCGCGGCTCCGCCCACGTCAATTTTCGTGGTAAAGAACACTACTCTTAAATTGAGGTATGTCTTGTCTCAAAAATCAAAATTTTATTGAAATTGGTGCAGCGATTTATCCATCACATTATATCAGACAGACAGAGCTACTTTCTAATTTATAATATTAGCATGGATTCATTCCAGCAAAGAAGAGTCATGAATAGGGGTAATAAAACCTATTAGTCGAACTTCTAGTCACAATCATTTTTCTTCAATTATTTTGGTTTAAGCAAACACCTCAGTCACGCTTAATATTTTCTTAATTCTGTTACCATAAGAATTATTGTTTCGAATAATACAGTTTAGGTTTTAATCTTTGATAAGATATGAGAGATTTTGGTTGTATTTTTTTTACTCGACTGTAATTTGTTAGTTTTATAGCTTTCCTAAATATGTATATTCCAAAATGTTAAAAATATTATTAAAATGTATAAATAACTTTTATTAGTAATCTCCAACTTCTTTTTTCTTCCCTCTTCGATGACATAATCTACGTGGGTTTGCAATCATTCGATTTGTAATTCATTTTTTTTGTTATCGATGTAGTCGTAGCAATAATGTCTATATCTATAAATACACCTCATCAGAGGAAATAGGGTACGTCAGATATCTGATTGAAGCAACATTACATAACAAGCGGATTGGTTTGGTTACGGATAGTGATACAAGGTATCACTTCACTGTCATCATTAATACTACTTTAACGAAAGTATAAGTATATCATATTTTGTATAAAAACGTCGTATTATAGTGATTTGATCTCAAGAATATTATTGTGATAATTATGAAATGATAAACTAAAGCTTTTTGGTAAGTCTAGTAAAATGAGAATTATTATATATTTGTTGCTCCCTTTTACAAGAACTTATTAGTATATTTGCATTAAGTGTACACCTGTATTTAACGTATGGTGAGAAATAAATATGCTCCTTTTTACGGATATTTCCTAGTTGCTATTTGTTCTCATTTTAAATCAAAGAAATATTGTTAGAAAACGAGAAAAGAGAAAACATATCGTTGGTCTAGTTTTTAAAGTCTCTCCTAAAGATCATACGAGTTTAGTCTATCAAGGTTTAAAAAACACCTTTTATATCAAACAATCGTCGTCCACTGCTGAACGAAGGTCTCTCCCAAGGAGCGCCAACTATGCAGATGGTATTATCAAGAAATCATAGTACATTACAATCAGGTTACAAAATACCACTTCATAGCTTATTCCTGTCCACATAAAATCAAAAAAAAAAAATACATACAGTGGAACATAGAACCTCCTCCTTTTTGGAAGTCGGTTAAAAAATACAAATAAAGAGAAAAGTCACTTTGAGCACTGATTGCGAGATGTTGATAGTCTGGATTTTTTTCTGATATGGAGATGCTCAAAAGCTCACTGATAGACATTAGTGAGCTTTGGAGCATCTCCATTCGTTAGGGGATAGAAAGTTAAAAAATATTGCCGTAGTATTTAGACCTGAAAAAATATCATGTAGTCTTTTTTATCATTTCAATAAACAGTAAACTACCTTTTATTTAGTTACTTTCGAATTTATAACTGCCACAACCAACCGGAAAAAGATGAAAATTAAATTACTTTCGTGAAACGCAAAAGCCGATTTGTATAAATAATTGATGAGAAAGACCGAAAATAAAACTTTTTGCTACAGATTTTAATATGAATCCTGTTTTTCTGTGTTTCTCTTTAAAATAGATATAAATTATTAGCATGTTCTGTATCTTTTGGCCGAAATGATGATGATGATACTATAACAATAAGGGGGGACCTTTGAAGAAGCTTTACCTTCTTGTACAGATGTCGATCAGTGTCCTTCGGCGCCCGAGTCTTCTCTCGTACCTGACTCGATTTTAGGCGTACTGGACCGGTGGGGAAACCTCTAAGTTATAAAGTAAGACCCATGAGCGCTGCTTGTTTGCCCCCTTATGTCATAAGAAGAAAACATTTTGGAAAGGCAAATATTAAAATAATCCTACTAATATTATAAACGTGAAAGTTTGTAAGTATGGATGTGAAGATGGATGGATGTTTGTTACTCTTTCACGCAAAAACTACTGAACGGATTTGGATGAAACTTTACAATAATATAGCCTATACATCAGAATAACACATAGGCTACTTTTTAATGCGAAAAAGGGTTGTAAGGGGGTTTAAAGGGGGGATGAACGATTGTATAGAAGTCTGGCGGTTCACTCGACACACGCATGCGCATTATATACGCCGGGCGTCTTGGCAACGAATAAACAAAGCTGTCACACTCATTAAAAAGATTTTACTTTTTCATTGAAGACTTAAATATCCTACTAATATTATAAACGCGAAAGTTTGTAAGTATGAATGGATAGATGGATGGATGTTTGATACTCTTTCACGTAAAAACTACTGAATTGATTTTAATGAAACTTTACAATAATATCTATACATCTGCTATACAAATAATAAAACTGTAGAAGAGTTCAATTCTGTACATTGAATAAAAATTAAAAAAAATACAACTAGGGGTATTCATACAAGCCACACAAGCCAAAAAAAATATTTTTGAATTTTATGTCTGTCTGTCTATTGTCCGGCTTTCACGCAAAAACTACTGAAAGGATTGTAATGAAACTTTTATTATTATATAGCTATCAATCCTCGGCAACATATAGACTATAATTTATTTTGAAGATCGGAATATCAGATATAAATTTTTGTCTGTCTGTCTGTTGTTCGGCTTTTACGCAATTACTACTGGACAGGCGCATGCGTTGTGTTTATCAACGTCTCCTTGCCATAGAATAACTTAAATATCGGGTCTAGAGTTTAAAGCCAGCGCCATCTATTGACTACCTGTCAAAGTGTAATAAAACATATCTATAGAAATAAAATGTTCATGGCCCATGCTGTGATTAAATACCAACTCTCCGTGCATGCAGAACAGTCAGTGTATGAAACGGTACCCAAAAGCCATGATTCAACAAACTATAACAGGCGAGAATGTCTACCCCAGGTACCGCCGACGTTCTCAGCAACAAGGAGTATTTGCTGCAGAAATTAGATTACGTGGCCAAAATCCGACGATGGTTGATAATAATAGATGGGTATTACCATACTCTCCTGTTTTATTCAAACCATTTAACGCCTACATACATAAATGTCGAAATGTGCATCAGTGTGGAGTCTATCAAATATATTTGTAAGTACGGTAATAAAGGAAGCGATCAAGCGACTATTGCTTTACGAAATGAATGTGACTAAGTAACAAGATTTCAGTCTGGCCACTACATAAGTTCATCCAAAGCTGTGTGGCTTATACTTAGTTTCCCCATCAACAAAAGACACCCACCTGTGACGCATTTCGCCTTAACCTGGAAGGAGGCCAGCGAATATATTTGAATATGCGATTGAGCGATTAGAAAAGCCTCGACAGATCACTTTATTGGCATTCTATGTCTTCTGTGCTATGTTAGACTGATGATTTTACCACCACCTTGCTCTGTGATGAAGCGCCAGCGTACTTTACATACAACAAGGAAGAAACCGTAGAAAAAGAGGCACTCCAGTAGAGGGTGTTCCTGAAGTTTTTAAAAAAACACATCATCGGAAGAGTACAACAGTGCACCCAAGCAATGCCGAGTGTCATCTGTATCCAATGGCCTACTTTATTCGAAACTTTAAAGAAGTCCATGACCCGCAACACCCATCGTTTCAAGCTGCTTGCCGAGCACGACATGTGCTCGATGACAACCAACATTGGGATGAGGCTCTCAATGAGGCATACGTCAGTGACTTTCAGATGCTGTCTAATTGTGACAAAAATACCAAAACAACTTAACCGAAGATCACATTCGCGATATGCATCGAAATATTTTTATGAGCGAATTGAACCATCAACAACGGAAAATTATTTCTAATCGCTGTCTAAATGAAATCCAAGACATGGTTTTGCCTATTGGTGGAAATTCTTAATCTTATTAAGGGTTACCCGAAGCCATTTCTAACAAAGAGTGTAGTAATCGGGAGTACTCAGCTGAACGTAATTATGATTCTAAGAAGCTTTTACATACTCTTCGCGATGGTATTCCGACTCTAAAGGACAAACAAGGAGTATTTTCCATCGTGTTTGTAACAGTGCCAATAATTCTTTGGGTGAAATGCTTTTTCTAGAGGCACTGGAAAAAAAAATCTCGCACAATTACGACCAGATGGTAAAATAGCACTTGCTGTTGCATCCTCTGACACTGTTGCCTGGTGATAAAACTACACACACGATATTTTAAAATTGCCTTACAATTAGAATTAACAGAACAACATGTTTGTGATAGTGACAAAGCGAGAGTTCTACGTGACTGTCATTTAATTGCACGGGATGAGCGTATAATGGCACATCGCAAGGCAGTTGAGTATGTAGACAGGATGTTGAGGGACATTCGCCAAAGTGATCGGGTCATCGGTGGAATTACAGTTTTGTTTGGTAGTGATTTTAGGCTGACTCCACCCGTAATACCACGTGGGACCCGAACTGGCAAAATAAATACGTGTCTCAAGAGTTCAACCCTTTGGCCTCATATTTCAAAACTAAAACTCACTGTTAATATGAGAGTGCGCAGAGGAGGAAACCAAAACGCCAAATAATTTTTCGATTTGCTTTTCAAATAGGTGACGGTAGATATTAGAAAGAAGAAGGGCTGATCTCACTTGAATGACTCATATTATCAGTTTATGGAAATCTTACTAATATCACAACTCAGGAAGATTCTTGGTTTTGTGAGCGAGCAATTGTATCACATCGAAACCAAGAAGTGATGGAAAAAAAAAAATTTTGGAGGAAGTTGAAGGGTCACAAGTTGAGTACACTGATATTGACAGTGTTGTCGACCAAGATGAAGCTATGAAGTATCCAGTTGAGTTTTTTAAATTCTTTGTTCCGCAACTGGTCTTCCCTCACATAATATTATCAAATTAAAAGTTGGAGTGTCCATAAGTTTAATGAGAAAATTGAGTCCACCAAAATTGTGTAACAGCACACAATACATTTAAAAGTTATATCGCTCCAACGGAACGCGATAGAGGCACAAATGTTGACTGGATGTGGTGCAGGACATCGTGTTTGCATTCCACGAATACCGCTTATCCCAAAAAACTATCCGTATAGATATAAACGTGTGCAGTTCCCATTAAGTGTGAGTTTAGCCCAGGGACAGGCTATGAGTCGTGTTGGTGTAGATCGGCGAAAGTCCTATATCTCTCATGGCCAGCTTTATGTAGCTTTGTCACGTGTAAGCAGTGCGCAAAGCCAGTCTATATTCACTGACACAAATTAAAAAACAAGTAATATCGTTTATGAAGAAATTCTGTAATTAATTTTCTTATATTACAAACTCAAACGCACACACAGATTTTCTTAAAATAACTTTGTTTTGTTTCTCTATGAATTCAGAAAAATGATTGGAAGATGAGATTGAGAAAAAAGATTTGAATTTGAATCTAAGCACGCGCGAACGAAGTCGCGGGTACAGCTAGTACTTAAATATACCTAAAATAAAACTTAAAATGAGAACTACTCAGATTGATTGTTAAATAAGAAAATTGTAGGCCACGAAGGTTGGATCTGGATTAAAGTCTCAAAATCTTATTTTGTTTACTGTTATGTAATTTATAACGAATCTTAAAGTAAAGCCGTCAGAGCTTAGACAAGTTTTCATCATCATAAACAGAAAATCCAACCGACGTTAAAGATACTTTTACTTCATTCACAGCCCGTTTTCTGATAAAATCTTTTTATTTCCGTTGGAATTTCGGCGTTACATTTCCCAAAAGGGAATTTCTCATATTGTGTTCGGACAATCATTTACCTGCAGGTGCCGTATCCAATAATTTGAAATTCTTATATGCTATTGTTGTCCGCTATTACATTTCCCAAGTAATGGTGCCTACATAAGTATCTGGACCACCTGGGCACATCATAAATCACAAACAAAATGTCTAATGTGTAAACTTTCGCATTCTACAATTTACCTGTTATTTACGACTCTAGCAATAAAATGATGTTTTGTGTATTGTACACGGCGCGGAATGAAAACGATGATGAGAGGTGTAACAGTAGGTAAAGAAACTTTTTTGGGATCATAGATATAATCTTCGCTATTCCTAAAACATCGCAAGTTTTAGAATTAAGTATATTTGCCGTATAGTTTCGTTCAGTAACTATTTATTTCATGTCATTTAGGATTATGGTGTCTCATCTCTCAAAAGTCTCAACTCCATCAAAAACTTACGATGTTTTAGTAAAGACTATGCATATGCGTGACTATAAACTATTGTTATTATTTTAACAAATAAATTATATGTTTCGTTATCATAGCTGTAGTGATGGACGTAATTAGTGGTTTATTTAGTATGCATATGGATGGATAATTTAATGGCATAGATAATAACGTATAATGTCAAGAAAATTGGTGTGCCCTAGCAGGGTTTCATGTTTTAAGAACCAACATTCTATACAAACATGAATGCCATAAAAGCTTTGATTTTCACTTTAAACAAGGGGTACATGCTGAGCAACAGTACCAAAGTGGAGCAGAAAGAGGGTGGAATAAATATTAATATTTCAAAATAACCCTTGAAGCATTCTTTTAGCTTACGGGTGATATTGTGTATGTTACGAAAAACACAATATGTTTCCCTATATTTGCAATGGAAACATTTATTTCTGTAATTACTTGTAAATTACTGATGTAATTACTAAGTACTTGTTTCAGTGGAAAAAGAAAACATTTTATTTTAGGTTAGTGGACTTAGACTGCCTCTGTAGCGCAGTGGTAGCGTATGCGACTGCTTTGCTTCAGGTCTCGGGTTCGATTCCCGGGTCGGACCAAATGTTTGTATGATCTGCAAATGTTTGTTTCGGAGTTTGGGTGTTTTCTATGTATAATATGTATGTATTTACAAAATCAAGTAATTAAAACAAGTTAATCATGGACATGACTCTGTCCTGCTCCTACTATTGCTTTCCATTCTTCTAATAGACATCATCTACCTTTGATTTCAATATACTCTCGTTTTCCTATCTCATGTCTGGAGTGCCGTTAGAGAGACGTTAATAGGCTTGCGACAACTTTAGAAAGTGGTACTATAATTCTAGTCTTAGCAACATTAAACGACGTAGGTAGACAAAACTTAGGTTAGTCACCCGGCAGTAAATTACTTCTGCTGTCCACAAACGAACGTAGGTGTTTCGTAGGCAAAGACAGATTCACCCAATATGAATATCTATGTAAAATTTATAGTAGGTATAAATCATATCAAACGTTTTGTCGTCCGAAGGAAAAGATCATACTGTCAGATAATAATAATCTTGGTATAATATTCTCAGTGAAGGGTATACCGGGAATTGAAATTACGTCCAATAAATGTCGAGGTTCGCTTCACTTACAATGGAACGTAATACCATTATCGAACATCAGATTTGCACAGGCTTATTCCTTTAGATTATGACTGTCCATTACCTCTATAGGATTACAGTCGTAGATTTATTTATATATTTTTGACAACTCGAAAATAAACCATTAATTTTTTACTTCTTGTTGAAGATTAAAAACACGATAATCCTGTAATGTTATACTAATACTAGCTGACCCGGCGAACTTCGTACCGCCATATTTATATACAATAATTATCAATAAATTAAAATTGCGACTATAATTTGAGATTTAAACTATCCTATCTCTCAATTTGGATCGAACTGCACATGGTGTGCAAATTTTATTATAATCGGTTAAGTGGTTTAGGAGTCCATTGAGGACAAACACTGTGACACGAGATTTATATATATTAAGATTATGAATTCGAAACTCTGTCTTTCATGCTTTTACGACTAAACCTCTTTTTTATACAACCACATGGATTTCAAAAGAGATACTTTGTTTTTTGGGTAATGACTTTGCCGCGATAGCTAGAAAACTAAGTGTGCAATTACAGTGGCAGCGGGACGGGCAGAGGGAGCGGGTGGCTGTTTGTAATAAAACATTACCCTCCTTCTTTCGCAGTCCGGTAATCAAAATAACACCTTTTTACTTAATGCATATGTATGTATAAAATGAACATATACCAAAATAACACTTTTTACAATTTTTGTCTGTTTGTACGTCTGTCTGCCTGTCTGTCTGTTTGTTCCGGCTAATCTCTGGAAAGGCTGGACCGATTTTGACGGGACTTTCATTGGCACACAGCTGATGATATAAGGAGTAACTTAGGCTACTTTATTTTAAACTAGCATCGTCCCTCGGCGTTACCCGCGATATTTATAGTACCGCAGGAAAAACCGCGGGGCTCAGCTAGTAAGAAATAAAATCCTAAACTAATGAACTACTAATAAAACATTTCTATTCATTACATACAATATAGTAATTTGATCACTAAATCAAAGCTACTACGAATTACTTTATCTTTATTAATTCTCATTATTGTGTATTATTTTCAGCTGTTATTAATAACGAGCTGCCCCGACAGACTTCGTTCGGTCAAAAGTTATTGACCTGTCGCAGTCCAATAGAAAAAAATAGCAAGTGTTGTTTTTTACTATTTTACTCGCAATTTTTACGTTTTTTCTCTCATTAAGAACCTTTTTAACCCCCGACCAAAAAGAGGGGTGTTATAAGTTTCACGTGTCTGTCTGTCTGTGTCTGTGGCATCGTAGCGCCCGAACGGATGAAGCGATTTCAATTTAGTTTTTTTTGCATGAAAGATGAGTAACGTGCGAGTGTTTTTAGATATGTTTCATGAAAATCGGTTGAGCCGTTTAAAAGTTATGGGGGTGAAAGTGGGGAAGAGTAACCGAATGTCTGCAAAAATATCATCGAGTGGGGTGTCAAATGAAAGCGCATAACGTGTTTTTTACTTTTTAAGCGACTTCAAAAAAAGGAGGAGGTTTCTCAATTCGACCGTATATTTTTTTTTTATGTGTGTTCGGGGATAACTTCGTCGTTTATGAACCGATTTTGATGATTCTTCTTTTGTTGGAAAGGAGATGTTTCGACGGTGGTACCATGACTAGGTAACTAGGATCTGATGATGGCATCCCAGAGAAATCGAGGGGAACCCTCATTTTTTTCAGGCACGTACTATGTTTTTCGTATATTTTCTGAAGCTACTCCGGTATTTGCGTCTGGTAGTCATCATTTAATGATGATGAGCTGATGATGAAAGGTACAACTCCTCAACAGTTAGGAGTTGGAGGATAATTCTTTCAATTTCATACGTATCTATAGACCTTTAGTTGTATACTTTTAAGTTCTTTAGGTGAGCTGATGTCACATGCGCTATGATGACTAACCCCTTAATGTATTTTGCTTTAAGTAACTCGCCTGCTTCTATTTCATCACGACATTTAAGCTTGGACACGATTCCTATTGCCCCGTAGACCACGTTCTCGGTAACAGAAATCTTGCATCTCAACATAATTTTGGAAACTGAGCATACTCAGTTTTAATACGTGTTCAAACCACTAAAGTTATTCGCATCAGCAGAAATTATATGAAATAGTTCAACTTACTGATAACCTATGATTGTTTGTACTAAAAATAGAAAAATAAAAACTTTTTATAAAAAAAAAACGACTTCCAAAAACCATCCAACGAAAAGTCGCTGCCAAAAAACACTAAAAAGCGTAAAATAAACTGGCTCTTCATAAATTGCTATGTGCCAATTCTTGTCTATACCTAATTTTTTATTCATTTAAATAGTAGTATTATTATGTGTGCTAGGTACCTAAAATTTGTTTGAAGTCGGCGCCAAGCCAAAATGTAATAGGAGGTACGGCACTCGCCGCTGCCGGATAGCTGATGCCTCGTGTAGCACAAAACAACCCAAGCGGGCAGACACGCGCGGGCTGACGCGACGTCGTTGATGGTCGTCTCGAAATATAGCGAGTGTGGTTACTACTATTACATTTGGCTTGGCGCCGACTTCAAACAGATTTTAGGTACCTAGCACACATAATAATACTACTATTTAAATTAATAAAAAAATAGGTATAGACAAGAATTGGCACATAGCAATTTATGAAGAGCCAGTTTATTTTACGCTTTTTAGTGTTTTTTGGCAGCGACTTTTCGTTGGATGGTTTTTGGAAGTCGGTTTTTTTTATAATTAAAGGAAACTGAGGTTAAAGGAACCTAAAAATAAATGTATCGAAAGATTTATTATTATTTCCATCCATACCGAGCTTATTAAATTTTAACTTCCTATAAGAATAAGCTTGTGACAGCGAGATGAGAGTACAATTTTGGTTCAGTACAAGATTGGTATAGTACAATTTAATTCATAATTTTCGCATACGATTTTTAATCTTATCCTTAAGAGAAAAGGTACATTATCGTTATGATTTAAATAATGCTTACTAACCCTTGTTAATTTGAAATGTATCGTGTTATTATATTCTTAAACGTAAGAGTGTAATCATTCGGCTAAATGTTTAATGAAAATCATAAAGTGGTTTTGAAGTAATACTTTCACTGAAATGAAATCTTCAGCCGGTTTATTGTTTTCTTAAGGACATAATTACTTAATGGAATTAAATATTACTTAGTTGAAAATCGTTTTGGTTCAACAAATTTTGACTAACCTCGTACCATTCTCTTTGTATTATCTAATTTTGCAGGTCGCTTAGAGAGCGCTAAGTGCTAATTTCGTACGGTATAAAGGCAGTTAGATTGCTAGTGCCATTGTGTTCGCTCTGCAGTGCTTGCTCATCTAATCCACTAATTTAGCGGTTTGAGAATTAGCAAATGTAATTTTACTTAAAGTTATTTTAGATTGGTTAAAATGGTAAATTGGATTTTACCGTGGGAGAACCACGCTTCGGCATAAATGTGCCGGCTCGGCCGGAGTGATACCACGGCCTCACAGAAAACTGGTGTGAAATAGCGCTTGCGCTGTGTTTTACCGAGTGAGTGAGGATACCGGAGGCCCATACCACAACCATTCCCCATACCCCTCCTCATCCCCCTTCACAACCCCTTACCCATCCCCCAATGACCGTCAACGCACTTGTGACGCCTCTGGTGTTGCAAGTCTCCATGCGCGGCGGTAATCGCTTACCATCAGGCGATACGTCTGCTCGTTTGCCCGCCTAGTACATAAAAAAAAAATTAAAAAAAAAAATCAAAATATGAATAAGTGACTAGAGAGATATTCTCAAAGTAGAAACGTTTAGGAGGAACATAAATAGGTTATAAATGATTTTCATAAATTGATTTCAATATGGTAGTCGAGTGTCTGTATCAATATGGTAGTGTGTTTGTTTCGTCCTTTATGCTCAGGGCTAGTCCAGTTATGAAAAGTCCAACACAGCTGCTCAAAAAAGTAAACGTGAAAGTGTTCATGTAATCTAATTGCAGAATAAATGATTTCATTTTATTTCATTTCATTGAGTACATGTCATTAAATAGAAACCACATTAGTGATGCTTCTACAAATACGTCTTCAGTCTCTATTCTAGTAATAGATATGTGTGATATGTTACATAGTCCTAAACAGAAATGTAAAGTTTGCGAGACTTACAAATTTTTTCTCTCGAACATCATTAAACGCTAAATTCGTGTTAGAATTTAAAATAAAGATTATTCAGCTTCGACAACTTATTCTAATGCAAATAATTACAATTGGACAATGACCTCGTAAACATAATGGCGCTATAAAACCAAAGATTATTATAGGTCAAACTTAAGTGGTGTAGAGGTTATCTAGTTTCTATGAACTACATACAATGTCTCTTTACTATACTAACTTTAAAACTTTTGCGTTCCATGCTATAATAATATTTATTTTTACGGGAATTAACGCGATCACTCATTAACACACCTCTGATCTGGCACAGACAGGCCGTAACGTGGTAACAGGCTGACTCAGCCTGTTACCACGGCCAGTGCAACCTGGTCGAAAAGTCAGGCAAATCAGAGGTGTGTGTGTGATACCTTTAAATGAGTGATCGCGTGAATTCCCGTAAAAATAATTATTATTATGTCTCTTTACTGTAGATATCAAATTAGATTCTGTCAACAATGTTCCACACACATATACAAAGTTTTGCACTTCAATAAAACTAATATTGTGTGTTTACTCTGCCGTCACTTTTATCTGTCGTTATTGTCGATTTCTAAATCGATGACTTTTATCAGTATTATGTTATTAGTACATAACTAGTATGGTCTTGTTTATGAGATTTTACAGGTTTCAATATTACAATAGAACATTTTGTGATGTTAAAATGTCGGGTGTACTCATTGACAGCCAGGCAATGCAATATATTTCAAGTAGTAGGTACAAGCAATATTTATAGGGGCTCAAGATACAGGTACAGTGTATGTATCGAGTACCTAGTGACAGATTAGGCGATTTCTAATAGTATGACCAAATTCTGGAATTATATTTACCGAGAGGGATTAGAAAAACGTTGCAGAAAGAAACAACAGGACAACGATGGGAAAGCTGTTTTTATTATTGACTTAAACTTGATATTTGGAAAGAAATAAGCTATGAGATAATACGTAGCAGTCAGCAGAGTAGAAACACCTGAGAAAGTTTTCTTAGTTAATTCTTCTCTGTTGATTATTATTTGTACATTGTACTCAAAATAAGTTTATTACAATGACTCTAAAATATGAGTGTATAAGAGTAGCGACATGATCTGTCCGCCGTGCACTTAACACCTCACATCTCCCCTAAGCAGCGCCAACTTGTCTTAAGCAGTCCGCATTCATCTCTGCATGCCACTGTCTTCAAATCCTTGGTCCATAGTATCGCAAAAAGCTTAACACTACGTTTGCCTAGTTACTATACCCTACACTACTGCTGTTGGCATATGAACATGGACTTTACAAATTATGACCCTATCAGTTCACAATATCTAGTTCCTTTAGAATATCTAGATAGTCTACAGCAATAAATATTTCCATTCCAAAGCTTTTCTCTCCTGGGATGTTAAACGAATAATTTATTTTATTTTACCTTCACAAGGATAGCGTGATTACTACCCATATAAAGCTCTAAAACAGTTAATCTTCAGGGACGCTTCTAAGAGAATGTAGGTAGTGCTATTAGTTACTTGAACACATAGTTTCTCTTAGTCTAATTGGAGGAATGAGGCCGTATCCTAGGATTGATCTACTACAACAGCTGCCTAGTTTCAATTGGGTAAGTCAAATTATCAACAATTATGCATAATAGTGAGTGGTTCATTTACGGTGCGCTCCTATTTCAAAAATACATTTTACAAGCGAGAATCGATTATCTCCCCAAATACTCTTGTGCAGGTTTTATGAAAAATTAACTGTATGAACTAAGTAAATAATACATAGTTATTCTAACACTCAAACTAATTTTTTGCAAGAAGAATACACTGTTTTTACTTCTCTTTTTTTAAATTTAGAAATAAATACTTGTATTTAAACTACCCATAATTTTTTGGATACCGCAAATCTGTATCATAGTTGTCTGGAAGAGAACGCAGTGATCCATAAGACTGCCGATTGTTACATGTGCATATTTTGTAACTCATCTTTAGTTTTGTTTTTTTTGGAATTTATGTATGTATATGAAATATAAATAAACAAAATATATAAATATTAAACATATTAAAACAATGAAAAGAAAATATTTTCTAGACCACTCAAATAAACCATACTCTCATCTAAACCATCGACTGATTACGTATTTTGAAACATTTCGTACGTGTTTTGAGTTCACCTTTTCTCTTCACAAACATTGAACCCCTTAACCGAAACCCCTTCACAATATCGACACACTTATCATTATGTACAGCGGGGTGGAGAGCCTGGCGTTTTTCGAAGTTATTTTGAAGTGGAAAATGTATGAAAAAATACCCTTTCAAGAGGTTATTGTATGTATACATATTAAAGATATCACAAGGATTTGATATACGTAGCTATGAATATAGGGTAAAGTTGCCAAAATTGAACCCCCTAACTGCCCCTAACGTTTTTTCCTTAATATGTCCAAAAATATAAATGTTTATTCATTTGTTTTTGATATGTATTCAACTTAGGAACGAAAAACAATAGCAACTGAGTCCAATCTTTGTTTAAAAAAAGCTGTCATCAGTCCAATTAAGGAAACCAGTTTCCAATATTGGACCACAGGGTTTCCTAAATCGTACTTCGGGTAGTAAAAATCAGTTTGATTAAAAATCTAAAGATACTTAACAAAATTATATTTTTAAATTTTAAAACTATATATTTAAACTTATTAAATTATATATTTCTCCAAAACTTTGAACTATGAAGCATTTAACATTCTACGAAACCACTTTTAAGTTTTAACAAGAGTCTCAATATGCAGTCTTCTGTAATCATTAATATCTTAAATATACCTAACCATTAATAATCAAGTCAAGTCAAGTTTTGTCTAGATCATAACATTAAATAAGTAAAAACTTAAATATTTTTATCATCATCATCATATCAGCCGTAGGAAGTCCACTGCTGAACGTTGGCCTCCCCTATTGCTTTCCAAATCTTTTAGTCAACAAAAATTCAAATTGCAAAACACAAGAAGTAGAAATAAAGATCAACTTTAAAAAAAATTTATCAAAAACATGAAACTTAGCAGCTTGTAGATAAGAAACTCTTGCACAAGGAATCTTACATTTAAATATTTTTTGACTTTTTCAAACATTTTGAGCAAAAAAAAAAGAAAAAAAATAGTTTTTTTCCTTAAACAAAATGTGTGTCACTAGTTCTTTTTCTATACTATCGTCAAAAACTGCCGGTCACACTTTCTGAATAATATTTTCATAAGCATATTTATTTGACTAAATTTTATGTCTTCTTAACTTAACGGGCTGCCCACATAGCTTTAGGTATCGCAAAGTTTCTGGAACATTTTTAACTTTTAACAGTTTAACTGCATTTTCTAAGTTTTCTTGTGTCCAATTTAAATATTTTTTTCGTGTAAACATCTGAAAAATAACAAAAGTTAATAATAAAATAAAAGCGAAATCTCGAATCCCTAAATTGGACCGGTTCAATATAGGCAACACTGAACTGGTTCAATTTTGGAAAATTTGTAGGATTTTAATAAAACCGTGACGAAAAAATAACCTTACTTTTGTGAACAAGAATTTGCTTCTAAAAAGTCTGTGAATTAGTACACTATTGAATTATTAATATAAATATTTATATTAATTATTAATATTATATTGAATGTATAAAAAAATTAAAGCACTCACTGCTTTCCATTGAACTATGTTCTTACTAATATAAAAAATAACTTCAAACCGCTTAAAATATTTTACTTATTTTTCACACCTATCTAAAAACTAAAAAAATAAAAATAGTAGCCTATGTGTTATTCTGATGTATAGCTATATTACTGTAAAGTTTTAGTTTTTAGATAGGTGGTTTAGGTTTCATCCAAATCCGTTCAGTAGTTTTTGCGTGAAAGAGTAACAAACATCCATCCATCCATCCATCCATCCATACTTACAAACTTTCGCGTTTATAATTTATAAAAGTAAGTATATAATAGTAACTTGTTTGATTATTTTCTTACATTTAATTTAAAGGCACATCAAAAATGTTGTCATAGTACTAATTACTATAATTAATTGTGCTTGTACAATAATCCACAAAAAATATAATATCTAAATAGATAATGAATAACCCAAAAATATCACAAAGATCAAATCACAAATACGAAACCTAAATAAAAATTAAACCCTATCTAGTTATCTGAATACATTACGTTCTCTGCGTAGTATCTAAAACGAGATCTAATTAGAATCTTCAATGCGTGACCGACATTGTGCTAACAATATTGATCAAACACCACATATCGATCAGTTAGCCTTTATAAACCCACATACTTGTCGCCAAATAATGTTGTTCAGTGCGCTATCAGTACGGCGTAATTTGCGTGCCGGGAAATTCTGTATAGAAATAACAATGATTCAGGAAACGCGTTGAGGAAATGCGTGAGTGAAGAAGTAATTCACCGATATTCAATTTCAATTATTAGCCTTATATAAACTTAGTATGTATTAAGAATATCTATTTAAACAAAATGTGAGTCCAGCTACGTGATTGTTATAAGGTTTAATGTCTTTAGTAAAAAACAAATGAAAGGGTTATTCAATATCATATTGAAAGTAAGTACCTACCTTAACTTTCTCTATTAATTTTAAATAATTGGATGTAAAGTAAACCTCCCTCAGGAGAGATTATAACCAGTAACAACATCTAACTTAATTATTGCTTAGATCAATTAAATTTTTGACACTCGTCCCGTAAAATTCATCTTTTATATTCAATTAAAATGTATCAAAAAGTGTTTAAATGTCATCTAAACATATTTGGATGTAATTAATTGTTTAGTAATTTTGATGGTAGTCGGTTTTTATAAACTTCTGTACATTCTCGGGTCCACGTTAAAAAAGAAAAGATAAAGAATAAAATCATTATTCCTAAATATAAGTTACTTAAAATCGTATAAAATATTAAACAACCTATTGTTTTGTTAAAACATTTAATTAGTAGAAAATTTAAAAAAAATGAATACTAGGAAAAAAAGCAGCTATTTGGTGAAATATGATTATATTTATCGCCAATGATGTATTCTCGTTATAATTCCATGTGGATTTATGCACATACTTATGTAGCAAAAAAATATAGTATTGTTAGTATTCAAAACTATTTGCACCAAACTAAGTACCTTAATGTCAGATTCATTCAAATATTATAAATTTGAATATAACTCTGTCACTGTCCATCAGCTTTCATGGCTAGACCACTGCGTCGATTTTAATGGAATTTGGCATGGAGGTACTTTGATTCGTGAGGAAAGATACAGGCTACGCATATTACAAGGCACTGCGGAACAAGTTAGTATAATATATGTTTTAAATGTTTATGAAATAACTATACTATTTATTAGTATACTTTATGAAATGAAGTAGCTCGACATCGCAGAGTTTATGAGAATTATGCATACTTTATCGGTATAAAACAACTATTATTAATTTTACTGAATAACTAAATGTACAATTTGTTTGCCAAACGGCACATTTCTGTGTGTAAACTCAATAGAAAGTCATTAGTATTTAAGCTTTGAAATGAGCTTTGCATGTATTACTTTGTTTAATATTAAATGTGCACCGTTCCTGTGTTTAAACCCGAGACAGCAGTTGACAGTATTAAGTACCGTAGAAAATTATTACATAGTACAATAATAGCATAATTACATATAAAATAAAGTTACATATAAAAAAAGGTAGTCTTTGTACATAATGTTTAATAGTTTCGTTAAAGATCTATTCCTTTACATCATTATCATAAGATTTTTAAATTTTACAAGATTTTATAAAAAAAAAATATCAATTAAATAAAAACTTACTCACTGCGGTTTTAAGTACAAATTAACTACATATTAATAGATATTATTATATTAATTAAAACTACCTACCTAGATGACCGTGTTCTCAGAAAAATTCCAATATGTTAAAATTTAAAGTTTTTATTCGGTTTACGTATGCACATTATGCTTCATTTCTATAAAAGCACATCTTGGCAGCCGATTTGAATCTACTTTTAAATGTCAAATCGATTTAAAACACAGAAATAGGACTTTGATCGTATTCTGAACATGGTGCCAATACATTATATGATGTTCCAAAAAGAATGAAACTATGGCTAATTAAAAATTGTTTAAAACCATAAATGAATTTTCTCCTGAACATAAGATCAGTAATAGAATAATGAAATAACAAGATCACAACGAATTGACAGTTGCATCACATATAACATGACTTACTTTGATAAATTTTTAATTTGATTTTAAATTTTGAACAATTGCCATTTTTATTGTATTTTATTTAGATTATTTTGAAAATTATAGTATACACTATGATACACTTGTTACGCATGATAATAAAATAACTATTGTATATCGAATTCAGGAGACAAAATAAGAGGAACTGAAAACTAGCCCTAAGATCTCTATAAGATAATTTTTTTATGATATAGGTAGCAAACGAGCGGACGTACAGCCTGATGGTAAGCGATTACTATCCATTAAGCCATAGTACCATATTTCAAGCCAATAATGAATCTATCTATCTACAAATAACATAAAAGTATCGAAACAGTATTCCATCAGATATGATAAGCGAGCTAATTAAGAATCTAGAGAGGCTAGATTAAATTCTGCTGGTTATATTTAATGAGTCCCATACATTTTGCTTGGTGACAGGTCTGATAGTGGTGAAATATATTGGATAGTCACACAGTCAAAAGCTATAAATCTTGTTGATTGTATACGCAAGTATATTATACTGAAAATTATATGTAGGAATATCAAACTGGTATGATAATATACCGATGAACATTGGTGACGTAATTTATGGATAGTTTTTGAGTTTACACCCTAAGATACGATTTTCACAATTAGCCCGCAGTACTAAAAGTGTATAAACAGTAAAACCGAGCATTAACTAAAAGTGAGACGTTATACTGCGTATTGACATTAGTTACTAGTCTAAAAAACTATTAAAACAAAAAGCGCTTGAACGCTCATTACCTATAAGGAGAAAACTTTCTCGCGACCAAAATGAGGTAAGTGCCGAAAATTAAATGGCACTTACGTTTTTGTTTCAATGTTAGCATTTAAGTGCGTAATGTACACAAAAACGACACGGCACCCACCACACACGGTTACACACACATTTTTATATATTAACTAATATATATGTCGGAGACACAAGAATAAACGAGAACATGAATGACAGATACAGCCAATCTGGACCAAAGCCAAACACTAATCACTACTAAACGGATACGAATTAACTTAAACACCATCAGCAATTCCACATCAAATTCCACAGCGATGCCCTGTGGAATTCGCCACCTAGGCTAGTAATTCCCCCACTGATAAATATCGCCTCATACACACAATATAAAACACAGAGATACAATAAATCACAAATCAAATAATAGATATGGTCGTCGCGAGATCTGAAGAGAACTGTGTCCTGTTGCCGATCGCGCCGCTTTATATAGAGTGTTCCGTAGTGTTCGATAGTGGCAAATGTTTGCATCACTTTTATTATTTGGATACCCTCACTCCGACACGGCCGTCCTGACGTATTACACGTCCTCGTGTGATGTTGAAGGCATCATCATCATTATCCGCAGAAAAGAAAGAGATTTTTGTGTTCTTCGGCCACTCCTGACCAAGGACATTGGGTACATTATTACATTTTATCTTCTGTGGAACAACTTCATTTAGGACATTCTCATAAAATAGGCTTTTCGTCATCAAATCTGAATGCTAATAGACTTCTCGCTACATACTAAATTAATAACAGCAGTAAGTAGTATCGCAACAGTCACCTCACCGTTTATCGCGTTACACATTTTTGGATTAGTATTATTAACAATATCTACATGGCCTCTTATTCTACCAATTTCACTTTTCAATGGCCACCTCGCCTTTCAGTGGCCACCTCGCCTTTCAGTGGCCACCTCGCCTTTCAGTGGCCACCTCGCCTTTCAGTGGCCACCTCGCCTTTCAGTGGCCACCTCGCCTTTCAGTGGCCACCTCGCCTTTCGCAAAACTTAACTAAACTTTAACAACCACCACGCTGATAGGATATCTCATATCTCATTATAGAGACTACTCGCCACACAATTACAACTCAATTTCATTCCATTGCATCAGCATTAATTAACCCTTGATTATCATCATTGCATCAACATCAATAGGGACTTGATCTACAGGGATTTTCCTCACTATTATCAATGCCAGACAAATCTACCTCCTCGGGTATATCACTTAAAGGAAACTCTCGTATACGAACGCAAGCGCATTTGTAGATTCTGTTACTAGTTAAAGATTTCAAAGTATAACGATCGCCATCGAGCAACTCTAAAATTGAAACGGTCCTTTATACTTAGGATTTAACTTTGTCTAATTTCTTTCTTAACTTTGAATCAAAACTAAGTTACTGAGATCAAACTTTACTAATTTACACTTTCCCTATCAAATGTCACATACGTGTACACACAGTATCTCTCTCACTCTGCCATATCTGACCTCACTGTCTATTCTGTCTCAATAAAACAGTACACTACTGAACAGCAAAAGAAAACAGTAACATCATTATTAAAATCAAAACAACATAAAATAAGAACTTTAGTAATTGACTACTGCTGCAAATTCTCAAAGCAATCCAAATAAATAGTATCGTAGGTCACACCCTGTGACCACCACAAATGTAACAGTTAAGTCCGACCAGTTTTTTTTATCTTTACTGAAAATATCGACATTTCATCACAAAATAAAAAAACGGTAATTATAATTCGAGTCACAACTATCACAAAGTGGTAAAAATAATAATCTAAAAAAAAATGTTAACAATAGCTACAATCAAAGATGAATCCGCCTTAAATTAAAAATCACATCAAAATCGTAAATTGAAATTTAAAAAAAAAAACTTATGCAGCATCAGGTCGAAGTCATCAATTACATAATTGTCATTTAACGATTATACTGGCACGTTTTGCAGACATTCGGTTTTTCTTCCCCACTTTCACCCCCACAACTTTTTAAACGACTCAACCGATTTTCATGAAACATGTCTAAGAACACTCGCACGTAACTCACCTTTCATACAAAAAAACTAAATTGAATTCGCTTCATACGTTCGCGAGCTACGGTGCCACAGACAGACACACGTCAAACTTATAACACCCCTCTTTTTGCGTCGGGGTTTAAAAATAAGAAATAAATTTAAACAATAAACAAACAGCATGTGCAGAACGGGTAATTCAATCCACCTCCATCACAGATATTCTGCTATGATATAATACTACACTATACTTCCGAAATAGTCTACCTTTGTACCGATGTCACCAATAGAAACGATCTTATTATTTTAAGAACAAAATTATTTTCGAAAACTGCAAATGAAAACCTTAATGCAAACAGATTCTCATTCTTCTCTTTAAATAATTATGTCGTTTGAAATACAGTAATCGTGTATTACATGAAACAATAACCGCAATGAATAAATCTGGATTAAAACTGTTCATAGAATTTCGATGTTACAATAAGTGCGGGCATTACCTACCCTCAATAATGTTACTGCACAATATTGTCCATTTTCGAATCAAAATCACTTTCACTTATTCCACTATTTTATTTTTGTTTACACAAAAATCAACAATCAATCAAATAATCGAGAGTATAAATTACACAATATTGTCGTTTGCCTAGAAACTCATCTGACAGAACTTATCTTATTAAAGAGCACTCAGCACAAAATAAAAATAGTACGACTCACCGGATTGTTGGAGTTGTCCGTACATATCGGTTACTTACCAGTTACCGATGCGTTGCTTTTACTACCGCACGCTGCCGCTGTTGTAGGCCGCACGTCTCATAAACCGTTCGTACGCGAAAAGGCTATACCGACACTTTGACACTATGTGAGCGTTCTCGCTTACAAAAATTTAACAAATGACACCTCGTACGATTTTCGAGCGGAGGGTAGTTCGACCACTCGCCGCGACTGACGATCCGTTACACTCTCAAACATTGTGGGCAAATGAGATTCAGATCCCACTTCTGATGTCGGAGACACAAGAATAAACGAGAACATGAATGACAGATACAGCCAAACTGGACCAAAGCCAAACACTAATCACTACTAAACGGATACGAATTAACTTAAATACCATCAGCAATTCCACATCAAATTCCACAGCGATGCCCTGTGGAATTCGCCACCTAGGCTAGTAATTCCCCCACTGATAAATATCGCCTCATACACACAATATAAAACACAGAGATACAATAAATCACAAATCAAATAATAGATATGGTCGTCGCGAGATCTGAAGAGAACTGTGTCCTGTTGCCGATCGCGCCGCTTTATATAGAGTGTTCCGTAGTGTTCGATAGTGGCAAATGTTTGCATCACTTTTATTATTTGGATACCCTCACTCCGACATATATGCATAAAAGCGAAATACCACTCACTTATTAATCACGAAATCTCAGAAACTATAACACCTACAAACTTGAAATTTGGCAGGCAGGTTCCTTATACGGTGTAGACATCCGCTTAGAACGGATTTTACTAAACTCCACCCCTAAGGGGGTAAATCAGGGGATGAAAGTCTGCGTGAGCGAAGCTGCGTGCAAAAGCTAGTAATAGATAAAATCAAAAGTAACTAATGCTATTTGAAAAATGATAAAGGTTTAAGTACTGTACATTTAAATAAATAAATAAATATTATTATATATATATATATATATTATTATATCTGCACTCCATGTGTGTTAAACAGGAAAATCTAAACCTGCCATAAACATAATATTTATTATATTAGGCACGAGGCTTTTACATCACTTAGCTTCATCTCAGGCATCATAAAACTAATTAAAAGTTGCTTAACGTGAGGACATAACAATGTAAGAGATGTTGTAAAATTAAATTGGAAGAAGCATTCTAAGATTATAATAATTTCCATCCATCCATCCATCCAGGGATTTTAACAGGTAGATAGCTGTGTCTGTCTGTCTGTTTGTCTGTCTGTCTGTGGCACCGTAGCTCGCGAACGGATGAAGCGATTTAATTATTTTTTTTGTATGAAAGGTGAGTTACGTGCAAGTGTTCTTAGACATGTTTCATGAAAATCGGTTGAGTCGTTTAAAAGTTATGGGGGTGAAAGTGGGGAAGAATAACAGAATGTCTGCAAAAATATCATTGGCGTATAATTACTCGATTAAGTGCTAATTGAGTAGGGGTTTTTTTAAATTTTGAATTTAAGCTTGTTTAGACTAGCTTCAGTCCGTGGCGTTAGTCGCGGTTGTTGTTGTACCTCGGGTAACTCCGTGGGGCTTCGATAGTAATTTATATGATTACAGAATTTTAAAGTCTATCTATTAGCACTCTGGTTATCATACACTGGGTTCTTGCAATTCAGTACATTATTAACAAAAAAACGCACTTACTATAAAAGTTCTATGAAGCCGTAAATATAAATAAGAACACTAATTTTGGTACGAGTTTTAGCACACTTTATGTCCTATTACGTTGTTGCTCACGAAGAACACCGAAACTATATACCCGATTTTCACGTTTTATTATTTTAATGGTGTATTTCACTAAGAGACCTAACTGGCAAAACGCTCAGTGATTTAAAGATATACTATGTATGTGTGAATATAATGTATTTAAATCAAACTTAATTTACGTGTAAACAGTTACTCATGTAAAGTACATTAAAAAGGTGACTGTTTAACCTATCACTTATTAGATTATCTTAATCACCTTCTGACATTTACATGGCATGTGACATGTAAAGCCGTATAATCGATTTTATTGTCCTTTAACTAAATATATTAATATTTACTTTAAGCACGTCACTTGTTGCTAGAGCGTGGCCTTAATAATAAGTTGACGAGATCCGAGATAAATACAGTTCATAGTTAATTAAGTCGAGCTTACGCCGTCTTAAATTCAAGGTGAAGCCGGTCAAAGCTAACTAACGATCACGTGGATAATATTTAAGTACCATATTCGAATGTCGATTTATGTTTCCATTTCTGTTACTCTGATCATTACAAAGTAATGCTAGATTATTTATACGTTCACCAGATTTCGTGATTAGGAACAAATCAATGCTATGAACATCTTACGTTATATATATAGTATAATTACTGTATGACAGCTTCTTCTAATCACTTTACCGTGGGAGAGCCACGCTTCACATGAATGGGCCGGCTCGACCGGAGTGAATCCACGGCCGCACAGAAAACTGGTGTGTAACAGCGCTGGCGCTGTGTTTCACCCAGTGAGTGAGTATACCGGAGGCCCATATCCCAAACCCTTCCCCCATCCCCCTCCCCATCCCCCGAAGGGCGGCAACGCACTTGTGACGCCTCTGGTGTTGCCGGTGTCCATGGAAGTCGGTAATCGCTTACCATCAGGCGATACGTCAGCTCGTTTGCCCCCTATTCCATAAAAAAAAACAACTTTTTTACATGGCTAAACACGCATAACTATTATTCTATGTCTACGTGTAGGTATTAACATAAGTTAGTAAGTGTAAGAAGTTTGCAGCATTATGTTTCTTTTGTAATAAATTTTACATTGGGATATCGAATAATATTTGTCACACAAGTAATAATGTCGGTTACTAAAACGTTACTTGGTGTCGCCTAATTCTATTAAATTTAGAAAATCGGCCAAGGGCGTATCCCGTCAAGCATAGAATAGGGTTCCGTAGTAACCCATGTCCACAAACTGAAATAAATCGTGCTGTTAAATAAATTTCAAGATTTTATTTTTAATATTTTATATGATTACTCATTATTTCGTTATTTTTGTACAAAGTACAAATTAGGCCTCTGTAACTCCTGAACTAACAAAATTATATAAGCCGTTATAGCTTTTCTTCAAAGTTCAATGATTTTTTTTTTAGATTTTTCGATCCAGTCAGTCACATTTTGTCGAGCCACTCACATTACAAAAAAATACACACATCAAAAGTGTCTAGGGATCAACATATGTGTCTAGGGATCAACATATATTTTTGCAATAACTTTTCTCCTGATTGATATTAATTAAAATTTTCTTTAAGGATTCATCAAATAAAGTGTTTTCGTTTGTCACAGTAACGATAAACCAAGTCACCTTTGCATTAATAAAGAAATTTGCCATTTTCCTAATAAAGAGATTTTTGACATTTGAACCACTAACATTAAAGTTCGAAAAAAAGACTGAAATAACAGTTTTCTTTAAATTTTTATTAGGTAACTTAAACAATTAATAATCCGTGTTTCTACTGCGAACACTAACAACACAAGAATCAGTTTGGCATACTCAAAATGAGTTCATCCAAATCACGCTGTGGAATGGCCGCCCATGTTCGTTGCAACAACAAAAAAAGGTCTTCTTGCGACTGGATACCCTCCATATTCGGCAGAGCTCTTCTCTGTAGCATATCCTATGCATGCTCAATCGGGTTCAAGTCTGGCGACTGAGCAGGCCAGGGCCAAAGCCACATCTCAATCTCAAGAAATCCGCATAAAAATGCTTGATCCCTAGACACTTTTGATGTGTGTAGATCAATTTTTAATTAAATGAATTTGAAACTGGTAGTTATTTAAAAGTTCCATTATATTTTAGTACGTTAATTATAACTAGTCACTACCCCTCAAGGGAAAACAATTAATCACTTATAAAAACCATTTTCCTGAAGCTATTAAGATGACGTCACTTTTTATAATGGTGTCAGCATTTCAAAAGCTTCTTTGTTAATAAAGGCATACCCTTATTGTTAAAGAGCTTCTGCTACCTCAGTTAACCTAGTAAGGTAAATAGTACTTTAATATATTACACTAGCTTTTACACGCGGCTTCGCTTACGCAGATTTTCATCCCCTGATTTACGCCCTTAGGGGTGGAATTTCAAAAATTCCTTTCTTAGAGCTCACTTGCGATATATAAAGAAGCTACATGCAAAATTTCAGGATTCTAGCTTCAGTGGCTTGGGCTGTGCGTTGATCTCTGGGTATGTCAGTCAGTCAGTCTGTCAGTCACCTTACTCTTTTATAGATATAGATTTATAATTTTATTTAATAGTGTTTACTAAGGGTGTTCACTTAAGCTACAACTAAATCCATACTAATATTACAAATTAACTCCGTTTGTCTGTTACGCTTTCAACCCTTGAACTGAAACAATGTTATTTTGGTATATGTACCTTGTATACATACATATGCAATTAGCAAAAAGCGGTTATTTTAATATTACAAACAGACACTCCAATTTTATTTATTTGTATGTTATAGAAGTATGACTTTATTTTAAGAAGCCACTCCTTACTTACACCACACACTATGTGATGTTCTTCTCTTTTTGTACAAATAAGTAAACATTTCGGACATCTAACACACAACGCCATCTAGTCTCAAACTAAGCAGAGCTTGTATTATGGGTACTTACTAGACAACTGATACAAATACATGTTTACTATTTTCTGTAAATAGATACATATCCTACACACATACACAAATATCTGCAGATCATACAAACATTTGGTCCGACCCGAGAATCGAACCCGAGACCTCAAGCACAACAGTCGCATACGCTATAACTGCGCCACCGAGGCAGTCAATTTAAGCCATGTTATCGCAAGCGCGTCATCGCCTTCCATCGCGGACGACATGTTTATAGCCTGAGCTTCTGCAGAGAACTAACGATCGATGCAGATATCGTTGACGTGTGGACGTACGATAACTGTACAGTCAAACTGTGCAGTCACATCGCAACAATTCACATCGCAAACACAATCAATTAGTACGAATTCACACACGGATTAAGTCGATTTTTGTTGCGTATTTTATTTTAACTTTTATCGCTTCCTACGCATGATACCATAATTTATGACTTCGTTTAGTAAAAAGAACATTTTTTAGAGTTAAAACCAAAAGGTAAAACGGAACCCTAAAAACTGTTATTTTGCCCGCACTTGGCCGGTTTTTTCATGCACAATCCAACTAGTTAACTGTTACGGCGGCTTAAGATTACCTTATTAAATATATTTATAATAGTGCTCACAGTAATGTCGGGATACTATTTTTTACTAGTTTAGATACTAAAAAAACACTAACTAAAACACAACTTTGTAATTTACCTGAATTTCATTAATGTAAGTAAATGACATCATCAGTTCCTTCATCCGTGCACACAGTAAACTTTAAATTTGTTTAGCGTCACGTAACAGACGTGTTCATAACTAAGCAACGCGGTCAAGAGCTTTTACCAACCCTTGTTATAATTCTGGCAGACTCTGAAATATCTCAAGTACTACCGAGTACGAATGATCTGACCCAAGAGGGTAGATGGTAAGAGCAAACTCAGGTTCTTTTGAGTTACTTTGTTATTGCAATTTTTATTTTAAAAGCGTTTTATTAAATGCTATTCAAAAAGGCTAAGTAAGTTAGCTTTGACTGTATTTCTATCAAAAAATGTACTCTAAAAGATCAGAGAACATTATTCATTTCTTTAAAAAAAATTGTATTGTTCTTTTTGACTTGCCGTTAAAGGACGCAATATTTGTTTATTTACAAATAAGTTTATTACACTAAGTTTTTGTTTGCAAGTGCAAACAAAAACTTAGTGTAAGTGCACTTACACTCTTTTCGCTGTCGCATGTTGCGGCATTTATTTGTAGACTAGAACCTTCTGGTTGGTTTAATTTAATTTACTACAGTCATTAATGATTTTATACATTGGGAATGTGGTACAGCTGAAATACTAAGTCATAATTTGTTAAACGCGGCAACTTTCAAGAGTGAAACGAAATGTTACTGAAACTGTCACGCACCATGCTACAGCGGAAAGAGTATAGTAATTTAGTAAAAATATTTTTTGTAACAAATACTTAGTGTTATTCTACCTTTTTTTTTTTTAAATCACGAACCGTCTTACAAATATCAATCATAGTCGTCCCGTGGTTTGATCTTTATGCCTTAGGTAAGGTATGTCAAATATTTTTTTCGTACCCAATAAGGTTAAGGTTGTATATAAGGTTACCAGTCAGGCGTGTATAAACGGTACAATTGTCACATCGTCTACCAACCCTATCCAATCTCCTCAAAGGATCTCATTTCATAAAAGTGATATGATTTGTACCCGAGTATAATAATAGACTGACCTATAAGACGATTGTTATGTTTGTGGATTATGGATATGAAAGCTATATTCTTTGTCGAATTGTGAAAACGATATAATGTTTTTTATACATTTTGGAGCCGTAACCATTTTATATGTAACTAACTTGGGCCCGCGGCTCCTCCGGCGTGTAAACTGTCGAATATCGCAGTAATCATTTTTGGCTTTTTATGTAGCCTATGACGCTCACAAATAACATCGCTTGCTATTGATAAATTTATTGTCAAAATCGGTTCAGTAGATCTAGGTATCACTCTTTACAAACTTACAACCTTTACCCTTATATAACATTAGTATAGATATAAGTTTATATGATTATTATTTTATTGAAATATATAGTTGTAATAATACTTACTTAATAAATATATTTAGTAAGTATTATTGACAAAAAATATAATGTAGGTGTAGGATATACCTACTATGTTGTATGGATAAGTCTCTTTCGTCGTCGGCTTAAGTTGTCAGTAGGGCTTAAGCTGACTCAGATAGATCTAGGTAACGTGAAAAAGCAACTTAATGCGTCATCAACCTATTTTATAAACGTAAAACAATTTTTTTAACAATGTCGTATGATGTTTTATGCTACGTAACATCCTCCGTGTTTTGACATATTAATAATACGGAGTTTCACCATCACCCATGGTTTTTTTTTCTATTGGACTAGAGGGCAAACGAGCAGACGTATCATCCGACGGTAAGTGATTACCGCCATCCATGGACACCCGCAACACCTGAGGCGTCACAAGTGCGTTGCCGGCCTTTGGGGGATGGGGAGTGGGATGAGTCATGGATGGTCACTCACTCGTTAAAACAAAGCACAAGCGCTAATTTACACCGGTTTTCTGTGAGGCCGTGGTATCAGTCTGGTCGAGCCGGTCATGCCGAAGCGTGGCTCTCCCACGGTAAAAAAGGTGTCGTAAGAAGTGACTAAGGGAGCAAACTATGCAGCTTAAACATCATTGCAGGGAAGGAAAGCCTGAAACAAATCGTATACCTATCCCTCTGGCCATCGTCATATAACAGGCCCAAACCTCTTTGCTAAGGAAAGACCTATGTCTAACTGTGGACTGTTATGGGCTGTTGATTTGATGTGATGTGATCATACTCCTAAAAATATTCAGTCGTTTTAAAGATATCCTCCTTTCCGAACAATATTAACAGCAAAGACAATATAGCAAATAGCATCAGAATTTCATTAAATTATCTATGACGAAGATTACGCAATTACATTGAACATACTTTGTACCTTTAATTTGTTAAGAAGTTTGAGAAAAACAACTCAGACACATTTAAACAATATTCTTGTTACAATATTCTATTGCTCAGCGAACACGTTATTAAGCAATGCAATGAGAGGCTATATTTTTAGCGAGCTCAATAAATATTTGCTCGTAAAACCCAGATGTCTGTAATTGATTGATGCAAAAGAATTCATCCTAACAAAAATCTGTTTCGATTGCAATAATTATTATTGCAATCGAAACAAATGTTGTTGTTGTAGTTTAACCTAAAATAATAAAGCTACAATGCTCGAGTGGGTTCGTATCAGTAGTTTTATAGAAAAGGTCTCAATCCACAACCCGATCAATATCCCGATACCTTTTGGTTTTTGTTACTGCTTCGTATATTTATATCTGGTACCCTTTCTCATAATGGTCAATTGCCAGATTTAAAGAGTTGCTTCGTTTAAAAACAACTTAAATTTTAATAAGGTATAAAATCGAAATTAAAGCTATCAAATAATAAGTCTAAACTACTAACAAACTATTAAACTTAGTTCGTGCAACTTGCAGTGAAAACATAAAAGTAATTTTTGTTCATCAGACTTTGAATGAAGTTAAAAGGTTATTTTAGCCATTTTACACTCTACTGAAAATTCCTAGCCGTATCTTTCATTTTCTGTTATAGTATGTAGTTTAATATTACACATTAAAAGTTGCTGATACAGTTCATCGAAGCTAGAGCCAGTCTCTAGGCAATTAGAGATTCATCTCTTGCAAAATTAATGTGTCACTATATATAGAAAGAAAGAAAAACATTTATTCTGACAAACACAGGACAGTACATGGTTTTAAGCAGACATAAGGTAACAGAAAACAAGCAGTTCTAATACCCTGTACAATACAAGAAGGGGCGGCTATCTCAGCATATTACTGTAGCTAGAGTGACTATAGCGCTGGTATTACGATAGGGCCCGCGCCCCGTGTCGTCGGTCCGTCCGTGTCTGGTGGCATATATTTGTATGTGTTATATAAGATGTCAGATATATATACATAATAAATAAAATAAATATATTTTGAAAATTAGAAATAAGCCAATCTTACACCCTCTCAGCCCGCGGCTCAGCGACAGACCAAATACTGACTGACAGACCAGAACAGAGACTGAAATATACTTGAACATATTCATAGAACAGTACTTTTCATAGTTAAAATTTAAAATAAATAACTCTTTCCAAGAAAACACAAACATAAAAGGGTACGAACCTTTTATGTTCACAATAATAAACATGTACAAAATATTATCCTCAGTGTAATATTTTTCTTGCCAAAATCCCAATTGAGCGAAGGGTTTTTTAGCGTGTTCCACGAAAATTCTAATAATCATGGGTGATCTCGCATTTCGAGCACGAACCATTATTATTTAGAAAACAACAATCATATGTGTATTCAAAACTGAACGAAATTACATTTGGTGTTGCACGTGTCAGTCGCTTTGCATGTATAAGTTTGGATTACCTACTTAAACAGGGGTGTCAATTCTGTTAGCATGATGTCCTCTGCGACTTATTTGCTGATGGCAAACTTTGTTATGGATCTACATAATATTGATTGCACACTATAATGCGAGTACATTAAGATGTTGAAAAGGAAACCCTCTCATGAAATCTAGTTTTAAATATGTATATATTAACCGTTTTCATTGTTTGAACTTGAATATGAAAAGTTACAAAAAGTTCAATATAGTTTTTTTATAATACAACCATTTTCAGCTTGTACTAAGCGTTTTTAAAAGCTATAAGAAAAAAGTTGGTCTTCATTTCTTTTTGCGTTCTTAAAAGTCATAAAAAGGGTTTTAACATTGCTCGTAAAAGTATTTTTTCGAGCAAATGAACATCATAGAAATACTAAAATGAAAGTTTGATAAAATTGTTTTCAATCAAATTAACGTCGACAAATTGCAAATAAATAGTATTTTCATTTTCAAAGATTGGCTTTAACGCAACTTTTATTAATTCTTATATAATATATTTAATATAATCTTTTATAAATCTTTATAATTTTGGTTTTGCTACTAAAAAATAATGAAATCTAAGATTGCAAAAAATAATTCAATAATTTATCACACTTCACTCACAATTAAATAATTATGTTTCTAATAAAGTTAGTCTCACAATTATTCGTCTTCAAATTTCAGACACGAATTTAAAGATATTAGAAAATCGGCCGGCTATTAATATAACTGGGTTTCATTACAACTGTTAGACGACACGACAGATATTAAAAAAACAACTCCAGTCTGGATTTCAATACTAATTATTTTTGAATCTGCTTAAACATTATTGAGTTCATTCTTATTCACGTTTTACAATTAAAATACAAATAAACATGACTTCATTAAAATCTTCTACCCTGTCCCAAATATTACCAAAATATTTCTCACTCATATTTAAAGGATGACTCCTCCACTTGACAACAGAATGGTTAATGACGTAACGACGATGATGCTTCGGCGTTAATGACACTACTTGACCGAAGAGATACCACTATCTCACATAAGACAAGTAATGTATACATTACTATGTATTAGCTAAAATCTCTTTTGACGTAACAACGTCTTATAAATTGATGGAGACGACTGCACACACGAAAAAACATGACTCGTGCGGCGTTACCTCGCCATGCGTCGTTACCTCGCTCTGAGGCGCTACATTTAAGCAAGCGAGAGATAGATGCGGCGCTTGCTCATCATTTCATCAATGTTTCGTTATGACGTTGTCACGTTAAACTATCGTCCGTAAACAGACTTTACAGGCAACCGTTTTTTTTATATTTATGAGGCTCCCAAAGTGACTCTACTCTGCCTGATAGAAAGTATGTTCAGAATTCAAGAGTAGTGGTCACCGTATTTATTGCGAAAGCAGACTATTGCAGCATCGTGACCCATACTATGGCGGCCTTCTGCGTCGTTGAACCTCCGTTCACGCACTCAACGACGAAACACGACTGCACGAATGCTATCATTTTAGGTGTCATGCTCCTCAATCTTCAGAGGGGGGCTCAAATCACTCGTCACTGACTATCAGGTTACCCGTCTGATCGGTGGCTACCATACCACAACAAAACTGTTAGGTTATTATAAATTTTGAATGTTGTATGTATTATACCACGAAACTAATCCAACGTATTCAAACATTGTAACATATTACTACGACGTCTCATTTATTTCGTTTTCATGTTATTTGTTGGAGATGATTATATAATGTTTGCGTTAATATTTCAAACAAAATAAAGCGGAGATTTGTAATTTTGCATGATTATTATTGCTAAATGATATTCGTGTTATTGTGGTGTTCCAATAATGTAAATGCTGTACTTTGATATCATAACCGTATTTGTGAATTGAAACAATAGTGTTTATATGTGTAATAGCTTATATTGAAATTTCCGTTTTATGAATACTAATGAATGAGTGAGTGATATGAGTAAATACTTGTTCAACAGCAAACATACATATTATACACATTTACGAATGTGTATAGTTATCTCGACTGTGTACTGAATATTGCATTGGAACACCTACAAAGAAAATACATGTCTCTAGGGAAATCATACCGATATTTACTCATGAGTACTTATTTCTTAATATTCCTAGCTATGAGTTGAGATAAAGATCACTGTTGTCATCAAGCATCATACTTGTTTGTTAATTAAGTAATATTCTTTTTTTTTCTTTTTTTTGACAACTCCCGCACTAAGAATAAATCCTGTGTCGCGGGGACTTTACAAACATACATGAAACGGACACAAAGAACACCCAGACTCAGAACAACAATTTGTGGATCACACACAAAGTGTTGTCCTACGTGGGATTTGAACCCGTGACACTTGACGAAGTAGGAAACGGCGTGGTGACCGTTAAATCACTAGGCCAAATGTGCAGTCATAAAATACAAATTACCATATGAGCCATTACGCTACGTTACAACTCAGTACTCCTGTTTTACTACACGCTATAAGCCATCGACTTTATGCTTTTAAACACCTTTGTGTTCATTCTTATCGTATTTTGTTACTAAATAATTTGCAGACACTGGAGTTCAGCTTTACAATACTGATACTTATTATTAAATTTTTAGATGAAAAAAAACAAAATTTAGTAAAATGTGGTTTCTTAGCTGTGGTTGGTTAGCTTCTTTCTTTATTATTTAGATTTTAACTGTTTTTTAAATTTGTGATAAATTGAATTACATTTCTTTTAGTTTTATCTCTTATCAGTGATTTCTATAAGTAAGTACTTTTATTGACAATTCTACTGATAAATATGTGATGTACAAACATATTGAACTTAATAGTTAGATAAATGGATCTTTAGATGAATATTCTGTTAAAATTTTATACAGTTTGAAAAATAATTCTAATTAATTTAAAACTTGATAACTTTTGTTTATGTCAATAGTGGAAACTTAGTCTTTACTAGTCTGACTTTAATTTGTACGTTTAAAAAGCTTTTAAGCTTAAACCACTTCATTGATCAAAAATTCAAAATGACAATAAATTTTTTACCATAGTTTGCGAGGTATAAAAATCTATAAAAAACATTTGATACCTGAATTGATTAATACCATCAACAAAATGGAAACGAATTTCTATCCAAACGCAAGTAAATAAACCTCAGTATATCAAAATTTATATCATATAGTATATCAATATTTCACCCTTTTCGTTTTACATGCGTTTTAATCTTTTTTGTTCCTAATAACTTTGTTCGCTCGGTTGTTAATAATTGTTTTTGCTTGCTGTGGTCTCCTGTAAGTAAAGGAGTACACCGGTATAATACCAGTAATTTATTGTATACTTTACATATGTGTATATCCTTTGTTGGAGATCCTAATTTAATTAAATAAATAAAAATAAGTAAATAAATACAATACTAACCACAAATCTCCACAGTGGTTTATCACAGGTTAATCGCAAGGGACTTGCCAATCAATCCACTAAATCAGCATGTCGTCTCCAGAAACGGCTTATAAAGGCTTACGAGGGTCTAAATTAACCTAATGATTTGTACAGATTTATATTATTAAAGTAGACAAACATTAATTAGGTATAAACGCCACACTAACGTAAAATTTACGGATAGGCACATTAGTAATTAGATAAATATATGGCCTACATTCCCGGGTTGTCATAGTTAAAATTCTTCTAGATTAACTATACTAAAACTGTTTATTTTTTAATTTCATTTGTGGTAATATTAGAATACTGGTGCCTGTTTATTTTTCTACTCTACTGAAATAAATGGATTCGTTTAATTCATAATCACAATTTGAATTACTTTATCAATTTTCTCTTTAGATCAGCAGCCTCATTGATGTAACTCTTCTATAGGATAAGACACGATGCAGTGATCAACTACAAGATCAATACGATAATTGTCGACTTTGTAATGATTTTTCAAAACAAAAAATTTAAAAGACTTCTATGTGGAGTTGGAATTATAAAGAACAATTTAATTATAATTAATTACTTCTTTTATTTTTAAGTCGCCTGCACCATTTGTACTGTAAACTAGCAATTAGCTAGTTTCGTAAAATCCGTCGCTTCAAATTTAAATCATAGTCGTTATTGCCGACTAGCTTTTCTCCATCGCTTGTGTTAGATGAATGTATTTTACAATTCTTATAAAGAAGTACTTTTTTAACCGAAAAAAGGAGGAGGTTCTCAATTCGACTGTTTTTTTTATGTTTGTTACCTCATAACTTTCGACTGGGTGAACCGATTATGATGATTCTTTTTTTATTTGAAAGCTGGTACTTCCCGAATGGTCCCATTTAAATTTGGTCCATATTGAAGTCGGTTTTTTTTGTTCAAATTTGGAATTATTTGCATCAAATCTCGTTGCTATCTGTATCCCTAATAACGTAGTTGTAAATTTTCACAAAGCTCGTTTAAATAAGTAAGACATAAATTGGTAATAAATCAAATTCAAAAGCTTACAAACAAGATTTTACTGGAATGCCTCGAGATGAATCAAACGAGTCCAAACTCTATAATGTTGCAACGTTTCTTTACAGAGTTCCTATGGCCACCTTCCAGCTCCAGCATCAGATAAGCTCCATGTCATTATAATATTGTATTGTCACGTTGTATACATATGAGTGCAAAATTTCAACAAAATCGATTGAAGATATCTGCTTCAATCGATTTTTTATATTGAGTTGCAAGATTCCACCCGAACATACAAGCATACATACATACATACATTTCAAGTTAATAAAAAGCTTGAAATAAATTAACATATATTATCAATTGAGTTTCCTTTATATTTTGAGATAAGAAAGATTTTGAATGTTAAAATCTTGCCATCTTTTGTGATAACATTATTCAAAAATATAAACTAAGGAGGTTATGCGGGTACGAAGTCAACTTTCCGCACCGAATAGTATTTCATAACACGTTTGACCAGTGACCCTCTCATATTTCCAACCGTCTGAAAATGATATGGCTATCTCGTTATATACACATGTTTTACACAAGAAAATCTAGTTTGTTTTATTTGAAACTGTAAGGATTATTTTATACCCTTTCTAAGTACTCGTAGAATTTCGAAAAAACTCTTCTGTTCTATTTTAGTACATCTTAATTGCCTAAACATTACTTAAACGACATCCCTTTTAGAAAAACAATGAATAAAATATTACTGTTTCCTTGAACTTCCATTAAATCTGAGTAAAACAATCAACCCTCGTGAAAACAAGGTGTATCGGTTTATAGATCGCATGGAATTTGAGATTATTTTATAACACCGTGTTTTTAAAAACGAAATAAAACTACTTTGTAGTCTAAAGAGCAATATCACTCGCAAAAGCTTTTAGCCGTGTCAACGAAGATCGCCAGGCAAATTTTGCTTTTAAATTTTACTTTAGAAAGTAAATAGAGTGACTTTAAAGTCAAGAAAACCTTTGAAAGTTTAACCTTATTCTGCTTCTTTGATTAATTGAATTTTAGAACAGAGATTAAAATGTTTATTCAATCAATTCCAAACGTAACTTATAACTGAAGAAAAATTACGAAGCTGACACATTCTAGGTACCTACTGTTGATAATTATGTAATGTACTAAATTCATTTATTCTGACACTACCCTAGTTATTAATAGATATGTAAAATAAAGTCATTAATATTCAGGTTTATATTTGTTCTGAAATTCACATAATGTTTGCCTTTTAACAAATGTTTTTTAAACAAAGTTGATGGAATTAATAAAACTAACTACTTTGTGTTAAATTCACGCATTACTTATTTCGAAATTCTAATTCTCTATATATGTAGCCTTCGTTAGGCTGAAAATATATTCATTCTTGACCCAATTTTTTGTACCCGTTCGCCCTCAACAAACTTGTTAATGGTTCGCTTAAATGTTTTAGTTACCAAGCATTTTAACCCCTAAAATAAATATTGGATTGCTATAAGTTTAACACGTATTAACGAATGAATACGTATAATTTTAATTACCTACTATAAAAGGTCTTAAAATAAGCGATATACGGATAAATCAATGCAAGCTTGGAAAATTGATTATCGACTTCGAAATTTATTCCTATCTGTGTAGATAATATTATGAAACTACCATAGTTATATTAGTTACCCTGGTTAATTTAAACTTGATCGAAGACGCCTAGAAAGTTGTTAAGGAAGCACTTCCCTCGGGATCACGGATACTATTCAAGTACCTTACAAACTACGGCAATACACTATATAACATCATAAAATCAGGATATTTTTTAAGACTTTTGTTTTCTATAAAATTATTACACACTCACTATTTACAAATTTGTGAGAAGCTAAGAAGTATGAAATGATTCTTTAAATGTCTCTTTCTACTGTAACTATTGTTCTTTATTTCTACAAGTAGGTACTACAATTCTAAATCAAGTTAAAACTTAAGCGTAGCATTTTTAAGGAATGTAGCTCTAAAAAATAAATATTAATGTACTGTATTAATAATGGGCTATTTGAATATGCAATGTGATATAAGTTTCATTACAAATCATTTTCAAGTACAGTGGTTTAGCCGTGAAAAGCAATAAATCAGTAAAACTTTTTTCAAATAAATTATTCAGGTAATTAGTTGTAACTATCTACAATTCATTAAATAGTTAGCAGATGAATAGATGTGTGTGCAGATTGTTAAGATAATAAATAAATAATAATAATAAATATTTCGGACATCTTACACACAACGCCTTCTAGTCCCAAGCTAATCAGAGCTTGTGTTTTGGGTACTAGACAACTGATATAAATACATATTTACTTTTTTTGTAAATACATACATAGAAAACACCCAAACTCCAAAACAAATATTTGCGGATCATAAAAACATTTGGTCTGACCCGGGAATCGAACCCGAGACCTCAACCATAGCAGTCGCACACGCTACCGCTGCGCTACAGAGGCAGTTAAGATGGCGATCATTAAGATCACAATTTATACAACACACTTCCAACTATTTTTGTATGAAATTATAAATGACGTTTGACGTCTTAGCAGATGATAGCCTGGCTCAGATGATTACGATGACTACTATTACATAAGAATATAGTTCGATCGCAAAATACAATGTATTGTATTATTGATGTCCCGTCGATCTAAATCGGATTAGGTAAAGCTCCTAGCCACTGCATATGATGTAACACAATTAACCGTAAATCGACTCTCGTATATTTTTAAACTAGGAATGTTGCTGTCTGTTAGTTGAATTTATAACTAAAATAAACAATAAACGTTATCTAAAGTGCCGTTTAAAGTAACTGGAAACGTTTATTTTTAGTAAGTAGGTTAACCAACATGCGAAACAGGAATAAATTCTATGAGGTTGGTTTTACACGTTATGTTTCATTTATTATATCTATTTTTGACTCGCCGTTTGTTATCATGTATTCTGATTCGTTTCATTTTTACAAGCTTTTTATTAACTTGCAATGCATGTATGTATGCTTGTATGTTCGTGGCCATAGGAACTCTGTAAAGAAACGTCGCAACATCATCGAGTTTGGTCTCGTTTCATTTGTCTCGAGGCATTCCAGTAAAAGCTTGTTTTTAAAAAGCTTTTTAATTATATTTATTATTTTTAACATTATATTCCACGTTGTCGCACTTTTAAATTATTGTCAATTTTTAAACGCACGCTTTCCTTTTGTAGTTATGATTACTGTTCAAAAAAAACTTTTACTTCGTATTTGCCAGCATGTGTTACATATATTTAATCACAACATTTTAAGAGAACTTTGGATTCGTACCAGTAAGTTTCACATCATTAATTTCTGTTTCTTCTACTGATTTACTCTTCATACGTGCTTTACCAAAAACCAACATACGTCATGTTAATAGCCGTTACAAATTGGTATTTTTTCGCACGCTTTATTCTGTATAAAACATTACACATTGATACATGAAATAGTAATGAGTAAATTTAGTTTTTTTTTTATGTTTGGCCCTGCAAAAATGACTCTACTCTGCCTGATGGAAAGCATAAGCAGAATCCAAGAGTGGTGGTCACCATACTCACTTCGAACGCAGATTATGCAACAATGCAGCACTACCATGGCGGGCTAGTGATGCTTCTGCATTATTGGGCCTCCGGTCTCGCACTCACCAACGAAACACGACATCACGATCGCTGTCATTTTACGTTGATTTTCTGTGCGAGGGTAGTACCGCCCCGGTCGAGTCAGTCCGTTTGTACTGAAATTAGCGTGGCTTTACTACCTTGAGGTATTTAATGTGTATATTAAATACGATTTCCTTCTTAATCCCGAGTCTTTAGCTCCGAGTGAAAGTTTTTAAAATACTCTAACGAATGATGAAAGTGAAAAGTACTATAAGTTAGTGAAAGAATATAATACAGTAACTAGCAAGCATATTTATTTTTACGTATAATGGAATGATAGCAGCGTTGCATGTCATGTGGTGTGTTCCTTTGGTAAAACGATATAATCTATATTTATCGAGTTTGATGTAATCTAAACATAAACATCATGATAAAACATTTTAAAGTAGTGCAAAATATTAAAAATATGTAAAGAATATTTATTACTCACAAATAATTGCAAATTCAATTAAAAACCTTTCCTTGTGAGCACCCTCATAGTTTTACTAACATTATATGCAATTCTCGTGTACTACACCAAGCCCATTATCATTCTAATATTATTTATAACGTATATTAATATTATATTACTCAATAATATAACAGCTATTGACCTCGTTCATCTAGTTATTATCGACATAAACTTTCTTTATAAAAAAGTCCTTCGATGTATTTAACTATCACCCACTTATCGGATACATAAAAATCCTTTTAATAACCCTTACAAACCTTCCATCGCTGTTCTAGAACTTTTCAAGCCAATTCAATTCACCCCATACAACGCAGCTGTCTGATTTAATTAAGGCAATAGTGCGACCATCTTGTGTCTCCATTATCAGATCTTACAAACTACTTAAGGCTAGTACTTATCGAGACCAATCAAATCAGTGCAAACACTATGGGGTATCTTATCGAGTTACATCTATCAAATGAATCAGAACATTCTGAAAATTTTCTCTATTTCACTTTTTATACATCGTTGTTCAAATGTAGAAATACAATTCATCGTCAGTAACTTTTCCATATTATCATATCATTTAAATGGAGATTTTTTTTAATAGAGTTTGTAACTAAAAATAAAAGAGAAGTTAAACAAACAGAATCAACTAGTTATGTACAGAACAAGAAAGATAAACAGCACTAAGAATGAACATAAATTATTTGGCTATATTTAGTAGGTGCTTATATACATCATAAAACGTTTTGAGAGGCCTCGATGTAAGAATGATCCATAATGTTCTTATGTAATTATTTTTTACTTTTATGTTATAAAACTGTTTTTTATGTCATCTTAACGTTAGTAACGATAATTTATGTTCAAATGATAATGAAATATGTTTTGGTTTCCCTACTAATGTAAAATAAAAATGTATTTTATGATTTCATAGCTAAATCACTAATACGATTATAATTAAATATGCCAGGGAGATATTTGGATTTTTGAATAAGGACAAAGGCTCTTTTTACCACGGTAAACTACATACACGCGGGAGAAGCAACAGACAAAAGCAAGGGTTGTATCGTGTTTGTGTTGGTTATAACTATTAAAATGTTCTTCCATAAATATAGTTGTTTTAAGGATGCTATTTCACCTGTCTTAATCAGATTTACTTCATTTATAAGAACAACCTACCAAGTTTATATAGGGTCTGACTGACCATTCATCACACAGGCCATTCGTACATACAGACCTCTCCCAGGTACTGAAACTGATAAAACAAAGGCATAAAGAAAACATAAAATGGAACCTTCAAATTTACTTCTTACGTCAATCGTGTCTAAAAATGGATAAGTCTGTTTGTAGTCGAGTAGGTGGTTTATATATTTATTACTTTATACATCACATATAGCGTATGAAACGCAATACAGTAGGTATTATGGTCCATTTTTATTGATCTTACTTGCAATCTAATGACTTCAAATGGTTTGACTAGAGAGCTAAGAAAATTTAATTATTTTTTTCCTTCCTTTTTAATTTCCTATGTATAATATGTATGTATTTTACAAAAAAAAACGTATGTATGTATTTATATCAGTTGTCTAGTATCCATAACACAAGCTCTGCTTAGCTTGGGACTAGATGGCGTTGTGTGTAAGATGTCCGAAATATTTATTTTATTTTTTTAAAGAAAAAAATGAAACTGATTTGCCTATTAGTTTCATTATAAATTATGTGACTATATTTTTTCTTTATTTCTGGTAAAATTTCATTATACTTATTATTTTCTTAATTTTGTGAATCGTGTTCACTTAAAATACAATATAAAATTATTTTTTTCTTTTGGGTTATAAATTCATTTCTTATCTTAATAATGAATCGCGTTCACATGAAATGTAATTCAAAACCCTTTCTTCTAATACCATCTTCAATTACAAATATTACTCAACTCTCACATTAAGAATATATCCTATGTCACAGGGGACTTTACAAACATACATCAAACGGACACAAAGAACACCCAGACTCAGAACAAGAACTTGTGGATAGCATAGTGTTGTCCCGCATGTGGTCAGAGCAGTAGAAAGCATCATAGCGATAGGTACGCCCATCCGTGCAAAACATTATGATATAAAGACATAATTGCTTATCTACTTTGTTTTTTTTTTGGCTGAAACGTGCCTAATCCTAAATGTGATATCATTATCGAACCCTGGATATTATGAGATTAGCGTATAACATCAGTTGCTAGTTAATGGAAAGCCCTTTATCTGTAGTATTAGATAACACTTTAGATAAAATTGTTGATTATTATGTAATGAGGGTCACGTGCAGAAGGTTGAAGGAAGTTTAAAAAAAATACCTTACACTTTTGGCACGAATAAAATGTGGCATTTCGAACTTTTTTATGTACGTGCCTGCCAAAGTAACTCTGCCTGATGGAAAGTATAAGCAGAATCCAAAAATGGTGGTCACCATACTCATTCCGAATGCAGACAATGCAACAATGCAGCCTGGTGACCCACACAATGGCGGCCTCTGATGATGATGCTTCTGCATCATTGGGCCTCCGGTCTTGCACTCACCAACCTACTACCTACCCACTTGGCTCTACTACCTTTAGAGTAAATTTAGGGTAAGGTTTCTCGTGATGAAATCAGCGTGGCTCGTCTTCAGCCACGCTGATTTCATCACGAATGGGCCGGCTCGGCCGGGGCGGTAGTACCCTCGCACAGAAGATCAACCTAAAGTGGCCCAATGAAGCATAAGTTTCACAGGCCGCCATATTATAGTGTACATAGTGACTAGTGTATATGATCATACAGATCTCTGAAAGCTTCTGAAAAACATTTAATAAAAAGTTAAAGTTTACGACTTTATTGATCAATATTAGCTCAATTCATAGCACTGAAACTACTAGAAGATAGTTTAACATACTTCCGTTTGATGTTTCTTTTTTATTTTCTTTTTAATTTGGAAAATAATTTTTGAAATATAAGACAGCCTATGAATTAAATTGATAGATATTATTTCAGAAATTTCATAAAAAATAGGATAAGCAATTATTCGTTAGAAAAGCTTATAACATTTTTTTCACATTTCTCTAAAGAACAGGCAGAAAGAGTAGCACATAAATTTCAGTTAATTTATTTTAATTTTCTCATCAGAGACCTTTATACAAATAAAATAGACTGTTCCATAAATAGCTTCATCATCATTACCTTAATTTTCAGCAAGTAACAATATACTTTCCCAGCTACCTGTCACTTTGAATGATTGTCATTCTGAACTGGATTCAACGGTTATTATCCAACTAAAAGCTTTTTGTATTTCAACTAAAGCTGTTGGACTTTTTAACCGACTTCAAAGGAGGTTCTCATTTCGACTGTATTTTTTTTATGTTAGTTACCTCAACACTTTCGACTGGGTGGTCCGATTTTGATGATTCTTTTTTTATTTGAAAGCTGGTGCTTCCCGTGTGGTCCCATTTGAATTTAGTCCAGTCCGATTACTACGTCAATTGTGAACCGATTTTAAAAAATCTTTTTGTATTCGAAAGGGTATGCTCCCGAGCAATCTAACCTAGCACACATTATAATACTATTTAAAAGAATAAAGAATTAGGTATAGACAAGAATGTCATATAGCAATTTATGAAGAACCAGTTTATTTTACGTTTTTTAGTGTTTCTAGGCAGGGAGTTTTCATTGGATGTTTTTTTGAAGTCGGTTTTTTTTTAAATATTTTTTTGTTAAAATTTCAAAATAAATATTTGAATCGAAACTTCTCCACTGTTTGAAATGAAAATGTTCGTATAAAATACCGATCATATGTTCAGAAATTAAAAGGGTACTTGCCGTCAATCCTTGTTTGTTTTTCGATCAATATCGTGTCTCCATAATATACTACGTCATAAGTGTGTTCGATATTTAGTGAGTTTACTGCTTGGTGGTACCTACTCATGTGTTTTGAAGGTTGTGTATGTTGGGAATCGTAAATATGTTTTTACCAAATATTGGTTTACTTAGAACAAGTACAATTTCTCAAATGTTTTGATCGACAAATTTATATATTTTCAGATACATAACATACTTCAGGGATTTCTGGGAAAAGAGACTGGTATCCCAATCATATATTTTTACTTAATTATTATTATTTTATTAAAAAAAAACAATTCCCGTATTAGGAATAAACATCCTGTCGCGGGGGACTTTACAGACATACATGAAACGGACACAATTAACACCAATTAATGATTTGATAACGTGCTATACTTCACAGATATCGATTGTAAGTGTACTACTTGCAATCGCAAGCAAGCAAATTGAATGTCTAATAAAATTCCTGATGTTTGCAAAAACACTATCTCGAAATATTTTTATAATGACCTTCCTACTTTTACTCCTCACCAGTATTGTTCTCTTCTATGGTTCTCACAAATACCAAAGTAAATTATACAGATTGAAAACGCAGAAACTTGATGGATTTCAACTTTCAAGGTCGCTTGCTCATGGATATTTAATAAAGGAATGTCTGTTAAAATCTTCTATACTTAATATTATAAACGCGAAAGTTTGTGAGTTTGGATGGATGGATGGATGGATAGATGGATGGATGGACGGATGAATGTTTGTTACTCTTTCACGCAAAAACTATTGAACGGATTTGGATGAAACTTTGCAGTAATATAGCTTATACATCAGTATAACACATAGGCTACAATTTGCCGCGATAATCGACATATACGCGGGCGGAGCCGCGGGCAACAACTAGTATGAAATGAAACCTCGATTGTTTGTCAGAGGAACTTATTTAGCAGTCGGTGGAACTTTCTTTAATTGATTCACTTGAGACCAAAACTTCTCTAACGTTTTGGGCCTAAAATCATAACGTACTTCAAAAATAATAATATTGTGGGTGGTCTCTTTCATTTTAAACTTCTAGTAATAAAAGAAAATAATTATTGATATCATATAGACCTAAATGAGTGCACATAAACATTATCGACGCTATCTTTTATATTGTTAACCTGTCAGAAATATCGATCGTGTATTTTATAGTACACGCTACTAGTATAAGTATAGATGCTCATCTATATATATATCTATCTATCTATATATATAAAAGAGTAATGTGACTGATTGACTGACTGACATACCCAGAGATCAACGCACAGCCCAAACCGCTGAAGCTAGAATCCTGAAATTTTGCATGTAGGTTCTTTATACTTTACAGTATTAACTTGTTTCTCTTTATATACTCGTAATTCTAACATTGTAACAATTGTGTAACGTCGTCATCTCTCAAATTTTGCAATGCCTGTAAAAGGCTACTAAGTTGAGACAAACTGTATTATGTATAAGATCACAAAATGTACCTACACTTAGTTAGCAATAAAGATTTTGATTTTGATTATATAACGTAAGTGAGCAAATAAAAAAATACATGAATCTTTCTAATTATAACAATTAGGAGGCTAGGTAAACTCCTAAATGAAAACACTATAAATTGTTTGGAGTTCATTACGTAAATTAAGACACTTAAAAATATTTCAAGCTTAATAACATTTTGAGGTGAAAACATATCTTATTTCACAGGTGTGGTCTACGACCCCCATAGCTATTAACACACCGTAGATACTTTATTTTATTATATAGGAGTAACAATAAACTTCATTATTAAAAAGGAGGTTCTCAAAAGTTAGGTATGTCTAGCAACAGTAACTTAAGTTTATGAGAGAAATAAAGAAACTTAAATAGTTATGTATTTTCAGAATTACCTACATTCTTTATTTGTGTGATCAGGAAACAAGGAAGTGACTATCGCTTAGACTTTTAGCCTTTTTAGTCGGCTTAGCACCGACTTCAAACAGATTTTAGGTACCCAGCACACATTATAACACTACTATTTAAATGAATAAAGAATTAGGTATAGGCAATTTATGAAGAACCAGTTATTTTACGCTTTTAAGTGTTTTTTTGGCAGAGAGTTTTCGTTGAATGTTTTTTGGAAGTCGGTTTTTTTTTTTATAAAAAGTTTTTATTTTTCAGTTTTTAGTGCAAACAATCGTATGTAAGTTGAACTATTTCATCAAATTTCATCATCAAGAATACAAATTAAGGTCTATACGTACGTGTAATATTAAAATCATCCTCTAATCCCTAACTGTTGAAGAGTTTAACCTTCTATCATCAGCTCACCTAAATAATTTGAAAGTATACGACTGAAGGTCTTTAGATACGTATGAAATTGAAAGAATTATCCTCCAACTCCTAACCGTTGAGGAGTTGGACCTTCCACCTTCCATCATCAGCTTACGTAAATAATTTGAAAGAATACGACTAAAGGTAACATATGTACATATGATATTTAAACATTTATCCTCCAACTGCTAACCGTTAAGGAGTTGTACCTTACATCATCAGCTCATCATCATAAAATGATGACTACCAGACGCAAATACCGGTGTAACTTCAGAAAATATACGAAAAACATAGTATGTGCCTATAAAAAATGAGGGTTTCCCTCGATTTCCCTGGGATCCCATCATCAGATCCTGATATGCTGGCAAATGGACCACCACGGAAGCATACCCTTTCGAATACAAAAAAAAAATTCAAACTCGGTCCACAACTGACGGAGTAATCGGTGAACATACATAAAAAAAAAAAAAAAATACATACATACAGTGGAACATAGAACCTCCTCCTTTTTGGAAGTCGGTTAAAAATGAGTTTAGTTACTCAACTTAGTCCGTTTTTAGTCATATGGTATTATTACTACCATTGGTAGTTCGACTATTGCTAATTCTGTTGCTAACAGAACTAAACTAAAACCTCAATATCCATTTCATCATCATCATCATAATCCATTTCTATTTAATTATTGAAATGATAAATACTGGTCTGTATGTAAACAATGTAACGGCTGAACGCGTTGTACAAGCAGGAAATGCATAAATCACATATTAAGCACTCTAGAACGATGACAAATGCTTGTACACATTAGGTAATCATCTGTTGGTATTAGAACATTTGCATATTACGCATGGACTTCTAGAGGATAATAATAATATGAGACACTTATATTTTACTTTTTATTGCAGTTTATTGATGATTTCTTGTAAAAATCGGCTGAACGGGAGGCAACAAACTCTTCAAAGGTATTTTGTACTGCCTCTCGGGCATTGAATTTTTTACCCACTAAAAAGTTGTCTAAATTTTGGAAAAAGTAATAGTCGGTAGGTGCAAGGTCTGGTGAGTATGGCGGATGAGGGAGAGCTTCCAACCCCAGCTCTTACAGCTTGGAGACTGTCTGTTGCGAACTGTACCAAATGATGTTGTCAGTTCCGTCAGTACCGTGTCAGTACCGACTATTACTTTTTCCAAAATTTAGACAACTTTTTAGTGGGTAAAAAATTCAATTCCCGAGAGGCAGTACAAAATGCCTTTGAAGAGTTTGTTGCCTCCCGTCCAGCTGATTTTTACAAGAAGGGCATCAATAAACTGCCAATGCGTTGGCAAAGATGCGTCGATTGCATGGGTGATTACTTCGAATAACAGAAATAAAAAAGGTTGAAAAAATAAGTACTTTCACTTATTGCATACAAAACGGCAATTTCATAGGTAAAGACCTATTAGTATATTTACCTTTCTAGCCGCATAACCTCAATGAAGGTGAAAACTGCATTTAAATCTTTTGGGTAGTTTAAAAGATCTACACCCTACAGGAACGAAAAGCAACTTCATTTTAAATAATGTAAAGTTATAGTTTTAAATTTACAACTTGCGAAATGGTTCTTTTAAATAACAGACTACATCAATTAAAGACTTTCAAAGCAAAATATTTGCAGCATATATACTGTTAAACCATTTATTGCACCCGTATTTCAGAAAGTTAACGTCTAGTCGGAGTCAATTCTCGGAAGATAATTGAAGCAAGATCAGATCATGCGTCCCATCGTTCTCGTGAATCTTGAAATTCAAAGCAGTTTCGATATAGAAGCAGTACTGCTTCTATATCGAAACTGCTTTGAATTTCAAGATTCTTCAAGAATTAAGTCTTGAACACGTACGTGTTCCAGATTTAATTATGCAACATAGTATAAAATGTAGGGAATTTAGTTATTTTAGTGCGATAATACAGTTCCAGAAAGACGGGACCAAAAATTAAATGAGAAAGTGTCTTGCGATTCAACATCAGACACTTATATTAAGTAGATAGTCAGTCTTGTTATAAACTTTCTCAAAGTTTTACTTTCTTGTATTCAGAAACGATGCAGTGGTAATTAGCACATTGGAACTCTTTTATAAGTGTTTTGTAATAGAGTAAAACGTATCATCAATTAAAGTAAAGATAATAGTATTGCCCACAATATTGCCAACACAATATAATATTGCCAACATGATAATAGAAAGACCAACACTTTGATCAAAATGCATCATCAATCAAAATTGATGCATTGATTTATTTTCCACGTAAGCTTCTCATGAAAAAGATAGTTGGTTTTAAACTAAACTCAAATTTGCATAAAAACAGTAACACTAAAAACATTTGTAAGAATGAAAGTAATTGAAAACAAATTGGAAAAATGATAGGAAGACGAAACGGTAAACAATTTGGCATAATTTAATCGTCAACATTGTACTGTTTGAATAAATATTGCGTGTTCAAACTTTTGATTTATTATCTATCTTTGTCTATCGATTCTATAAGTAATATGCCGCTTGTCATGCGAAGCGTTTACCACGTTCGATTTGCGCTGTTTGCGCATCATATCGCATTTGTTTCTGATTAAATTTGTTTTAGAACTCAAGGACTCGACATACCAAATACCCCTTGGGAGTTGGTCTTTGTCATGAAAAGCGTTTACATATTTTTTAAATTCGACATTATTCCTAGAAAAATTATGTTTGTTTTTTTTTTAATCCTTATATAATGAAACCAAGAATACACATATTTACACTTTCCAATTTTTTATTATTTTGCACAAAAAACGTTAAACTTGTGTTACAAAAATTTAACAGCCGAAATGTACCTGACACTTTAATTGGAGTGAATTATTATATGAAGTTTATTGCTAATTGGCCACAAAATTACTTAATTGCGTAAGTTAATCGATAATAGTATTAAACTCTATTGCCGTCAAGCATTACACTATAAGGTATGGTTTATTCTAAAGTTTTATTGAATTTTTGCTGCTACTTTGACGTTATAATTAATTTTCTCCACCGAACTCGATGGTAAAACTGATTGTTTTTCTAATTGAATTCCTATCTCACCTGTCATTTCCACAATACCCCTTTCATAGTGCTGCTATACATAGCGGAATTTCATGGACATTTTGTATACTTTATATTCATATTTCGTAATAACTAATGAGTTTTAGCCATTCTTGTTCAATTTTTATTCTCTTTGTGCCAAATGAAGTATTCTGAGCATGAGTTATTTTCGTTAAGACATCGGCGACGTGTAATTTCAAGATTATGCATAATGGGCACTTGTTTGCATTGTAATAACCTTACCTTAACGGTACCTAAAACCTGGCAGAAAACTAGTTCGACTAAAGTTCTGACCCCTTCATTCCAGTCACCGTTAGTGTGAAATTAATAATAGTACCTAGATGATCGAATTTTCTGCGGTGTTATTTTGGTAAATATTCTAAAAATGAATCCTAGCTAAATTGATTTATCACCCCCGAAACCTCCTGCATACTAAATTTCATGAAAATCGTTGGAGCCGTTGTCGGTGTTACTGATGTATATATACATGACATGTATATATACATCAGTATCCACTGTGATGTCATCATTCGGCTTTCACTTCTCATCGCTTTCATATTTCCAACAGCTGTTTTTATTAGGAGCCAATGAATATGAACACTATCATTAGTATTTTTACAACGTAATTCATTTGAAATTTTTGATAGCATTACTGTTTGATCCTATCTGTAATTTATTTTAGAATGAATTTATTTCTCAATGTTATATAACCATCAAGTTTCACCTAAATAAAATTAAATAAGAAAAGCTTAATAATATTGAGCTACGTACCTGAACACTGACTGATAAATGTAACAAATGATGCGTATAATTCATTGAAATTACTTACAAGTCACACCATTTGTCTTCATCTTTGTAGGCGATATTGAACTGAGCCATAGGAGCGGTTCGTTAAAAGAAAAAGATCCCTACTTCGGTGTAAAAACAGTTCCTTTACAGTTACTTCAGCTTTGAAATACGCACTGTTTTCCACATTAAATATTTCTAACTTTGTGAAATTACATACTGACAGGTGAAAATAATCACTGTTTCGGTAAAGTTTTCTGCTCTAGATATGTATCACGTTTAACACACCTAATATGTTGTACATATTCATATAGAGGTTCTGTTAGGTGTAAAAATCAATATTCATGTAATTTATTTTGGAAAATTCCCGTCAATCTATTATATTGCTTTTTTTGAAGTGAAACTTCTTATGCGACTCTCAACAAGGTTCCGTTAAACGTTTAACGGTTGCGTTAAACGTTTAACGCTACCATGGAGGGGGTATGAAAGCACTTTTGCGTTAAACGTTCAACGCTCCTGGGGAATATGAAAGAAACAATATGAGTTCACCAAAAATCAATTTCTGCCCTTTCCTATTTTCATTTCCACATTACGAAGTTTCACTTCTTCCGCGCGGAGGGAATCCACGCACTTTTATTATTCACACATTTACATTTTCAGGTTACCAGGCAACAGGTCAAATATTACGTAATATCATTATTTGAAGAACACATACATTTTATCCACTTATGTATTCTTCATGCACATGTGTGGTGGATGTGGCATTAAACAGGATTTTTTTCTACGTTTGGGAGATGTGTGAAATAATTGAAACTTTATCTCTAGAGAACTAGAGAATAAGTTTCCTTTCTTTACAGATAAAGTTAGTTGTACATAAAATATACATGTTAGGGTATCAACTTCATCACTATTACATATCTTTGAATTACTCAAAGTTATGACTAAGCTATAAGTTCGAGGTTATGGTTTGTGAGCCTAAGTCAGTCTGTAACCACGACTTGTGACATTGGCAACGTATAATAGGTATTCAATACCTAATGATACTAGAATTTGCATTGTAATTACGTTAATACTAAAATGTTTTTTAGTGGGAAAACCGTGGGAGAGCCATGCTTCGGCATGAATGGGCCGGCTCGACCGGAGTGATACCACGGCCTCACAGAAAACCGGTGTGAAATAGTGCTTGCGCTGTGTTTCACCGAGTGAGTGAGGATACCGGAGGCCCATACCCCAATCCCCTAACCCTATCTCCCCCCCCCCCATACCCAAAAGGCCGGCAACGCACTTGTGACGCTTCTGGTGTTGCAGGTGTCCATGGGCGGCGGTAATCGCTTACCATCAGGCGATACGTCTGCTCGTTTGCCCGCCTTTCCTTTCCATAAAAAAAAAAAATGTATTTAAAATGTAGACCAATGTAGATAGCTCTACGATAGTCGTGTTATCGCTCTGCCAAGAGGCAAATGATTGAGAAGAAGAAAATGTATATACTCTTATCCAAAAATGTCAATGAACGTAAATGTTCAAAACTTAATATACTATACTCTTTGCGCTGTAGCATGGTGCGTGACTGTTTCAGTATTATTTCGTTTCACTCTTGAAAGTTGCCGCGATTTACAAATTATGACTTGGTATTTTAATATTACAGTTTCACAGTACCACATTCGCAATGTATTAAATCATTAATCGTCGATTCAATCAAAAGTCGTGATTCATTCAAGGCCAAAGTACGAGCTCTCCTCATTCAAAACTTAACAGAATCATCACAAATTTGATACTATTTTAGTATATATCATCACTACATAGTATAAAACAAAGTCGCTTTTTCTGTCCCTATGTCCCTTTGTTTGCTTAAATCTTTAAAACTATGCAACGGATTTTGATGCGGGTTTCTTTAATAGATAGAGTGATTCAAGAGGAAGGTTTTTATGTATAATAAATGCATAATATAGTATGGAAACACTGTTAATTTTCGAGGTTTCTAATGTGATGTAGCAAATAAACACATTTTTTTGCGCTTACATTGCAAACGCTGGTTGCACCCTACGAGATAGATCAAAATAATGTACTACAGTATTGTACACCTTAAAAAGTACTACAAAAAAGTCCGCGACGGTATATGTCTATCTCTTAGGGATAACCCACAACAACCATTTTTTATTCCTTTCTTTTTACGAGAAATAATGGCTTATTTACGAAGTGATTTTAAGCAATACAGAATGAATCCTTATACAACTAAGTAAATTAAATACATTGTGCATTTAATATAGATCAAAATGGCTCTTTACAGTATCTAATTTAAATGAATATATTCGAAGATATTACAGATTTAAAATGCACGAATCGTGTCGTCGGCGGAGGCATCTGAAATTCACAAGGGCGTATGTATGTATATTTATGTATGTATGTATTTTGTATGTATTCTTAGACATATCGTTTTATTATTATTTATTAGTTCTTTTGTCTATTTTAGATTAACTTATCAAAGTATAGTGCATCTTTACATTCATTTCCGCACCACCTGAAGGTAGACTGTTAGAGAATGCCTATGGTATTAAGTCCGCCATTGTACATCTTGTGCATAAAGTTGTAAATAATAACTGTAGTAAATTAAACCAACCAGAATGTTCTAGTCTACAAATAAATGCCGCACCATGCTACAGCGCAAACAGTATAATAATTATTTACTATTTTTGTTCTTTTAAAAAGAAAACTCCCGCATACACATTCTGTTTTACAAGGGCTTTACGAACAAAGCGGACACAAAGAACACCCAGACTTAGAACATGGAATTTGAATTTAAATATTGAATTTATAATACTTGGCACAGTAGAAAGCGGCGCGGCGTAGAGACCGCTTAAACCAACCGTGCAGTCCCAACATGTAAATTTTAAGTTTTTCTAACTAATTTCAGGTCCAATAAATTGACTCGTAGATACGCAGCGGTCTTCTGATAGAACTTGCTCTCAATGCAATCATCATACACTACACTTCAGTGTATGAACTACACTTTTAAATCACATAGTAAATATTTCTTGCAAAGTCTGCAATTGATCATAGCGTAACTTCAAAAGATTAAAGAGGAAACATACGCATTTTCATGGTATTTTTTTAGTAATTAAATATCTTAATACCTATATTTTTTAATTCTTAGTATTTTATGACTGTTCAAATTCATATCCATATCGCAGAACAAAAAAAGCAAGTCTTCATCGTCAATTGAAATGGAAAAGGTCAGTGTAATGCTAACACCCTTTTAAGTCCTTGGCATTTTAGCATAACCTTACCTAACTTGGCCTTCAGCGGCATTATGAAATGATTTCGTAGAATGAACGTTCAAACGTACATAATGTAATGAAATAATTCATGGTCTGTTACAGAATCTAAGTAAAAAAATATTTACTAACAATAAGGAATTAGAAGAGTTAAGAAATAGTTTGGTAGTAGAGCCACGCTGATTTCAGCACGAACGTGCCGGCTCGACCGGGGCGGTACTACGCCCCCGGCAGCGGCACAGAAAATCAACGTAAAATGACAGCGTTCGTGCTGTCGTGTTTCGTTGGTGAGTGCGAGAGCGGAGGCCCAAATAATCTAGTCAACAAGTTACATACTTGTTGACTAGACTAAAAGATGCAGAAGCATCACTAGGCCGCCATGGTGTGGGTCGCCATGCTGCATTGTCTGAATTCGCAATGAGTATGGTGACCACCACTCTTGGATTTTGCTTATGCTTTCCATCAGGCAGAGTAGAGACATTTTGGCGGGCCATACATAAAAAAAAATTGTCTAAAAGTCTAGAAGCTGGTACGTAGTATATTCAAAGTAAATTTTATGTGAGCAAATTTGCAGTATGATTTTATTAAACACATATTTCATAGAATATGTAAACAACTTCCGCTTGCACTAAAGTTATTTTTATTGTATTTAGTTCTGTTATAAACAATTAAACATTGAGAGAGCCAATGCTGAAGGCGTAAATCTCAATTTACTAATGTACTAGGATAGGACTGAACTTTATTTTGAACCGACTTCAAAAAAGGAAAACGTTCTCAATTCGACTGTATTTTTTTATGTTTGTTACGTCGGAACTTTCGACTGGGTGAACCGATTTTGATGATTCTTTTTTATTTGAATGCTGGTACTACCCGTGTGCTACTATTTCAATTTGGTCTAGTCTAGTTCTTGAAGTCGGTTATTTTTTGTTAAAATTTTATTTATTATTTTACTTGAAGCGACTGCCATCCGATCCTCACAACTTAAGTTAGTACTTGTCAATATCGAAGTTCTGTAGAAAGAACAGTGTCAGACTTTTTAGGACTCAAACTATATGACGATTGCCAACCGATGGGTTAATTTGTTCTCCGAAAGAAGATTTTTAATGTATGGACCTGCCAAAGTTACTCTACTATGCTTCATGGAAAGCGTAAGCAGAATTCGAGAATGGTGGTCACCAAACTCATTGCGAATGCAGATAATGCAACAATGCAGCATGGTGACCCACACCATGGCGGCTTAGTGATGCTTCTGCATCGTTATGTTCTCAATATTTTAAGCTTGGTCACCCATCATAGACTTACCTAGCTAAGATTGTGCAATAACATTTGCAATGTGTTAACCTACATGGTTAACACTGAGCCACGAAATTTAAAGGAAGAAGAGCGGGAGGAAATGCCATATAACATGTTAAAATTTATATCCAGTATAGAGACACGGTATTTATCTTAACGTGACGATAAAATGATTAAACATCATAAAAGATATAAAAATAATAACTATAAAACTGTAACATCGTCGTATCTGTAAATACCAACCAATCATCGTTATAGGCTAGACTAGATGAGTAATCAAATATAAAAAGACTTTCGATCTAGTAAACTTGATGCGTTGACTGATGCTGTTATTTACTTTCATTACATTTACTTACAATGAAAGACTAGTTAGACAGAAGAAATAACAATGTTTTCAATCACACTTTTTATTACTAGCATACTTCTTATCTTCTTATATATAAAAATCTATTGCTATTCGTTTGTCTCGCTAAAACTCGAGAACGCCTGGGCCGATTTAGCTGAGTTGGTTTTGATATGTTTGTCGTAGTCCAGGGAAGGTTTAAACGGTAAAAAATGTAAAATAACTTAAAAATCTAAATGTCACGTGAACGAAGTAGCAGGCACAGCTGGTCTTATATATAAAAATCAATTGCTGTTCGTTTGTCTCGCTAAAACTCGAGAACGGCTGTATTGTTGATATATCAAAATAGTTTGATTTTAGTATAATTAGATACTCTCGTAGTTTACTCTGTGTAAGACACAGTACTCTAAGATTATTATTTGCCTTATCAGTGAAACTTGGACTTGATATTTTGCATTTAGATGTTGTTACAGCATTCTTAAATGGTGACCATAAAGAAAATATATACATGCAAATACCTGAAGGATTTAACTGTCCAGATCCTAGTAAGGTTCTAAGATTAAAGAAAGCTATTTATGGATAAAGGCAGTCTTGAAGAATGTGGTATGATAAAGTTAATACATGTTTAATTAATAATGGTTATTCAAAGTCCAAATATGAGCCTTGTTTATATTTAAAGAATGAAGGTAAAAATATTACTGTTATCGCATTGTATGTCAATGTTTTTTTTTGTTTTTTCAAACAATTCTAAGGAAACTGATAATTTAAAATCTATATTAATGTCTCAGTTTAAAATTAAAGATCTTCGGCAAATCAAGCAGTGTCTTGGAATTTCAGTTTCTTATGATAAGAAAAATAAAATTCTGACTTTGGATCAAAGTAATTATATTGATCAGTTGTTACTAAAATTTAATTTAGTTAATTGTAAATCTGTAGAAACACCAATGGAAAGTGGATTAAAATTAATTAAGGATAAAAATGCTGATAAAAGTTTGCCTTATCAGCAATTGATTGGATGTTTGATGTATCTAGCAATACTTACCCGCCCTGATATTGCATATTTAGTTGGCTATTTGAGTCAGATTAATAATTGCTACAACAAAGAGCATTGGACTCATGCTAAACGTATTCTTAAGTATCTTAAAGGAACCAAAGATTACTGTATTAAATATTGTGGAACAGATAACAATATTAACAAGGGGATAGTGGGCTATGTAGATGCAGATTGGGGTAGTGACATATTAGATAGTAAATCCTACACAGGATACTGTTTCAGTCTCTCAGGTGGTGTTATATCTTGGGGTAGTAAAAAACAAAGGAATGTTGCATTATCTAGCATTGAGGCTGAGTACATAGGTATATCAGAATGTTGTTAAGAGGCTATTTATTTGAGAAACTTAAATAGTGAAATAACAGGTTGTCTTCAGTATATTGTAATCTTTAATGATAACCAAAGTGCACATAAGTTATTGTATAATCCTGTTTTTCACAATAGATCAAAGCATATCGACATTAGATATCACTTTGGTCGGGAATGTATTAATAATAATATAGTTAAGATTGAATACTTAGAGACAGCACATATGCCTGCAGATATAGTTACTAAATCTTTAGGTCCTGTAAAACACTGTAAATTTATAAAACTGATGGGAGTGCAACGGAGATGTAAATATTTTTAATTTAGTTTTATTTTGATATAGTGGGGGTATTGTTGATATATCAAAATAGTTTGATATATCAACTTTTGAGATATTGAATTTTAGTATAATTAGATACTCTAGTAGTTTACTCTGTGTCTATGGTTCTTTTGCTTTTGTCTATGGCTTGCATGCAATAAAGTTAGTCTATGGTGTAACACAAAACGAGTAGTTTCATTAATAGACTGTGTCGATTTAGCTGATTTTGATTTTGAAATGTTTGTCGTAGTAGCCCAGGGAAGGTTTAAACGGTGAAAAATAACTTGAAAATCCAAATGTCACGTGTACGAAGCCCGAGGCACAGCTAGTATAAATTAAATTCTTGTTTTAAAAGCGAATCTGGGTAAAAAGATAAACCCATTATTTTAAATTTCGCTTGTCCATAAGCAGAACTCAACCCGAATGATCCTAAGTTAGATTGAGATTCGTAGATTGAATATTGGAATTGATTGAATAGCCACTGATATAGATACTAGCAGTTTGTCGGTCAGTTTGATGGCCTCGAAAGATTCTTTTTATGCTACCAAGGTTCCATATTTTATGTAGGCAAGACTAATTAGACTTTTGTATGTATGGGCAATTCCGAGAGTTGGAAATAACTTTTAACCTTCTGCATAAATTTTCTTTAACTAGCTACGTTCAAGAGGGACAATGACAGGGTTGGCAAGATACCATTCGTATTACATGTCAGTGTTTAAGCTACTGCTTGGAGATAGAATCACAGATTCACACACAATTATTTCTAGAAATATATATGGTTGGATAAAGTAGTTTCATAAACAATGATTTTGTTTTATTTTTGCGTTGCTGTTAATATACAATATATAACAAACACATAATAAAATTTTAAATATAGTTTTATTAAAACACTGGCTAAACGTAATAAACTTGCTTTTAGTTGAAATTAGTTATCTAGGTTGATACATATATTGTAGAAATGATTTAATCACTCCAATACTGTACTGTTTAGTTATGAAAAAAATATATTTTATTAAACATTTCTGAAGTATCTTACAACTGATTGTGGCAGTAAAGACTTAAGTTTTAATAGTTATTCGTTTTGAACGATTGTCAATTTCTTGTGAGTTGTTAAAAGTTATTTTACATCGTAATTCGATCGAAAAAAGCTTTAAACTTCATAACAACTTCCTCTAGTCTTCTAACAACAATATATTCTGTCAGTCAAAAACTTACTTTAACCTCTGAATAATGAAATAACGACGCTTATCTATCAATTTGCATTACTTTTAACACGAACCATGTCCCTATAACGTGAGTAAAACACGCTTGGGGAATAGTAACGAATGTGTTTAATTCATTTATCCACCATTTTCTGTAAATAAACTTGTGAAGCCGTACACTCACGCATATAAATAGTCTTACCTTGTATATGTGAAAATCGATATCAATTAGTGTTCGTTGTAGATAAACTTCAATACTATAAACTTGTTCACTGGATATGTTCGCGTTGCATTACTATTTACACAAAGCACTACACTCAAATCTAACGTGTAAAGTACAAACTTTGGTCCTCTAACTAGTTTCACTATAGTTTTACAAAATATATTTACAAGATTAAGTGTGATATGAAGGATTGATATCAGCGGTTGCTAATAAGTAATAAGTCACTTTTTTGGACCAAACGGGTATAGTCTAAAGCCAAAAGCTACACAAAGTTTTGCTCCAATTATCGCCTATGTTTTGAAATATGCACATTCTATTTACAAAAGGAGATGACGAAAATAAACTTTGTTCACCGAGTTATTCACGAACGCATTCACTTACAATCGCACAACATTGCATAAGTTATTTTTTATTGCAGTTATAAAAGTACTTTGCAATATGTTATGGAATATTACGGTAATATTCAATTATCAACCTGCAACTCCAATTTGGTATGCAAAATAGCGCCCATACGAAATGCGTTTCAAATATCGCGGCAAATCAAGCCGGGCGGCGTGGTAACACATCCGCGCGCCCTGCCGCTCAACCGCGGACTGAAAGCTTTCCTTCAGTTCTGAACTCCATGCATGATTGAAAAAGCTCATCACGTTTTCAATATGTGAGTAAAAGAGATGGTGGTGTATTTAGTGTTTCGACTTTAATAACCATGCTTGAGTGGCGTCTACTAGAAGAAAATTCAAAGGTGTTCGTATCAAAATAAACATGCAACGGCCTGTCTGGAATTGGTGGGTCAGCCGTGTAGGAAATGTTTCAGCATGTAATAGTTATGCGACTAATTTGGTAACATCATGTAATCTCATATGTGTATCTTAATATCTACTTGCAACCCATATTTTGGACGAAATGCATATGTTTGGTACATGCTTAATATGCATAAAGTTAAAATATATTTAATTTTTTTATATGCGATATTTCATTTATGTAGAAACTAGTCTATAATTCTGGCTTTGTGAAAAGAGAACCTTTAATAGTTAGTCGTAAAATTAATTTTGACTTCCATGACTTTTCGGTGAAATGTGACTCGTTGATTTTCAATAACGTTACAATAACAATAGTAATGTATTATGTTAATAATGGTTTGTTATGAATAAATAACAGCCTACACTTTGACCTATCTGAATAACTCATTGTAGGAATAACTATATGGTACATAGCTTTACAAGTTCCAATATCTGTACGCATTGTGTGCTGGCCAGCATACATGAAATCTATTTTGGATGCCGTGTAAATAGATAACCTGCTTTTGTACTTATATGACACGCAACAAGGGTCCATACCGCACAAGGAAGGACTTCCATTAAACTGTTTTCCTTCCTTTGTTTAGATAGAAGAAGTAAAATAAAATAATGCATAAGTATTATGTAAAGTTACACGCAACAAGGGTCAGTATCTACATAGATAGATAGAAAACTCTTTATTTGCACACTATATTACGGAGATAGAAGAGAGTGCATTATAAAGATAGATATAGACAGAGAGTACATTTGAATCTCTGTTTTAAAACTTCTTTAAATAAATTTTACTAAAGAAATACGTATGTCAGGTTTGCTCTGTTTTCTATTTCAAAAATAAATTATAGTTTAAAAAAACTAAAAGACACGCTTTAATAGCATTCGAACTAAAAAGTAGAAAAATTTTAATGTGAAATTTAAAGCGTGGGGCGACATTATTGAAATATTTTCAGAAAGCACCTCACGCTTTTTAAATAATTTATTTTCTACTTATTAGTTTGGTATATTTACAAAAGCGTGTTTCTTTAGTTTTTTAAAACTATTTTTAGTTTTTTTTTTCACATTATTGTATTTTCATCGGCCCTTGACCCCTGTGCATTACATACATTACATACAGGTAAGGCTAATAAAAGCGTGTTAAAAAAGTGTTAATAAAAATATAGAGCGTGTATATGACAGAGAATGTTTTATTTTAATTCACTTTCTACAGATACACTCAAAGAATTGCATTAACTAGTTACATTCCTAACAGTATTAGTACATTAATCCTCATAATTGTATTATGTACATGCTAGCCAGAACACAAAGTAGTTAAACCAATTATTATAAGTGGGGCGTTAGCTACGTTTGAACCAACTCTGTAAATGTAGAAATGTCATAAGCAATTATCATCTAATGCTTGCACTTTGTAAGTCGTATTTGTGAGAATATTTTTCATTAGCTTGCTTACACAAAAATAAATCAAAATGTAATTTGTACAAGGTTGATTTTTGTATCATTGTATCATGTAAATGCATACGGAATATCTATGCAAATAAATAAAATAGGCTCATAAGGCTCTACGTATTTTGGAAACTGGAAGTTATGGATTGACATATGCAGGTTTGCAGATTTTGGTGTTTTCACCTAATCCACCTTGACAATACAGTACATCTGTGGCGTCTTTTGTGCCAATCTATGATTTTTAACTGTAGCTTCAATTTAACGTTCATTAATGAAATGATTTTGAATATGAATTTGAATTTGTGTTGTTTTGTTGTTTAAATAAATCCTAGTGTACCAACAAGTATAATAATGGATTAATTGAGAGCGGTTTCTATTGCCATTAAATCATGAGTGATACTAATAAGATAAGCAGTGACGTCAGCGAGGTGACGTCAGCCTTTTTAAAAACCATTCTGCGCTTCATGCTCCGATATGCAAATATAATGAAATTATAGTATAGACAGTACTTTCATAAAAAAATATTATTAAAATTATTGTCTGTCTGTTTCGTTTGTTTGTCAGGTAATCTCTGGAACGGCTGGACCGATTTTGACGGTACTTTTAATGGCAAATAGCTGATGATATTAGGACGAACTTAGGCTACTTTTACATACGACTAGCTTTGCCGCTTGGTGTTACCTGCGGTTGTGGATGTAAAGCGCGGGCGCAGCTAGTCGTATATAAAAATTGAATGAATCATTTAAGCATTTGTGCAAACCACAGAGAAAAAGTTATGCTTCGTCACAAATGGGCCTGACTCGACCAGAGTGATACCATGGCCTCGTAGAAAATGGGTGTCAAGCAATTCTTTCATTGATTTTTAACAAGTGAATGGACTTACTGAAGCCCAAGACGCCTCCCTATATATTGGGAGGGGAGCTCAAAGGACGGCAAGGTTTCTTGGTCATTTGGTCTTTTGAACTATAGAAATAAATCTTTGATAAATTACTGGAGACTTTGAGAATTATGTGTATTTTATTTATACAAATATTTAATAGGGTTTATAGGATTGGCAACACTGCGTCTGGAATGCAGGGTCAAAATAAAAACAGCGGAGCGCGGGCAAATCGGTTCTTTTAAAACTTTGCTCTTTTAAGCTCTCAAGAACCCGGGCAAAAGATTTAAACATTATAATATAACTGATTTAATTTATAGAAAAGTATTGATAACGTCTTGAGTTTGATCTTATCCAAAACGTATACTAGTTTACAATCGTTTTATATATGTAGATATCAATTTGGGCATTATAGCTTGGGTAAAATGAAAGTTAATATATAAGTCTGTCTAACTGACAGGCAGACAATGTCTAGATAGGGATAACTAGACAGATAACAAAGTAACATTACGATTTTCCCTTTTGTGGATCGGACTGAATAACCTCACAAAATAAACACGTTGTTGCGCAGAAAACATGGTGGTATTACTGAATGAACGAAATGAACGAACCGATCACTTCTCTAAAATCAAAATTTTTCCCAAGGGGTGTGGTTTACAACGAGACACCACGACTAAACAACCAACAGCTTCGGTCGAGGCCGCCTTTAATGACGGCCCCGTTTATTTGAAGAGAGCGATTCTATTTTGAGAACTGTATATATTTTCGCGCACAACCTTTTTTCACACACTAATCGTATAACAGATTTTCATTACCGCTGCACTTATGAATACCGTTCCAATCCTATACTTTTTTCTAGAGAATTAGAGTAACAAAATATTTTCCTTTCACTTCACCAACCCTTTCAAAATGAATCCTACTAATATTATAAACGCGAAAGTTTGTAAGCATGGATGAATGAATGTTTGTTACTCTTTCACGCAAAAATTACTGAACGGATTTGGATGAAACTTTACAGTAATATAGCTTATTTAACTTTAACAACGCGTGACTACAGCTTTTGAAACTTGTTTCATACTTTTTCAGAGTCGTTTTTGGTCGTAGTTGGGTTTTAGTTTTTATTTTCTTTTTATTTAAATGTTTTGGTGCCTCTATAATATTAATTTCTTTGCAAACTATATTTTAAAAAGGTACCATAGAAATATCACAATTATCGCATAAATACGGACAAAGTCACAAGAAAATGCTAATAAAATATATATTTTTGAAATGTACAAGTAACGCCCTTTCGAATGATACTAAACACGGCATATTTATCTCAGATATTTTTTTTACTACAGTAGTTTATGTCGGCTAGAGGGCGCCACATTACATTCAGTGACCCTTCATATAGCCTGTAACCAGCGGACGATCAAGACGCTTCTAACGATACCTCATTTGTCTAGTTCTAATAAGTAGTTAAGGAGCCATGAGGGAACAGATGAACATACATACATACATACTTACATACATATATAGCCTGTCAAAATCATAACCCTCCTTTGTCTTTGCCGTAGTCAGGTAAAAAACACGTTATGCGCTTTCATTTGAGACCCCACTCGATGATATTTTTGCAGACATTCGGTTATTCTTCCCCACTTTCACATCATAACTTTTAAACGACTTAACCGATTTTCATGAAACATAATATCTATCCGTTCAGTTTCAGACAGACACGTCAAACTTAACACCCCTCTTTTTGCATCGGGGGTTAAAAATAGATCTAATATTTTTCTCATCTAAAGAAAGATTTTCTCAGAACTTTACGTAAAACGATATTAAGGATATCAGTTTAATTTGGCTTGTTACAACTAATTGGGTCATTATACATCGTCTACCTCAAATAAGTTAGACTGACTGTACTTAATGCTTTAGATTTAAAAGAATACGAAATATTTGGTAATTGAAGTTATAATTAGGAATTCCTGATTGCAAAGCTTACTTTATTTCTTTAATTAATTACAAAAGTACAATGGCAGACTTAATGCCTTATTCATTCTCTCTCAGTCTACCGGGATGGGATGGTGTGGAGAAGTGACTCTACTCTGTGTGATAGAAAGCATGAGTACTCATTGCGAACTCAAACAATGCATCAATGCAGCATAGTGACCCATACTATGGCGGCCTATTGAGATGATTCTGCATCATTAGGCCTCCGGTCTCGCACTCGCCACAGGTTGGTGTTCTGGAGTAGTATCGCCCCGGTCGAGCCGGACCGTGCGTGCTGAAATCAGCGTGGCTCTACTACCTTCATTATCAATCATTTTTATTAGCTGTCGCGCAAAAGGGTTTACGAATGTGGAGCCAAGACAAGAGCAAGAAGCTTGCTATCTTTGTGTGAACGTGTCTCTCAGCTTACTAACTACTACAACTACTCAATGCCTTATTCATCAAACAGTCAAATTATAATTGTTATTTTTTACCTTTCCTTGTATTACTTAGAAACTTTGTTACCAAAGTCTGATCAAATCATGTGAATTATATGAACCGTTTAAAATTAAATTGGAATGGAAATCAAGTCGAGTCCTTTATTTAATGAACTCCGATAAGACACCCACACTGTTCGCAAAACTATTGGCAATATAATAAATTTACTATGACTTTTAGTAAATTTAATATGTTACTGAAATATTGCTTTACTAATCTGACATCAACATAAATAGACAAGCTCAAGAGACTACGTTTTATTTAAAAAACATTTGTTTAGTTCTCAAAATATTTGTTTTAGGGATTAACGTGTCAATTTGGGTAATTAAAATGTTTTTTTTTATGTATGGCCGCCATAATGACTCTACTCTGCATTATGGAAAGCATAAACAAAATCCAAGAGTGGTGGTCACCATACTCATTGCGAATGCAGACAATGCAGCATGGCGACCCACACCATGGCGGCTTAGTGATGCTTCTGCATCTTTTAGTCTAGTCAACAAGTATGGAACTTGTTGACTAGAGTATTTGGGCCTCCGGTCTCGCACTCACCAACGAAACACGACAGCACGAACGCTGTCGCGAAATGCCTCGCACAGAAAATCAACGTTTTACGTTGATTTTAGTAGTTTAGTAGTTTTTTGTAATTTTAGTAGTTTTATAGAGTTTAGTAGTACCGCCCCGGTCGAGCCCGCCCGTTCGTGCTGAAATCAGCGTGGCTCTACTACCTTATTTTTGATAGTACACTGAATTTAATATAATGCTTGTAAAGGATAATCGACATTAAAGACAAACAAATTGTCAATATTTAACACATGGGCTGAAAAGTCCCGGGCCTAACAAAGAAAACACAGTTTTTTTGCTTCAAAATTAGCTTTATTCATCAATGTAATCTCCATCAAGAGCAAGGCAATCATTCCAGCGCCGCTCTAACAATTCAATACCACTTTTGTAGAACGATTTATCTTTTGCCTCAAAATAGGCCTCAGTTTCAGCGATAACCTCTTCATTCGTGCGAAATTTCTTACCGGCGAGCATTTTTTTCAGGTCTGCGAACAGCCAGTAGTCGCTGGGAGCCAAATCTGGCGAATACGGTGGATGTGGGAGCAATTCGAAGTTCAATTCATGTAGTTTTGTCATTGTTTTGATTGACTTGTGACACGGTGCGTTGTCTCGATGAAACATTTTTTTTTTTTGCCGTATGCGGTCGTTTCTTTGCAATTTCGGCCTTCAAACGCATCAATAACTCTGTATAATATTCACTGTTAATGGTATATCCTTTCTCAAGATAGTCGATGAATATTACACCACGCACATCCCAAAATACCGAGGTCATAACCTTTCCAGCCGATTGTTGTGCTCTCGGGCGCTTTGGACGAGGTTCACCAGTTGCTGTCCACTCAGATGACGATCGTTTTGATTCCGGAGTGAAGTGATGGATCCATGTTTCATCCATTGTCACATACAAAAAAAAATATAAATATATATATATAAATAATAAAAATTCCGGTTTGTTACGTTTAAACATGGCTAAACACTGCTCAGAATAATCAACACGTTCTCGTTTTTGGTCAACAGTGAGCAAACGCGGCACCCACTTTGAACAGAGCTTTCTCTTATTCAAATGCTCATGCAATATAAAGCCAACACGTTCTTTCGTTCGTTCATATCTTTACGATGTCAGCTAACTCACGCAACTTCACTTTTCGATCTTTCAAAACGATTTTGTGGATTTTTTTTATGATTTCTGGTGTTACCGCCACATTTGGACCTCCACTGCGTTCTGCATCATCGGTGGAGCGGAGTCCCCATAACACTTTTCAAGCCATTGCTTCGCTTTTTTCCCATCAAGAAGCAGTGTAAAATTTAAACACGAAATTGTTCTTGATCCATTGTTTTAAAAATAACAAAAGTAGCGTCACTCTTAGCACAATAACTCACAAACTAGTAAATAGAATATCATGAAATTCTAAAAGCTGTCTTTTGAAGGTTAGTATTAACTGAAAAAAAGGCGACTGCAATAAAACTAGCGCCATCTATGTGTTAGGCCCGGGACTTTTCAGCCCATGTAATATTTCTAGGTGATTCTAGCTAGTTTTTATTAATGTATGTATATATCAATACTAGTGGTTGCCCGCGGCTCCACCCGCGTATATGTCGGTTATTGCGGCAAATAGTAGTCTATGTGTTATTCTGATGTATAAGCTTTGTTACTGTAAAGTTTTATCCAAATCGTTCAGTAGCTTTTGCCTGAAAGAGTACCAAACATCCATCCATCCATCCATACTTACAAACTTTCGCGTTTATAATATTAGTAAAGATATAGATTTGTTCAACCTACCTAAATCTCAACGACTATATGAATGCTTTGGTGGTTTAAGCAATCAACCGGTCGATTCTTGTCGAATGTATGTTAAACCTTATGTGAACATAGATGGCAACGAGAAGATATAGTGATAAAGGCCTATTGATTAATGGGAAACTCTATACCCAAGTGTGAGTGTATGTTAGCAAATATTGACAGCTTGTTACATTAAATTACTCTGTAACATCAACGATGTAAGATTATATCGATATTTCGGTAAAGTGGGATTAGAATAAACATTATATAGTATAATATAGAGCTTTCAGAAGATTTATAAGCAACCATTATAGATTAAAAAAAAATTGTATCAAACTTACATATTTTTTTACAAGCAAAGTCAGTAAAATATGGATAACAACTTTACTATTATTCATATTAAATATAATTTTTAATTATAATTCAAACTCAACACGCCAAGATAAACTCTCTTTTAGAATCTTTAATTGATCGTTATGTACACCTCTAATCTTTAAGTTCATCCCTATTAAATACTCTCCATTTCCAACATATAGTTTCAATTTATTAGGGTGTTTGAACAAGCCCATAACCAAGAAGGCAAATCTTTGACGTTACTTGATAAATATATAGAACTAGTTGTTGCCCGCGGCTCCGCCCGCGTGTGTGCCGCATGGTTATTGCGGTAAATAGTAGCCTATGTGTTATTCTGATGTATAAGCTATATTACTGTAAAGTTTCATCCAAGTCCGTTCAGTAGTTTTTGCGTGAAAGAGTAACAAACATCCATCCATCCATCCATCCTTACAAACTTTCACGTTTATAATATTAGTAAGTATAGATAACCGCGAATTATAAATTCAAACTGTTTGAATTTTAATATAAATGTTATAGAAGAGCTTTGTTCAGTTTATTACGAGGAGACTGTATGAAACGTTTTATAATGCAGATATCCCAGGGCAGTAGCAGATTAACTTTGTTACTTTTTATCCCGCTGAGCATGAAACAGATTGATATGATGAAATGGTTGCCATTTCCGAGTACTTTATAAATAACTGCACCAATCGTTGATTACTTTTGTAAGTTAGAGAAACTTTACGATATTTAGTTATGCGTGCAGATGAGGATGAATTATTAACATTTTGTGTAAAGTATCTGTAAAATATTTTAAAAATGTTTAGTTCAAACATTATTATATTTAACCATTCTAATAAAAATAAGTATGATATAATGTCATAACATTACAAAATTGCAAATCAAAAGTGTCCTTTTTATCAGTACTTTGTTTTACTGTTTTTATACTTTTAGTCTAAAATATATATCCCACCAAAAACATTTTCATGTAAAATGTTGCCAAGACGACTGCATATGGCTTACCCTGTGAAAAACATATCAGATCTCATGTAGAGCCTAGCTTTTGAATCTACACGCCCTAACTCTACCAACTCTAACTTCACAAACTCTTCATCTCAGTAAAAATGTATGGCTTCGTCGTTTCGCTACAGTCACGAAGGCGAAACGAACGCCTTTTATGTTTGTAAATATCTAGTAGTTTCTGAAGTAAAGTGTGTTATGGGAATATTTAGTTTTTTGAAGTAACGAAACAGCCAAGCCATACATTTTTAATGAGATGTAGAGCTTATGAAGTTAAGGTTGGTAGAGTTAGGGCGTGTAGATTCAAAAGCTAGGCTCTACATGAGATCTGATATGTTTTTCACAGGGTAAGCCATATGCAGTCGTCTTGGCAACATTTTACATGAAAATGTTTTTGGTGGGATTTCATTTCTTTTTGTATGTTGCTTAGGGCAGTATTTTTTTTTTGATTTTTTTCTTTTTTTGGGGTGTATTCCTTGTACATCTTCTTTCTTCTTTCGAAAAAGTCCGTGTACCAAAAATAAAACATCTAGCATAAAAATTAGTGAAAGTCTCATACAAACTTCCACCCCCCAATTTTGGGGGTTGGGGGGCTAAAGTAATAGGTTTATGCATTTTTCTGTTGTTTGTATACTAAACTTAGCTTACACCCCAAATTTTAGCTTTCTAGCACTTCAGGAAGTACCCTAACAGTTTTGATGATCATCAGTGTGTCAGTGACGAAATCGGTGTTTTTTGGTATCAATCAAATCTAAAGTATCAGAGCAATGCAATTGAAACTTTGTATGTTTCATTATTCTATTACTGACATCATATCCTGAGAATTTGAACGATCTGGTATATCGGAAACCAAAGTTATGAGGGTTCAAAAAAACGACGAAACACTTCCAGAAAGGGTAGGTAGTGCCCTTGCGCTTCGCTTGCCTCGTCTTGCTCTTGATTTTATGGAAAATGTATATCTTACACACAATGAAAATCATGATAAATAAGATTATTGTTCTCGTGGTGTGTGCGTGTTCATATTTTTTAAATTTTAATCTCTAGATTCATAAGTTTTCAACTCGATAATAATCAAGCAGGTATTATAATCATAATCTTCTTTTAAAGGTCTTCTTTAGTAATGGTATTATTTTATAAAACATTTGATTTACTGACTAACCATAATTATTTGTAAAATGTTTTCAAACACCGTTATAATATTTGTCACGAGAGTTTTCCTGGAGGTAGAGTGTGAGAGTGTCAAGTGATTAAACCGTACTTTGGGACAAGGCCGTTCGTATACTTATGCTCGTGTATATCACAGAGATATATGTATAAACACAGAGCTTAGTTCTTGATTTTGCAGCCACTCTTGAAAAAAATGACGTGTGCAGTTTCCAGAATTCTATGTACATAGAATTATGTTAATAACATCCAAAAGTTTTCCAATTTCAAATTTCCAAAATCTAAATAACATTTCAAAATGCAGGGATTAAAGAAACTAATGGATCGGGTAGTACCGGTTTGGATGTGACTTTTTGACATATAACTAAAGATAGAATGTTGAAAATTCCTAAAAAAACGTAAAATACAAACTGAAATTTAAATCCAAGGATGAATGTAAGTAAATAAATATTTGACTTCTTCAAAATGAGGAAATAATTTATCTAAATATGCTTCGTAACATCTATTCATGCATGTTAACGACGTTATGCATTAAGCTTACCAATTTATAACATATAATTTAATAAAATCGTTTAGGCCTGGTCTTCCTTTCAGCATGGATACTCGTTAAATAGAAAAATATTAAGAGTATACCTACAACAATAGGTTTTAAAGATTTTCTCTGAATTTTATGTGATGTTAACGTAGATATGTATATTAGCATAATAATATCCTCACATTTATCATACACAGCTGGCTAATCCCAAACTAGGCAAAAGGGATATTTATATTTGTACATTGTATCTTCTATACTAATATTATAAACGCGAAAGTTTGTAAGTATGGATGGATGGATAGATGGATGGATGTTTGTTACTCTTTCACGCAAAAACTACTGAACGGATTTCGATGAAACTTTACAGTAATGTAGCTTATACATCAGAATAACACATAGGCTACGACATACAGGCAAGCGGAGCCGCAGGCAACAACTAGTATCTAATATATTATAAGATTCTCGTGTTGCGGTGTTTGTTACCAAAGTCCTTCCAAACGGCTGGACCGACTTTTATGAAATTTTGTGTGCATATCGGGTAGGTCTGAGTATCGGCCAACATCTGTTTTTCATTCCCCTAAATGATAAGGGTGACCAACCCCTTAATTATTTTATTTTTATGGTAAAACACGTTTGCTGGGTTTAGCTAGTACTTGTTATAGATAAATTACACCCTATTAAATTATTAGAGGTACGTAAGTGAATAAACGAAATATGTAAGAAGAAATTATTTTAAAAAAATAATTAAAAACAAGCTTTCATTACATGTTAATAAAAAATAATTTAAGCCCTTTCATTTGATACCCATATTGGGTGGGTTGTTCAGAAATATGTACGCCGCCATTTTGTTACGACGGCCATTTTGGATTAATAATAATTCCGAATATATATAATTGCAATGTCATCAGAACTAAAGGTATATTACAAATTTCAGCTCAATCGGAAATCGGGAATTAGATCAAATTTAACTTGCAAGATTTGATTACAGACAAACATCGGGACAGGTGAAACTAAATATAAGCTTGTAAAAATTGTATGTCGATTTAAATGTTAATTTCAAGTTACAAGCTCATTAAGTATTAGTTTAAATGTCAATGTTCACAACCAGAATTTGCAAGCGTTGCATTCTCATGGTTCGTCTCGCAGCCCTTAGCTAAAGTCTCGGGGTAATTTTAGCAAGCGTTGCAACGATATAATTATTTTCTTGTTTTTCAACATATAACTGCAATTAAAAATAGTACATAATAAACGTTATTATACATTGATAACATGTTACTAACTGTAGCTTATCTATCAGTCCGCAATTTGTTTTCAAAGACGTTGGCATTAATATACCTGTGTTATGTTATGCAAGTCTTTGAAACATTTAATGAACACTAAGCTTAAAGTACAAAAAACTCGGAACAATTAATTATAGGTGGATCACATCACTTAAACAAACCACCACACAGTGACAGGTGGTGAGGTGAGCGAGCACTCAAACCGCAAGGTTATATACGTCCAGTAAATTACAATTAGTTAAGTGTTACAAAGTAATAGTAATAGTCATACAATGCTTATAGCAAATATGGTAGGTAAGAAAATTAACATTTAAATAACTCCAGTACTACAATTTTACTGAAATCATGAACTATAACCTATCTTAGTTTCTAACAATAAGTGCCATACCATGCCAAACCATACGTAAAAATAACAATGATGGGTCTGTTAGTATTGTGGCTGGTGATCTCCTGACTGCCGATGATTGATGATGATGATGTTTTTCATGAATGTATCTGAGAAAACAACAAAGGCGAAACGACATCATAGTTTAAAAAAAAACTGTTCGAGTACTATACCAGGTTTTCTTTGCATGTAGATAGACTGCACGTTTGACCTAGTGGTTTAACGGTCACCACGCCGTTTCCAACTTCGCCAAGTGTCGTGGGTTCAAATCCCACGTAGGACAACACTTTGAGTGATCCACAAATTGTTGATCTGAGTCTGGGTGTTCTTTGTGTCCGTTTCATGTATGTTTGTTGTGTTTGTTTTGTCCCCCGCGACACAGGATATATTCCTAGTGGGGGAGTTGTCTTTAAAAAAAAAAACTCTTCCACGATATTCATCGCACATGGTGGTGGGGGCAGCTTTCTTCGTTTGTCTACTCCACCTTGCCCAATCCCTCGCGTCGTCCTCTTTGTCTGTAGATAATGATATCAAAATCTTGCTAGCAATAAAGATCTTTAACTAGTAAAGCTTTTGTAAGAAAATCCAACTAAGTTTTAATTCGAGAACCCTCAGAAATATTGAATTCGAATTGAAGCTGAATGCCAAGAGCGGTTCTCAAATTTAGTATAATTACAAAAGGTAGAACATAAATTCTTCGTGAAAAGTTCGTAGGACCCCTTTTCTAGAGGTGTAAAGTTGCGATGTGTGCCGACATCTACTCCGTTACAAATTCCGAGCACTTTCAACTAAGTTAACAACTTTCACCACCTGCATTTTAAGTGAGGCTTACTTTGATTTGTAATTGTGGGACTTAGTTTCTTGAAATTTACGACTTAAACTTTTCAGAGCTTTAGTTAAAATAGTAATTATTGTTTCCTTTAGTAATATTAATTGCTTTCAAAAGTAATGTACATTTTAAACACCAGGTATGATGATTTTATAAATATCACTACATATTATAAAACAAAGTCGTCCACCGCGTCTGTCTGTTCGCGATAAACTCAAAAGCTTCTGCACGGCTTTCATGCGGTTTTACCAGTAAATAGAGTGATTCTTGAGGAAGGTTTTCGTATATAATTTATTAAATTATTGAGTTTATTGGCTAAAATATAACGATATTTATTAAAAACGTCAGAAAAAATTTAAGCCGCGTATCTTCTCAGAGCAATATAGGCTATTCGTATATTATATTTTTCGTAAAGAACCGTGCGAAGCCGGGGCAGGTTGCTAGTTACCTAATAAAGTAAGAATATATTTTTTTAGAGAATAATTATTTATCCACCTTAATAACTCCTTTAGTTTTCTTCTGATTAATTTTTTTGTGGGTTCCAAGACAGTTTAATTTTTCCTAGAACTTCCCTCGTGCCAGTGTGTTCGTGGGATCCTGGTTTAGAAGTTTTATTGGTGGGTGATTAGTTTCATTCTTTCACGTAAACTAAAATTAATATATTTTATACCACTTTCTAGACAAACTAAGTAAAGTTTGTGCTGTAAACAATACGGATAAACAAACCTAATAAGACATATATGATAAACTACACACATCAAAAGTGTCTAGGGATCAACATATGTGTCTAGGGATCAACATATATTTTTGCAATAACTTTTCTCCTGATTGATATTAATTAAAATTTTCTTTAAGGATTCATCAAATAAAGTGTTTTCGTTTGTCACAGTAACGATAAACCAAGTCACCTTTGCATTAATAAAGAAATTTGCCATTTTCCTAATAAAAGGATTTTTGACATTTGAACCACTAACATTAAAGTTCGAAAAAAAGACTGAAATAACAGTTTTCTTTAAAATTTTATTAGGTAACTTAAACAATTAATAATCCGTGTTTCTACCGCGAACACTAACAACACAAGAATCGGTTTGGCATACTCAAAATGAGTTCATCCAAATCACGCTGTGGAATGGCCGCCCATGTTCGTTGCAACAACAAAAAAAGGTCTTCTTGCGACTGGATACCCTCCATATTCGGCAGAGCTCTTCTCTATAGCATATCCCATGCATGCTCAATCGGGTTCAAGTCTGGCGACTGAGCAGGCCAGGGCCAAAGCCACATCTCAATCTCAAGAAATCCGCATAAAAATGCTTGATCCCTAGACGCTTTTGATGTGTGTATTAGGTATATGTACTAAATGTATGTTTACGAACAGAATTAATACGATCACTTCTTATGAAGTATACTAGCGTAATTATGTACTATGGCTAAGGTTAATACGGTCCGGTCAAAATGTCAAGACGAATTAAATGAATCTAATACCAATCACGTAATCGCCTTATTTATTGCCAACTCTAATCCCAGTGACGATACAACAAAGTACTGTAATTTGTACAATACAGTTATGTATGATTGTAAAAATTCTCAAAATAAAAAAAAAACCCCGACATAATTACCTGAGTTCCCTTCAAAAAGTAAAAAACACGTTATGCACTTACATTTGAGACCCACTCGAAGATAACGGCTTAACCGATTTCATGAAACATGTCTAAGAACACTCGCACGTAACTCACCTTTCATACAAAAAAAAACTAAATTGAAATCGCTTTATCTGTTCGGGAGCTACAGTGCCACAGACAGACAGACACGTCAAACTTATAACACCTCTTTTTGGTCGGGGGTTAATAAAATGCAAATCAAGATATTTTTAAATTACAATATCACAAAAAGGAAAAAAAATTGAATGATAAATTTCAATATAAAAACAAATGACATCCGTTCTATTTGTAATTCAAATAGAATTAATATAAATGAAACGGGCGTGATATATAAACACTAGAGCCGGCTATCGATTTTCGATCAACTGAAATATGTTTTTTTGCAGACGACTGGGCACCAGTTGATGACACTTTAATAGGTCGTAGTAATTGAAAACACACTTTTGCACCTACTTGAATAAATATCAAAACCATTTTTGTTCCATTAATGAGGCGAATTCATAAGATATGGAAAGCTACGGGTATTGTTTTTGTAAAAGTGCATTAATGGTGCTAGCACACTACATGAAATTTTCAGTAGATAGTATGTTAAAAGTGAATATGAAATTATTTCATTTAACGGTTGGTGTTTCATCCTTAATATTTTAGTTCAACAGCTTAGTTTTACTCTACCCCTATTGTAAAACCTCATTTCAACTTTTTAATTTGCTTTCTCTATGTCTACCAAGGCTCAGCGCTTTAATTAGGCGCTAGTTCTTATCTACGATAACCCTTATGAAGATGTTACTTAAATATTAAAAAGAGAATGTTTTTCAAATAAAAAGTTGTGTTTGCGATTGTTCTGAAACTAATGTCTAAAGATAAGTTATGGAATCAGGCGTTACTTTGCGGAAATCCATGACATTAAATGCTATGAAATATATTTAGCTTTAATTCCGCGAGACAAATATCCGAATATTCTAAGAAAACACAATGTTTACGTAGCTTTTCGATCGGATCATAACTTGCGTAAACTATGTAACGGTAAAGATAAATTAGAGAATTCAAAAAAATCCGGAGTTTACAAATTAGTATGCAATGATTGCACCGGGGTCTATGTGGGTCAGACAGGCCGTAGTTTCGAAATTAGGTACAGGGAACATGTTGCCGCTCACAGGAATGGCCATCCAGATAAATCACATTTCGCAAATCATTTAATCGACACCGGCCACTCCTTGAGCGGCAACAATACCTATAACATTCTGCATGTTTGCGATAAGGGTTTCCGGATGAGTGTGTTGGAACAGTTAGAAATATCAAAATATAACAATAATAATGCATATACACTGTTGAATGACCAAACAAACTTAATTCCATCACCACTTCTAAGTATGATTGCGGGTAGTTCGGCACTGATGTCGTTGTGACATTGTATCGATCGTGATTATAGCGTCATCGAAACGGTATATAAAGGGCCGACAGCGGTGCGCTAGCGCGCATTCGAGCTCAAACGCTCGACGAGTCAACATCTCCTGAGGATGCCCCGTGGAGGGGCGAAACACGTGTCGAGTATAGGTTTGGTTGCATGGCATGCTAATTATTTCTCACTTGTTTTGTATGTGTACATATGCATGACGGTGGGATTTGTGCCCTGCTTTCAGACCTGGATATTTGTCTCGCGGAATTAAAGCTAAATATATTTCATAGCATCTAATGTCTAAACCTAAAAATATCAACACTTTATTTTTTTCTACTTCATTTAGGCCTTCGAAAGAATTTTCTAAATCTAGATTGAGTGTATTAGTTATATTTTAACCCCTGACAAAAAAAGGGGTGTTATAAGTTTGACCTCGATGTCTGTTTGTGTGTGTGTGTCTGGCATCGTAGCTCTTAAATGGATGGACCGATTTCGATGTCGTTTTTTTCTTTAGAAAGCCAGTTTTCTTGCGGTGGTTCTTAGCTATGTTTGGTTAATATCGGTCCAGTAGTGTAAGAGTTTCAGCTCTTTTCAAAAATGATGTAAGGAAAGAAAGAAAGAAAGAAAAAATATTTATTTTGGCAACAAAAAGTGATCGTACATAAAAAAGGTAATTTACATAAAATTTGCAAGGCCAAAAATGGACCCAATTCAGCATTGTGTCAGACAAGGCGTCTGACGCTGGTTTTTAATTTAATTTTACATAAGGCATTTATGGCGTATGATTACTCGATTAGGTGTTTGCGTAGGGGTTTTTTTTTTGTTATTATGTTTGTATTTTAAACTGTTACAGAAAGACCATATGAGTGTGTCCAGATAGCCTAACGGCTTACTGTAGGTACGCGTCATACTGTTTTTTTTATTATTAATACTTTTTAATATTTTATTCGAATTGATATGATTGTTCTTTGTCATGTTTAAAAGTTATAAAAGACTTAAAATCGATCTTAAAAGGTATGAGCTTTACAACTGTTTTGTACTAATTGTCAATGATAATTAGTTTGCTTGACTTGGTTTTATTGAAGCTAATTGAATTGCATATTTGGTTTAACCAGGGTAATTTATATATAGGCGCATAAAACACAAGTTAGAAGGATTACCAAATTTTTTATTAACTTAAGCACACCGTCATACATCTACAGAAGTGACATTAATTTCTTTACTGACAAATTTTCCTACCTTCGTTTCCAGCAGAAATTCTCTTACATAACTCTAAATTTTGTCAAACAGAAATATAGTCCTTCTGCAAATAAAGAGGGTGATCCCCGAGGCTATAGATTGAAAGCTTATCGGATGCTAAACTTCAATCTTAAATAAAAATCTTTTTGCGCGAAGTTGTCTGCGAAGAAACTGGAAAAGGTGTTTAAATTTAGTGTAATCGAATGAATTGAGATTGACGATTTGTAGTCGTTCAAATAATTTCACAGTTGGCTTATTTGACTCGAATTCATTCAAATGCATTAGTGTTATATTACAGTTTTTCTGTGAGCTATTAGCGCGTTTCAAAAAGTTTTTAAAATATCTAGCTTTACATTCAGTGATTTAAACAAAAGTTTTTAAATAAATAAATATTTCGGACAACTCTAACACACAAAGCACATGGAAATATTTAAAATATTCTATGTTGAAAATAAAGTAGAATATAGTAAATATGAATAGCCTTGGGACCATCCTGACTCTGAAACAACACAACATCGCTACAACCATATTTTGCTTAGTAAAATTAAAATGTTATTAAAAACTATAGTGTTGCAAATATGTGAGACCATTATCAATTGGTTTCGATATGTAGCCACCATTTTCCAATCAGTTGAGCCTTGAGGCAAGCAATTGAGCAAAAAATTCACGACGAGCCTTAAATCACCAGACAGTTTAACAGCCTTCAGTAAAATAAAGCACTCTTTTATAGTGCGTAGTTACCTAATATACTGAATAAAATCAGGCAAACTCAATCTCTCTGATGTTTGAATTTTGAAGAACAGACGAGGGTGTCTATTGGATTGTAAATTGTATACAGTTATGTTATGTTATGTTTAAGTTTATGTCTCACGTTACCCGTTTTAAACGTTCAACACAAGAATGTAAAAAGAAAAATTATGGTCTAAGTTGAATAAATTAACTAATTTTGGTTATGCCAAAGTAAATTTTACTTTTTCAAGTAATAAACAAGCGTGTGTTTCTGAGTAACGTGTATTTGGTACTGAACTAAATACAGTGATAGCTGAGATGTGAGATATTGAAAAATGGACTGTTAACAGATGAAGTTAGAGTATATAATCCAATTACAAACTTTAGTGAATTTTAGTTAAGTGATGACACCAAGGGAATTACCACCATTGTACAACCAAAAGGAGGAGGTGAGTTGTTTTTAAGTTTGAAAATCTATTTACAACGTTACGCATATTGCCACAAAGATGTATTACACTTTCTAGTTTTAGCGTAATTATAAAAAAAAAAAACTAGTGGAACCAGGTCTTCAGACAGACAGCATTTGTCTTGTCGGTAAACGATTTTTATTATTAAAAACAAAAATATCAAATAAACGTTTATTATATTACCAATATTTGTAAACATTAAGATATGAAAATTTCCAATTATTTATGTACAATGATAAATATCATTGTTTATTTAAGACAAAAGATAGCGATACTTTCAGTTCAATAACTACTTCTAATCGTGGTTTCTTAAAAAAGTACACTAATATGATCAAAACGATCTAGCTTATTTGAGATCTCTCGAAAATATTCAATTATTCAAGCGTTTCTGTGGGCGGCCCAAAAAAATGGATACCTATTTTTTATATAACAAATCAACAACTTAAACAAGGCACTGTGATAGATAGGGGCTACTAAGGCTGAGCCCGCAAAGCCATAGAAAGCCGTTGAAATCTTCAGTTAAGGGTGCAAAATTGACTATAACCCAGCCTTAGGAAAATGTATTAGAATCCCTTCGCATTAAACTGCGGTTGTAAGACAAGTTAGTTTCAAAGGATTTGAAATTGCTGACAGTGCGGTTAGTATTCTGTGGTTAATACAGTCTTGTATGATTTCGAATATCGATGTGAATTTAACCCTGATATTAATTAAATCGGTTTGAGGCATGTTTAAGCTCTTCAAATACTGTTTATTGCTTTTGTTTCTTTTTTTGTACTAAAGATATATAGAGTGTTTCATTTTTTTTAAATTTTCGATTTTCATCTGACTTTGCTCGAATTCTTGATACCACTCATGTACAGTAGTCATATACCAAAAATCACCATAATCGGATAATATTTAGAGGTTGCGCAAAGCCAATTATTTTTTCTCATATAGATGATACGTCATCACTATGGGGTAAATATTTACTGTGTTTTGTTTTACAGTGGAGGTTAGTAAGTATTTCTTGTGTGTTATAGTAAACTAGTTAAGCATATTTAGATTATAAAAAGAGTAACACAAGAGGAATTTGGTTACTTAATAAGGCACGAGAAAGACTAAAGTTGTTCTTAAAAGAGGTGGACAAATTAAATGTAACTACCTACACGTTGCCATATCTATACTTATAATAAAAATGTAACAGGTCAAATTCTGTACATTGAAGATATTTTGAAAATTTTTTTTGGAGGGCACTCTGTTATCGATACTGAAACGAAAACGATATTTTTTTCATTTTTGTCTGTCTGTCTGTCTGTCTGTCTGTATCTTGGCCGCGCATCACGCCGAAACTACTGAATGGATTCAAATGAAACTTGGCATGATTTGAGTTCATACTCCGAGGTAGGACATAGGATACTTTTTATTCCGAAATTCCGGACGGTTTCCTTGGGAGGGGAGATGAAAGTCAAAATGTGTAATTAATTGTAATTCATTAACGAGTAGTCCGATTGCAATAATTCTTTTTTTGTTAGAAAGTAGATACACTGAAGATTGTAGCATAAAGTATTTAATTTATCACAATCTCTCTATCTATTGGAAAAAAAATTATAAAGAATTTATCATTACGTAAAACAACATGTAGCGACACCTATTGCCAGCCATGCGTAATTAATAACACTTTGATTAATATATCGTGGAATAATCGTAGAACGTATTACGTATAATTCGGTGTAGCATTAAGTATTTGATTTATCGCAACCTCTCTATCCATAGGAAAATTAATATCTATATCTCTCTGTAGACGTCGAATCTGTGTGTTTGGTTGTGCCCGCATGACTTAAATATTCAAAATAATCGTGGGAACGTTTTATGCACAAGCATTGTGATTAATGTGGTATATAGTTAGTATTTGATAGGTAGGTATTTATTTTATGTTCTCTCTTTCCATAGAAAGGGTTGTTTTAAATTTCCTTGAAAAAATTCTTTGCTTAAAACAGCGACATCTTTTGGAATCAAGTAACTAACTTTACAATAGGTACGTAATATGATTACTCTTTTTAACGTATAATAAAAATGTAACAGTTCAGTTCTGTACATTAAAGAAATTTAGATGATTTTTTGGGAGGGCTCTCTAATCGATACTGAAGCAATTACATTTTCTTGAAAATTGTTTCTGTGCTTAAAACAGTGACATCTTTTGGAATCAAGTAACTAACTTTACAATAGGTACGTAATATGATTACTTTTAAACGCATAAGAAAAGTGTATAAGATCAATTCTGTACATTAAAGAAATTTAGATTTTTTGGGAGGATGCTCTTATTGATACTGAACCAAAAACTAGAATGCCATAAACGTTAAATGGTCATTTATAATTATGATATTTATTTTAAGTTTAAAATACTTGAAAGAGGAGTAAACATATAACATAATAGTTCATCATAATTTACCAGAAAATTATACAAAACATCTTTATGATAGGTATATAGGTATAGGTATGATAGGTTATGGTAGTTTTTTTAAACGAAGTTTTTTTTAGGATTTTGTCAGGTTATAGCATAGGTATAAGCAGGCGATTTTTGTTGTACCTAAATAATTAGCAAATAGTCTTTTGTAGTTACTAATTGGTTTTCTCGGTATTTTTAGAAATTTGTAAGGTTATAGCATAGGTACCTAGGTACCTATAATTTACTTTTTTATAGGATTTTGTTAGGTTATTGGTATAGGCATAGGTAAGCAGATGTTTTTCGTTGCAAATATTTAATTACTTTGCCTTATTTGTTGGTGTTTTAATTTCTTTTAGTAAGTTGTAGATACCTTCCATTTTTTTCGTTGAATTAGTTGTAGATACTTAATTAATTTAGTTTTATTTACGCTTTGAAAATAAGCTTCATTCGTTATGTCTAATTTTTCATTTAACTGTAGTGATAAATTTAACATTGTTTTTCGTATTCGATTTTATCACATCACAATAATTTATAAAAGCTAATGTTTGTGAGGGTGTATGTTTGTTACTTCATCACGCAAAAAGCACTGGACGGAATTGGATGAAACTTTACAGTAATATAGCTTACTAGCTGTTGCCCGCAGCTTTGCTCGCGTGGAAGTTGATTATTTACAATATATTTAATTAAAACTGTGTAAGTATGTATGAATAATTTATTCATGTTTTTAAACGTACCTATTTATTTATTTTTAATCAATAGCCCATTAAAAAGGATTTCATACTAACGTTCGACCCTTATTTTTAGCCCTTTAGAAATAGAATTCCCATAAATGATGATATAGGTATTAATTTATTTGTACTTAAAAGCCTAAGGACAAAGTTTCAGGCTACTAAATTAAAAATGACTGACTTCCAAACTAATCTACTTACGACATTTCAACACCTAATTCACCCCTTAGGGGTAGAAATATCATTTATGGGATTTCCTTTTGAGGGCGCTCTGGTTCCCTGGTTTTTAGAACCCGAGACGGTGTGCGGTTTTTAGTCGGTTCGAGTCCGACATAACCACCAGTTGGTGATATCCGAGGGAATTTCCACACAAAAAAAGAGGTAGATACAATATCCAGAGACACTTAGTATCTACGCGTTTTTAACTATTAGCCCAAAGATAATTTTTCATGTTTCTAACTTAAAAAAGACGGACTTCCATACAAACTTTCAACCCCTATTTTACCTTCTTACGGGTAGAATATTGGGAAACGCTTAAATACGTATCTCCTATTTTTTTATCAATAGCCCTAAAATAAATTTTCATGTTTCTAACTTCAAAACTGACAGACTTCTAGACTAACCCGCTTACGAAATGTCAACGCCTATTTCATCCCTTCAGCGTAGAATATCGAGAAAGGCCTAAATACGTATCTATTCATTTTTAATCAGTAGCCCAAACCAAAAGAAAAGTTTCATGTTTCTAATTTAAAAATGCCAAACAAAGTTCAATCCCTATTTCACCCCCTTAGGGGTACAATATTAGGAAACGTTGAAATACATATCTACTAATTTTTATAAGTAATCCAAAAATAAAGTTTCATATTTCTTAAATAGCCCTAAAATAAACTTTCATGTTTTTAACTTCAAAGATGACGGACTTCCAGACTAACCTACATACAAAACGTCAACCCCTATTTCACCCTTAAGGAGTAGAATATCCGCTCTATCTATCAGAAACGCTTGAATACGTGTTTACTCATTTTTAATCAGTAGCCCAAAAATAAAGTTTCATGTTTCTAACTTAAAAAATGACGGACTTCTATACAAACTTTCAACCCATATTTCACCCCCTTCGGGGTAGAAATTCCAAAATTCCTTCCTTAATGGGTATCTACTTAATGAAACGATCATACTCACCAAATTTTGTATTCCCAAGTTTAATAGTTTCCGCTCGGCGATGATGAATCAGTCAGTTAGTCAGTCAGGACATGTTATTTTATAAGTATAGAAGATACATCAGATTAACACATAGGTTACTGTTTGCCGCGATAACCGACATACACGCGGGCGGAGCCGCGGGCAACAGCTAGTCATTAATATTTGCTTTGACTCTGCAGCTACAGGACTAAGTCATGGAGCAGCAGAGTCAAAGCAAAAGCAGAGACACCCATAGTAGTTAATACTGTAAGGAGCGTTAGATGAGTGTTCTTCTTTATCGCCTAGTGCTCCAGACATTATTATTTTTATAATATTTATGAATAAAGTATTTGCTTGATAAGACAGTGTTTTTAACTATCCTGCACGAAGGTTATCCTCAAAACATCTTAGAGTGTGAAACTTATATAAGAGGAGACATTAAGGAATCTACCACTTTCACTGATATACCTTGGAGGTACTTCTCAGAATAATTTTCTCGTTCAGTATTCAAGGGACTCTCCATTAAGCAAGGTGGATTGCAAAAGCCATTTACGCAAAAAAATGATGTAAATTATTTTATTCACCAAACAATCATTGAATTTTCTTAGCGCAAAAAAAAAGGAACTAAATATTTTATATGACCGATTTCACTTATATCACGAATTAAATCGGAGTTCTCCAAAGAACGATTTGGATGTGATGGTTATTGGGATTTTATCCTAATATTAAATTTAAAAAATGTCTCACAGTGGCCAAGATACATTGTTCACTCCTCCCCACGGCCCATAGATAGGACATTCAATCACTAACTTAATTCATTGGCGAGAAGAATGAGCTTTACGGCGATTCACCGTGTTCTTAATCTAAACTAAAATCATCAAGCACTTACTGGAGTGTGTGGCTTCAGTGTTCTCGGCGTTCCAAGAGATATCTCTTGGGTAGATTCTTCTCTGTGTCTTCACACAAACATAAACTCCTAAAGTGCTGTACAACTTCCAAGGTATTCGAATTACAACAACTCGCTTCAGCTAACGCGGAACGCGCCTACGAAACTCGCGAGTCCACGACCTAACACAATACGGTTTATCACTAAAGAGACCGCGGGTCGATGGACAATACAATTAGCTTACTATCAATTAATTTTAACAATAACAATAAATCGTCGGCCGTTTTTTCAACACGCGTCTTTCAATTCTTTTCTACTCATTAACCTCCAACGTCAAAACGTCAACACGAACAAGTGACAATCAAAATGTTGCCAGTACGATGACGTTCGAAATCCAACATACATATACCTTTGGTATCTATTTGAAATTAACATAGATTTAGCATTTTTACGTATTACAGATTTAGCATTAGACGTATTACTCAAAATATCCCTCTCTTGAGTGAAAAGTTCGTTTAAAAATGCTAAATCGTATGTTTCATTTCAAATAAAATTACTTAAGTTAGAAAAATCAGATAAGAAAAAGGACATCAAACCATTGGATGAGAAAACTTTTCAATTTGACCAACAAATCTATTAGTGACTTCGTTACTAGTAAAACAAAAAAATTCTTCAGGTTGTTCGGTATTCACAACAAAACCGAATATTGTAGCACTACATCAGAGACTCCTTAAACGGTCTCAAGATAGTCGATGTTGCTGCAGAAGGGAGCTTAACTATTTAAAATAAAAAACAACGATTCCATCAAAGAATAGAACAAAAATTCTTGCTAAGAGTCGTCGAGCATCGTAGAAGAGACGTCGCCATTGGCAAACAAAAGAAGGGGTGGCAGCTAATATTGTTAATTAATTAATACATGTATTAAATGTAAAATTTATGTAACTCATTGAATATTTATATTGTATTTTATGCAATTTTGTGTCTTTTTAATTAATATCGACATATTTCTGTCATACTGTGTTATTTTGAAAAAAGGTAATTTAACATCAAAATTTCGATTTTTCTTACTCATACTTTTCAGTTGCGCAACCTCTTAATATTATCCAACCTTTATGAAATTTTAAATATATATTATTAAGCTTAGGGAGACTTTAAAACCGAGCAAAGTCAGGAAAAATATCGAAACACCCTATTGGGTATTTCAACGGACACGGAAAATGTTACGAAAACCGAGGGTAATTAAGTAATTCTTTACATATCTCCTAAAAGTTTCTGCAGAATTTAATCCTGCAATTAGGACAACATTGTGTATTTTTCCCGGCTATAATTTTATTACAGTTAACCGTTAATCAGAGAGTATTTTATACACATGCCTTTTTAATTTTGGGTTGCAGTGGTCCGTAGTCTTTACCTGGTTATAAACATTGTAATAATCCAAATCGAATTTTGTATAAAGTAAACTGTATAAAATCGGGTAGACGGAATCACGCCATTACCAATATTGCAATTATTTTTGGAAAACTTGTCAGAAGGAATGCCATAAAAATTATAGTTTGTTTAACAGAATTTTATTAAAATCCTTTCATAACGTCTGCATTAATTTCTCTAGAATTTTGAAAGAGTACACAAAAATGACAACAAACTGCTTCAATGATGACTGTGATTTTCGCACTAAATTTGAAACAAAATTCATATCCCACCAAAAACATTTTCATGTAAAATGTTGCCAAGACGACTGCATATTGCTTAACCTGTGAAAAAGATATCAGATCTCATGTATAGCCAAGGTTCTGAATCTACACGCCCTAACTCTACCGACCCTAACTTCATAAACTCTACATCTCAGTAAAAATGTATGGCTTCGCCGTTTCGCTACCATACCCTCACGAAGGGGAAACGAACGCCTTTTGTGTTTGCAAATATCTTCTTTCTGAAGTAATGTGTTATACGAATATTTAGTTTATGAAGTAACGAAACAGCCAAGCCTTACATTTTTACTGAGATGTAGAGTTTATGAAGTTAGGGTCGGTAGAGTTAGGGCGTGTAGATTCAGAGCGTTGGCTCTACATGAGATCTGATATCTTTTTCACAGGTTAAGCAATATGCAGTCGTCTTGGCAACATTTTACATGAAAATGTTTTTGGTGGGATTTCATTTCTTTTTGTAAGTTGCTTAAGACCGTTTTTTTTTCTTTTTTTGGCTGTATTTCTTGTACATCTTTTTTCTTCTTTCGAAAAAGTCCGTGTACTAAAAATAAAACCTCTAGCAAAAACATTTGTGAAAGTCTCATACAAACTTCCACCCCCAAATTTGGGGGTTGGGGGGGCAAAAGTAATAGGTTTAGGAATTTTTTTGTTGTTTGTATACTAAACTTAGTTTACATACCAAATTTCAGCTTTCTAGCACTTCAGGAAGACCCTAACAGTTTTGATGATCATCAGTGTGTCAGTGACGAAATCGGTGTTTTTAGGTATCAATAAAAACTAAAGTATCAAAGTTATGCAATTGAAACTTTGTATTTTTTATTAGTCTATTGATGACATCATATCCTGAAAAATTGAACGATCTGGTATATCGGAAACCAAAGTTATGAGGGTTCAAAAATACGACGAAACACTTCGAGAAAAGGTAGGTAGTGCCCTTGCGCTTCGCTTGCCTCGTCTTGGCGGGGGCACGATCGTGCCCCCAGATGAGCTGCACTTTTGTAGACTTCCCCGTCTCGCATACATGGCTATAGGAAGTATAGGAACGTGTATTCAATAGGTGATATAAAAAGCTAAATTGAAACAGGAAAAATCAATTTCGATTGTAGTGATTCTTTGTCGAAAAATTGGAACGAGAGATTGCAATAGCGACTGAACGGTAAAAAACGTAGGCTTAAACTTTTTCGATACACGATTGGTAAATGGACGGAGTTTTATTTGTATTTTATTGCTTTTTCACGTTTCGGAAGAGTATATTGTATTCTACATTTATATCGTGGTGTGTATATATTATTGTTGGTTCGGCTTAAGCAGTGTTAGACGTTTTCGTTTCATTAAAAACAGCAAAAAAAAATGTCCCTTTAGGCATGAGATTTACGTTTCATGCATCAGATTCTTACAAATGTGTATTTTAAGTAAATTAATCTCACATTCTCGTGTTCATACTATCCAAATATGAGAGGAAAATAAAAAACCTATTTACTGATAGAATTTACTCCTGTGGCGGAGTACCACAGTTGAAATACAACTGTAATAAAATGAATAATGTAATATTCAAATTGATTGCAGAAATGAACATGTCAAAACTAATTATAATATCTATACAAATAAATAAAGTTGAAGTGTCTGTTTGTAATTTCAAATTAACAGCTTTCCACTTCATGCATATGAAAGTATGTGCTGTATTTACATCAAAAAAACACTTTAAAATGTTTGTCTGTCGGTCTGTCTATTTGTTCCGGCTAACCTTTGGAACGGCCGGACCAATTTAGACAGGATTTCACTGGCAGGTGGCTGATGCCATAAGAAGTAACTTAGACAACTTTTAAGGTGCAATTAGCAATGTCCTTTTACTGAAATTCGTTATTTTAACACAGAAGGCATTAAACTGTCAAAAACACGACAGTCAGTTAATTTAATACTGCGTTTCGTGTATAAAAAATATAATCTTTGGAAAGTCAATTCGGATGCTAATACTCACTGTAATAGAGGAGTGTAGTAAAGTGTGTAACGGAGAAGTGTAATGGTAAAGTGGCTGTACAGCTATGAATTTTTTTATTCAAATAAAGGTTCTTAAACATAAGGTTTCAATCCAACCCCTTCATGATTGGATTGAAAGCTTCTTTGTATATACGACCCATTTGATACAGATTTTTGACATCGAGTGTAGAGTTCTCCGTTTTGAAAGGCTGTCAAGACATCAATGCAAGCTTCGGTAATTATTTTCCGATTTTTTCCACTTAAGCTGATTTATCTTCAGGTCTATTCAGGTATTACTTTAGTATTGCCCATGTTCTACACGTAGGACAATTAACTAATACACTGTATCTAGTCTATATAAAAGCACACTGTTTTTATTTGTCTTTATAATCAAATTAGATTCCCTGAAATGTCAAGCTTTGTATTTATTCTTATCATAAAAACTGACGCAGAAATGTTTCATGTGACGCGATGAAATATATATTAGGAGAAGCGCTAGCAGCACGAACTCTGCTCAATTGTGAATTCATGCTGCTCAATCTTGCAAGTTTATAACGTTGAGTCAGTTTGAGTTGTGTTTAAATTGAAACATCTCAGAAAATATTCTTTACAAGAGAGTATTTATGAATTTTTTATAACTTTATTACGAAAACATTTATTCTAGCCGTTAGCAAAACAGTTATCACAAGTATATTACACAGACATAAACTGTTTCAAAGAATCCTTTCATATATTTATTTTATCGTGAACTACTGTGATTAGGAATGTTACAGATAAATTCAAATTTGGAATCAACAGGGTTAACTTTGATTGATGTAAATTATAATTAGAAAGGGCCCCTATCGATTTATTTCAATTCAGATTGATTCATTATTTAAACCCTCAAGATTATAGTCCGGATTTAATCCCGGAGGCATTATCTACAAACCAACCTATTGTTTTGACATGTGTTGCTCATACCGGTTTTGGTTTTAAACATACACTATGGTTTATATGTCTAGTTATATTACTTAAATATGAATAAATCACATATATATACACACACAAGTTATATACGCCCAGCATTATAATTTGTTTATATTTCTTTTTTGGGTAAGTGTTATCATATTATCTTAGCCAAGATGGCAAGCAAAATTCAACGAGGTTTCTAAATTACAGTGCTATTTTTGGTTGTCTTCCCTCAACTTACAATCAAAGTCACTATCACTGAAACTCACTGCCAGTGCATGTGTTTCCCTCCCAATGTGATCCCGGGTCGTGAAAAAGCATCTCATTAGGCGGCCATAGAGTGGGTCACCATGCTGCATTGTCTGCACTCGCAATGAGTATTGTGGCCCCCACTCTTGAATTCTACTCATGTTTTCCATCAGGCTTAGTCGTATCATTGTGACAGCTATATGTAAAAAGGAAGCAGATATTTTTTGTAAGTAAAAAACGATCACTGAAGTTTACTAACGTATAACTAAAACTTCTAATGTAAACTAACATAATAATATAGTATTAAAATGAAGTAACAATTAATGAAGTAACAATTAATAAAGCAACAATTATTATTATCACTAACTTATTTAAGCTTAATCACACTTAAAACTTTTTTTTAAAACAAGTGAAAATGTTATTTGATACAATACATAAGAAATTATAAAAATCGATAAAACCATATTGAACAAAGTACTTTACCTATCTCATAGTTTCGAGCTACATCAAAATTGAATATCCTGATAGATTTTAAAAGTGAGTATCACGTAGGGAATATTCTTGTTAACAGTTTTGATGGTAGTTTATTACGATCTCACATATTCAAAATCGTTCAATACAATTAACACTAAGTGTGGGCCCAAAACTAAGTGTGATTTTATTAACAATTTTCAGTTACTTATTATACTATCATCCTTTTATTTTATGTGAGTTCTTATTGCAAAATTGCTTCAAAAACGTTTTCAATAACTGTTTCGAGTTAGAGTTATCTGCTCGTTAACATACTGATGTTTATTTGGCTGTGTAAGTTGATTGAACGCATGCATAAAACCTGATGTTGAATTATTGCTTGGCAGTACAGTAATAACATTTGCATCTGTGCTGCCAAATTGTGCGACAATCATAGTTCTATTGAACGAGAAATGAGTATTTTCCTAAACACGTCTGCAGTTATTTTTGGTAGTACTGATTTATGTAAAGTGAAGTACTAAAGAGTGATTGGTTTATTACTCTCCTTGAGATGTTCACGGATTGAGAATGAAGAAAATAATTGCGTCATTCAACCTGTTTGGAAATATTAACTGAAACATAATACGTTTGTGAAAAAATAATAATAACTAATATTACTAGTGATTGTGCAGCCACTACTATAATATTATAGTCATCAGAAACATATTTTCAAAGAGATAAAATTTTAAAATGTTCAAGACTGGGGCAATACATATTTTACATAGAGATGTTATGCTGAAATTTGTGTATTTATGCGCACAAAGAGTACACTCATAGATTCAATACTTATAGCAATAGGACATAACCAATCTCAATAAGAATGTTTAACGAAAACTGTAAAGTTAAAACGACTAATAGAGTAATCGGACTGGCGATAATAATACGCTTTATATAAAATTTGCTCTAATGTTATGTTAATGTACTTATATAATTTATTACATACACTGGTAACGGCAGTGTATTTGTAGGTGTTCAAAAATATATTTACCCGCAATTGTGATATTCTTTAAGGAATTCATGAGCAAGGGAAGAAATGAAAGATTCTACGATTGGAATGATAGCAACGCTTCAAAACTTTTACAAAACTTACTTCATCAGTTTAGAGTCGTCTCGAGATTTCTATCTGATTCTGTAAGCTGTTTTAAGAAAGCTTTGATTTGTTTTGGTAGTTAAATTATTACACTTTTATATTTTAATGTATGTCAGTTTATCTATCTAATACCTTTAAACTAGCAGTTCTTATATTATATATATATATATATATATATATATATATATATATATATATATCATCTGAATATCGGAAACGGCGCCAACGATTTTCATAAAATTTTGTATGCAGGGGATTTCGGGGGCGATAAATCGATCTAGCTAGGATTCATTTTTAGAAAATGTTGTTTTATTCGTGTTTTTGACAATCAAATATATAAAATCAATGTACATCTAGCGCTATCTATCGCAACTCGAGCGAACTACATTAAACTATACTGGAATAAGGTATAGAATAAACAGTATCAGGACGTACCAAGAGAGTGTGCCACCTAACTTTTTTTTTGGAAGAAAAATAACAAAAAGGTGGCGTTTGGATAGTCCCAATGTTGCCAAAAAACCCATTTATAAAAAGAAAAAAAAAACCCAGCGACGCTCGGTCATCCAGGTACTAATAAAATATATCAAAATATTACATCTCTACTTTTCATATAGTAATAAAAATAAAAGTACGGTTTGTAAGTACTTCGAAAACTGGAAAACTGTTTCTTTTTAACTAATTGAGCTCTGATTTTGACAAGATTCTCTGTGTGTGACGGATCGAGAATACGTAGTATCAATATATATATATTATAAGATGCTCAAAATATATAATGAGAGGACATGTCCAGCACTGAACTGTTAAAAGCCTCTTTGTTTTGCCTCATTTCTCATCAATGAATTTACAAACAGCGTAGTAGGGCACAGTGAAAACATGTAAAAATCTTGATTATATAAACAATGGTTGTACAAAAAGAAATTTAAACCCTTTTGACACTTTAAACAGCATCACCAATTCATTTCATAATGCTTAACGACAAGTCGATGTTTTGGGACAAAAAGCTCTTGACAGCGAATTTATTACGGCTTTTATGCACATTCACACGACCTACAAAAAACTACTATTTTGTCAAACAATAATAAACTTTATTTCAGAAAAGTTAGGGATGCAAACGGAGTGAAAGCATGTGTGGTATGTGTAATTTTTCACTAAATACGGACAGGAAACAGTGTAATTTCCGAAAATTCTTCACAACAACGCTATCTTCAAATGATGTTCAAAAATTCTGTGGAAAGTGCTTTTATTTACTTAACATAGCAGTGTCGTCATTTTGTTAAAAAGAGTTTGTTTTCGTATTTACAAATTATTTGTACTTTCATTGTAATTCTTTCGAGGTTGTACTAACGAAATTCCCTTGATAGGAGACACGAACTTATTTGCAAGATATTATACCGATTCTGTAAATAAAAAATGTTTCCCTGATTTTCCCGGTTAAAAATATAGTACAACATCCCAGTCACCACAGACCTTCGTCATTTTAGGAAAGATGAAATTTTTATTATCGGTAGTCTAACATATACTCAGAAAAAAATGGATACTCACTAAGCTGAAATCGGGACCGTTTTACAGTTAGCAGGTATTAAAGGTGAAAAAAATCCATGATACCTTCATGGTGGTGGAGTTTTTCAAAAACTATTTTGACTTGCTACGCATGAGGTTCTTATTTAAAAAAATGTGGAATATTCATTTTATTTTACAACAAATAATTTGCATTTAAAAAACATACGTTTGCGACATACATAGGTAGGGATGTAGAGGCTGCTTCTACAATATCCTAGGCTAAAACAAGTTCGATACCCGAGTCTATTTTTGCATACTAGAATATATTATGTACCAGGTTTATATTTACACGTTTATCTAGTCTAAAAGCCACAGTATCACTTGCCATACACACACACAATGTCTTATTATAATTTCCAAATAACCTTTCTACTCGATCAAAGCTATAATGTTGTTTACTTTCTATTGTGTATGACATTGTTCACTTATTCAATATTAAATATTCATTCAATGTCAACCAATATTGGAAAATTAATCATTCAGTTATAATTTATGAACAGCTGCTGTTTGTGGCAGCTTAGACTCGTAAAATTATTTCTTTTTTGTAAGTACTCGTATTTTATTATTCTACAATTTTTGCACATGCGTAATTCAAAATGATGTCTTTATATTCACTTTTGACATTCTCAATTTTATGTAAAAATAATTTTAAAATAATGAATTTTGAAACACTATCACTTCAAACATCATGCGTTATTAGATTCAAATTTAAATGAGATGTTTTCTTCATTCCAGTGTAACTTGGTCGCAGAAAGAGACGACAGTGTTCCACGCGCTCTTGCTCCGCAACAAGGCCCCTGCGGCCATGAGCCATGTTACCGAGCGAGAGAACCCATACTCCGATGACCGCCACGAGATCACGCCTCGGCTCTCCCACGCCAGCGGCAGTGTGTGGAGCGCCCTGTCTACGGCCTGCCCATCACAGTGGTGGCACTCAGACGTTGTCTCCTTGCGGATCAGACACAGTGACATGTGATCTCCGAAGCATCCTTTTCCAGTGATTACCTACGTCAGCCGATATGAGAGGGTCCCTTGATGCCC